>JAPZEB010000010.1:16104568-16114956 GCA_029783705.1 Chaetodon striatus
AGCTGACAGGAGTGGCACCTGGTGTGGTCTTCTGCTGCTGTAGCCCATCTGCTTCAAGGTTGGACGTGTTGTTGCTTGGTTGACCTTGGTTGTAACCAGTGGTTATTTGAGTTTCTGTTGCCTCTCTATCATCTTGAACCAGTCTGGCCATTCTGCTCTGACCTCTGACCTCCGGCATAAACAAGACATTTTCACTTAGAGAACTGCAGCTCACTGGGTATTTTCTCTTTTCGGGACCATCCTCTGTAAACCCATGCCACGTTCAAAGTCACTTAAATCACCTTTCTTCCTCATTCTGATGCTCGGTTTAAGTGCATTGAGTTGCTGCCACGTGATTAGCTGATTAGATATTTGTGTTAACAAGCAGGTGAATAGGTGTATATAGACTACAGTATGAAGAGAAAGAGGATTGAGGCCCAAAAAAGAGAACTGAGTCCTCTGATGTTTTTGGTATCCGGAAACAGAGACAGAGTGGGAGCTCTTGCCTCGTGCCTCCTCTCTGTGGACCGTGCAGGCACGCGGGCTTCGCCTCTCTGTGCATTGATTGTTGTGGCTCCTTGTCATCCGGAGAAAGTTAGCCTCACAGTCACTTCATTTTATTCAGCTGTTACTCAGAAACAGAAGCATGGCGGAGTCTCAGGAGGACAAGCTGTACAAGGCGGAGTACGCTAAAAGCGGCCGCTCGTCGTGTAAGAAATGCAAAGAAAACATAGCGAAGGACTCCCTGAGGATGGCCATCATGGTGCAGGTAACGTAGCGACGTCTGAGGAAACCTGCGCTGTTAGCTAGCTTACTACCAACAGGCTAGCCTCTGTAAATAAGGAGGTTTAATCTGCGGTAAAGTGGCTATTAACGAAACGACAGGAGGGTGAAAACAGCAGTTTATAATGTGGTTTCAGTTGTGTGAGGTTAGGCCCTCGTTAGCATTTAAATGGCTGACACTGTCTATTGAGTCTTGTTCACAAAGAGCCGTTGAGCCCTTCTTGTGTCGGACTATCACAATTGCTATTCATTAAAGTTGGGTTAACGGTATTTAACATATTTTTAATGCAGTTTGAGGTTTTATTTTAAAGGCTAAAGCTGCACAATGCCTGAGAGCAGCTTCCCCAGAAGTCAAAATCACAACAGCATCATTGCCTCAGTGTAAAGCAGCCAGTCTGCTGCCCCACAGAGCATTAATTAACTAAGAGGATCAGAAACCTCCTTATTCATCATGGCCTCTGGAGCAGAGTCTCAATCACTTGACTTCTCACTCTGAGGGCCAGTCAAGAAGCAGGGGCCCAGGTTAATCACTTTCATCACCACATTAAAATAAGCCATTGTTGTGTGGATCAGATGCGAGGTATTTGTAGTCTAAATATCTCCACTCTTCCTCATAGCAATAGCTGTCTACTGAAGTGGTTCCCAAAAAAGGGGTCCCGGGACTCCCAGGGGTCCTTAGGGGAGTTCCCGGGGTCCCTAGAAAACGTGGGACAGTTTATTTTCACTGCTTTATTTACTATAGAAATGAGTTCAATGTGGGTCACGCTGCATTCAAGTGGTGTCGGGATAATCGGACAAGTGAGACCTTGGCTGGGAAATTTCACACAAATGCACATGTGTAGTATGTGTTAATGTTTTTTTATGTGGTGTATGCTTCTGGACTATTATTGTATGGCAGCAATACTTGTGAAGCTCCTGAGTCCAGGACAAATTTCGCTACGGGGACAATAAAGTATATCAAATCGTATCATAAACGTCGCCTTGAGCTGGAACAACAATTTGGAAAGCTGGTGAGAACTTTGAGGTGTGTAGCTGCAGACCTTTGCAGCCTACATGACACGCCCCTTCAAACCACGCCCCCCACTGGTGTAAGACAAACCCGCCATCATCACGGTTATAGTGAATAGATATGAGGCTAAAGGTGGCAATAACCCACTGTATAAGTCTTTATACATGAAGATGTGATGAAGATGAGATGTAACCTTTACCATAACTCTTACCCACGGTGTCCAGATTTCTCCTTACTCAGTAATTCAAGCTCTGCAGAGTTTAATATATTCAACGTCATAATTGCATTCGGCTATTTCTCAAGCCAGTTTGCTGTCTCTGTTTTTCACTCACTCTACAGCAGGAAATGGCACTTCAAAATAAAAAACCCGCAACCTAGCCAGCTAATGGCTAAGTTAGCATTTTCATTGGGGCTCCTGCCTCCAGGCCAGGGGGCAAAGGGGGCTAATTGTGGACTGGCAGTCAGCAGGTCATGTAGCTAATGGGCAGGTCATGTAGCTAATGGGCAGGTCATGTAGCGACTCCAGCAGCAGCTATACCTACTTGAAAATTCTGGTACACCAGGTTGATGTCACATTTGTAAAAATATGGAGTAAAACATAAATGTTCGGTTAATGATAATACATTTTTTATAAATTTAAATATTGCATGTCAATTTTTTTGCTCACATGTAATTTGTAATATGATCAGGCTGCAGCCGTTCATGTTAGTTCATGTAGAGTGATCTAGATTAGTGGGAAAAGTCATTTTTTAGAATTAGTAGTAATTTTTGGGGATGTACTGGTGCAGCAACAAGTCTGGGACAAAATCACTCTGTAATATAAAGCTTCAAACTTCTATTAAAGTGTTGTTTAAATGATCTGAGCAATAAAAAACAACAACACATCTTCCTTGTAGTGTCCGTGTTGTTTCCACATTATGACTTAAAGCTCATGACCACACCAAAGTCAGAAGAACCACTTCCCAAATCGGGGATTAGGAAGAATTGAGGAGCTCATAAATGCAGCGTTAGAGTGACTATTCTGATCACAGGTTTCACTTCCTCCTGCGCTGTCTCCTCAACTGTTGCTGACAGCTGTAAAATTGTCTGGTCTTAATCATATCAAACAACCAAAAGTATTTTCAGATGAAGGTCCCTTAAGTGAAATCCTACCAAATGGCAGTCTGACTTGTCTTTTGTGTCATGCTCACACAAGTGTCCAGCTCAGTTAGATGCCAAAAATAATATTGCCATGGCGAAACTTTTGTCAGACAAGTATATAACTTTCTAACATAAAACATTGCAAACAAAGAGTTTTATTTCCTCTCTCAAACTCTTTGCTGTGATAAGATCCTTTCATAAAACACAACTCATGTTTTTTTTAAACCATCCAATCAGAGGAAATTATTAGAGATGAAGGACATTATAGTATAATGTACTTCATAAGTACGCCAGCATAATTATGAGCACATAAAATGGACTTCGTCATTAGTCTCACATCTTAACAAACCTGTTTCTCTACCCTTTCATAGTACATCTAGATTTAACTGAGCACACAAAGATTATTGACTCTTGGTTGATTTCTCCTCACATAAAAATTAGACAATATGTTCATAATTTAAGAACATTTTTCCTGATACATCGGGAATTTGTGAAAAAAAAGATTTTAACCTTACAAGACCAGGAATGTCAATAAAAATTGTCTCAGTTTAAGATCTTTCTTTTAAGCTGCAGTTAGGACTTATTCAAGGGTCTGTTGCACAGCTGGATCATCTCACATTTGTTGTAACCATACATTTGTTCTTTGTCCGGCAGTCACCCATGTTCGATGGGAAGGTCCCCCACTGGCACCACTTCTCTTGCTTCTGGCAGCGAGCAGCAGCTCAGTCCACGGCTGATATCGCCGGGTATTCTGACCTCCGCTGGGAGGACCAGGAGAAGGTCAAAAAGGCCATTGAAAGTGGTGGAGCGACAGGAGGTCAGTACTTGACTGTTAGCATTTCATTTACAAGACGTCTTAATAGATCATTAAAATGTCCAGAATGCACAGTTCCAGCGCGGCTTCATGGAGATGATAAAGCAAATAATTAAATGTCATCTCAGACTCTGGACCCTGAGTTGATGAGCTGACTAAATCTTTTCTGTTCAGGTTGATTGGCAAATATTGCTTATTACATTTATACAAAGAGTGAACATTGCTCTGTCAACTCACAGCAAGCAGTGAACAAACTCTCCAGCCAGTTATCAGCAGGTGTTTCGCCTTGGTCAGTAAAAAATACAAACACAGGCTCATAGAAAATAAAACATCTGTGTACACTGTAGTATCTCACAGAGGTTTGACATGTATTTGCGTCCTTGTCACCACACAAAATCAACATCCTGTTTTAATATTTGGTCTTGTAAATATTGTTTATCCTCAGAAATCTTGCACATATAGATATATTGTTTTTTATAAGTTGATTGCCATTGGTTTGTCTTGAAAATGAAAATTGAATGACTTCCTTCTTGTAGGAAAAGGGGACCAGAAGAGTGGCGCTAAAGGAGAGAAGACACTGAACGACTTTGCAGTTGAATATGCCAAGTCGAACCGCAGCACGTGCAAAGGCTGCGATCAGAAAATAGAAAAGGTTAGCAGCCTCTTTTATTTGCACACAGGAAAACAGTTCAGAATGCTGTCAGTGTATTCAGTGTGACACATGTCTTAGCTATCATGTACGTTTGATCAAATGGGATTGTTCTCTTGCTGAGTCTGCGATCCTCTACTTCAGGATCAGATCCGTGTTTCCAAGAAAACCGTGGACCCAGAGAAGCCCCAGCTGGGTCTGATCGACCGCTGGTACCACACCGGGTGTTTCGTGAGCCGTCGGGAGGAGCTGGTCTTCAAGCCTGAATACAACGCCGCTCAGCTGAAGGGTTTTAATGCACTACGGGCAGAAGACAAGGAGGAGCTTAAGAAGAGGCTCCCCGCTGTCAAAAACGAAGGGTGAGACAAAAGTGCTTTTTACACAGAGATCGCACTACAGGGCCGCTACGAAGTCCCTTCTTTACGCCGCCTTTGCTTTTTTGCACAGAACCAAACAATGGCGACACCGTGTGTGATTTTTAGAAAGCATGCCAGCTACCGGGAAGCGTGATGATGGTGGTTAATTTTGTGACATACAGAGGTGAAAAAGTTTGTGATCTCAGCTCCGGTACGCGTTCTGGACAGCCGCCTGCCCTCTTTCACCACCACTGGCTGCATTTGAAGCCTCTCTGTCTCCTACCGTCCTGCAGCACATGAAAATTGCCTTGAAGGTGTCCCTGAAAGCCGTCATGGTGTACGCATACAGGAAGGGGTTGACAGCAGAGTTAGCATGTGACAGGATGATGGCAGTGAGCAGCAGCTCTAGCGGCACAGGGCAGTGAGGACAGAGCAGCAGGAAGCAGTTGATGATGTGGAGCGGGATCCAGCAGATTGTGAAGAGGAAGAGAACCAGGAAGAGCGAAGTGGCGGTCTTCATCTCTCGGCGCATGCTGGCCGCAGCCCTCATCTGTCCCTCCCCTCTGCCACTTTGCTCGGTCGCAATGCGCCTCACCTGCCGCTTGACCGTGACAAAAATTTGAGCGTAGATGAGAAACATGATCACCAAGGGCGTCAGCACACAGGCGAAGAAGTTGAAATAGACCATGTAGGTCATGTCCACTACAAAGACAAAGAAACAGTAGCCTGAATTAGGTGGCGTCTTGTGCCAGCCCATCAGAGGCACAAGCCCGATGAGAAAAGCTAGCAGCCATGTGGTTAAGATCACTAACACGGCGTTGCGAGGCGTCATCACGACCCGGTAGCGGAAGGGCATGAAGATGGCCACGTAGCGCTCCACAGCCACCGCCAGCAGGCTGAAGATGGAGCTCTGGGTGAACATTATTAAAACACTCAACATGAGCAGACACAGGTAGAGATTGTGACGGGGCAAACCAACGTCAGTCAGGATGGCACAGGGAATGGCAATGGAGCCCACGCAGATGTCAGCAACTGCGAGCGAGACCAGGAAGTAGTTAGTGACAGTGCGTAACTTGCGGTTGAGGCCCACGGCAGCGCAGACCAGCAGATTGCCGATTGTGGAGAAAAAGGCGATGATAAGCTCAGCCGCCATGTACGCCACATTTGGGGAAATCACCAGGTCAGCAGGCGGGGGTGAGGGAAGGGAGGAGGTGGTGTTGAAGAAGGAAGGAGGTGAGGAGTTCTGGAAAGGCTGCAGGAAAGGAGAAGGCGGATAGGATGAGCTTGTAGTTTGGTGGAAAGTGTAGAGGTGTGGCAGTGCAGTGGTGTCCTCCATGGTCGTTCCTAAACAAAGAGATTTAAATTAGAAGTCAAGCTTAACAGCTCAGTGACGAGATGAAGACAAGACAGCAGTAAAATTACTCACCAGTCTACAGCAGTGTCGTTCTTTTAAAAGTGTCACTACTCAAGAAACTAAAGACTCTATCGTCTTCATCCTCGCAGCAGCTGTCCTGACAGCGCACACCTGTCCTCACATTACATGCACATCTCTGTTTGAACAAATCTAGCAGGCGCTTCTTTATAGAATTCCCTTCTTCCCTCTTGATATCAGTTGTCGTCTGACAAGGGATGTTTGTCTTGTTTTTTTGCACTCGGAGGGATCAGACAGAGACTGACTGCTGCTGGATGGTCATTAACTGATCCGTGTTTGTGTCTGGTCTCACAGGGAGGCTGATGAATATTTCCT
Source organism: Chaetodon striatus (assembly GCA_029783705.1). Taxonomy (NCBI): domain Eukaryota; kingdom Metazoa; phylum Chordata; class Actinopteri; order Chaetodontiformes; family Chaetodontidae; genus Chaetodon; species Chaetodon striatus. Next base: position 16,111,046 of record JAPZEB010000010.1, read on the forward strand.
GTCAGGGCAGGGTGGATGATATCAGCACTGACACCTGGGATCATGGAGACATGTACCTGCTTGTGTGTGTGTGTGTGTCCATTAACTGATGGGGCCCTAATGATTGTGCCTAATGAATAAAGGTGTCAGACTCGGGCTTGTTTGTTCAGAAACTTGGGTTTGTTCCAGTATCCCTTTTGGCCTCATTTAGGAAGTTAATTTGGAGGGTTTTTCTTGTCCATGCTGAATAATTAAGAAAACAAAAGTTTTGAAGAAAACAGTTTTGAACTCCTGTTTGGTCTTTTAGAAAACGTAAAGCCGATGAGGTGGATGGAGTGTCAAAGAAACAGAAGAAGGAGGAAGAGGATGAGAAGAAGAAACTGGAGGAGCAGTTGAAGGTAACTTATGTTCCTCCATTTTGTTTCCTAGTTTGGAGTAAACATCATATTATGTTTTTTGATATGCTGAAATGTTTGTGTTGTTTGTTTGTGCATCTGCAGAACCAAAGCCAGCTGATTTGGGGAATCAAGGACAAGCTGAGGAAGTTCTGTTCAACCAACGATATGAAGGAGCTGCTGATTGCAAATGGCCAGGAGGTTCCCTCTGGAGAGTCCAATGTAAGAGAGCCTCGTCTTATTTACCTTCCACTGCATTCAAAATAAATTACATTGAAAACAATCCGGACAGTTATGTTGATGGAGAAAGAGCCCAATCTATTGTTTTGTACTGTGTAAATAACATATAAACAACTGTAACTGTGGCCTCTGCAGTTCCTGATGCTGTTCAAGTTGCCATGACCAGCATGTATGTGTTGTTTAATCGACAGGTGGTGGACTGCTTGGCAGACGGCATGGCTTTTGGTGCTCTAGAGGCCTGCAAGGAGTGCAAGGGCCAGCTGGTGTTCAAAGGTGACGCTTATTATTGTACAGGGGACATTTCAGCCTGGACAAAGTGTGTGTTCAAAACCCCAACACCCATACGCAAAGACTGGGTCATCCCAAAGGTAGGTCACCTCATTTCAGGGCTCCTTTTGGTTCTTCATAGCAGAGCAATTGTCCCTTCGCTAAGCCTCGCCCCTTTTGGATGGTCCTTCAATCTGGCGTAGCTAGCATGAAGCCCACACTGTAATTAACTACAGTCCTTAAAGAAATATCATACTTCTAGAAAAATATAAAAGCTATTTGAAAGACAGAGGCAGACAGAGGGGTCTACAGTATGTGTGTGAAGGATATATCCAGGATGTCAAACTCATTCAGCAGCAAAAACAAGCTAAAAAGATTATAGGCTACAGATGACAGTGTGAAAGTGACTCACCACATTACAGGCAATCAAGACAGAAGGCAGTTAATATAAAGGGAAACTTTAATTCAACCAGCTGTGTGTCATTACATTGTGCACAGATGATCTGTGTTTGGCTTTTCCCCGTGCTGCTGCCAGCTGACGGGCAAGAAGCTCCGGGGGAAGCCAAACGCAGTTCAGCTGCACTCTGTAATGACACACAGCTGGTTGAATATCAGCAGAGTTTCCCTCCTTCCCTTCACTGGTTCCTGTACAGTTAGGATCATTAAAAATCAAAGCAGCATGTGTATACATTCAGTAGGCTGTATCTTCAGTAGCTAGCTAGCTAACCCTACACTTTTCAGGGTTTGATTTTGGTTTAGCTCCAAATCCACAAAACCAGCCTGAAAATGAAGGAAAACTGAAATGACTGCATTATAGTCAATGGAGCACAGCTGAGTTGTTGTCGGACCCTGGTCTGAGCCTGCCCAGTGTTATGATTGGCCAGTGACTTAGTGAAGGGTCAATTAGTCTGCACCGAGTTTGAAAGAGAGACTGAACCATTAAGAGATGTATTAAAAGTAGTAACGACTGTTAAGGGATCCTAGGTCTCCATGCTCCTCTCTACTGTTTACCTGTTCTCTGGCTAGTCCATGACGTCAAATGTGACACACCAAAAAAAAAATACCACACACCCACAGAATGGCACACTCATCTGATGCACACAGTACACAGCTCCTGTCTACTGGCAATGTGAAAGGGCTCTGTAGCCTATTTTCAGTGGGTTTACCTGTGTTTAAAAAAAAAAACCTGTGTAGCCTGCACGCGCTAATTTTGGTGGATAAGGGGAATTACACACCCCTTTATACCTGATTATTACCCCCACCAAGGAAGTGCATGTTTCTTTCCCATTTGTTTAAACGTTCACATCCTCAAAGGAATAGTTGGGCTTTTTTTTGCTTTCTTGCTGAGATAAGGAGCTTGATACCACTTCTGTTTCTGTCCAGTCGATGTTAAGCCACAGCCATCGGCTAATTAAATTAGCATAACAACTGGAAATAGTTAGCCTGGCTCTGTTCAAAGTACCAGCATCTCTAAAGCTCACTAATCAACGCATTACACAGTTTGCTAAAAAAAACAACATGTTGTGCTTTCACAGGGGGCTATATGCAGGACTATTTCTTGGCCAAGACTTTTGGTGTCACCATGAGGTTGCCAGGCAACCAGTCAAAAAACAGTGTAGTTCCTAACAACTTTTAAAAATGAATTTGAAGTGTACTGAAAAACAAGAAATACCCACACACTGTTTGATGATGCTATATGTAGAGACATTTGCGAATGGTTCCATCAAAGCACCCTGATCTCATCCCTGCTTTGCATATTTTGCCACTTGGCCTTGTCATAATGATATCAGGGCAGCCTTTGCGATGCATCTTGATGCAGAAGAAGTCTGAGCGTCTGATAATGACGCTGATAGGTTTACACTGGAGCTAAACGGTGCCCCCGATGTAATTACAGTGCTGAGGCAACATTTTTGGATGCCCTGGGAGTGAGACAAGGCAGACTGAAGATGGTCTTTGTAAGGTAAAGCTGAGAGTGTGAGCACACCTACACATTTGACAGTCTTCAATGAAAAAAATAGATAATTGATAATTAGTAGTCAGTGTTGCGCAAAAACAATAAGAAACAGCTTCCAAAATGGGTCAGTAATAACACAAAGAAGAAAAGAGTTCAGACTGTCGGCTGCAGAAAAGTTAGAACATTTAATATGTTCAATATATGTATGTGCATGACAAAGACTTAATGGCATAAACAGCACAAAACGGCTCAGAGTGGCAAAGCATACAAGAGGTACATACATAATGATAAAATCAACACATGTGACAGTTATTTACAGCAGTGGTTCCCAGCTGGTGGGTTGTGGGTCCACTCTGAATAGACTGCAAGTGATTCCTACATGTGTCAAAATACACTGTAATTTGAAGTAAATTTCAGGCACAGAGCTTTTATTATGAAGTGCCGTTTTCTGTTGTAGAGTGAGTGACTAATGGACAGCTTCTTGATAGAGGCAGCTCACTAGCTTTACCACATGGCCAAATGCAAGTATGACGCTAAATATATTAAACTGTGTGGACCAGTTGGGGACCACTGATTTACACCATCCCTAAGAATATTCCTCAGTGTGCTACAACTTGACAAAACTTTTGTATTGGGATTGTGTCATTACTTCTTAAGATTTACATTTTTTTGTCTATTTTTTTTAATTTGCAAAAATGTTACAAAAGTACAAGACATTTCAGTGGAATTTGGTGGAAAGTTATGTAACAAGAAATGCAAAAAATAGTTTATTTATGGTGCAGATCCACTGAAGATAAACATCACATTTTAAACCAAATCCTGACCAAATGGAAACCTTTTTTTTCCAAATGGAAAAAAATGAAGCCAGTGTGCCAAAAACTGCAGTTCTTTAAATGGCCACTTGAGGCTTACACTAGAAGTGAGTCAATCCCCATAGACCCCTGTATTAAAATGCCCAACTTTACAGCAGAAATAAACATGTTTACAGCCCGGTACAAAACACAGTTTTGCTCTCTATAGCTAATTTCAGCATTTATTACAACTATATGGTGGATGGATTTTCATAAAACTTATCA
>JAPZEB010000010.1:16115056-16151824 GCA_029783705.1 Chaetodon striatus
TTCAATGCAGGACTTTGAAAAGCAGCAGAGTATTTTTACAGTGTGGTATAAGTACTTATACTTCAGGAAAGGATCTGATTACTTCTCCACCACTTGGTACGTTTACATGCAGCTTGAGAAATCTAATTATTGGTTTAGTCCGACTGAAACTGGACTTTTAAATGTATGTAAACAGCTTAGTCCGACTGATTGGACTATCTATAGCTCGACTAAAACACCTAGATAATTTGAATGAAAATCAAACTATTGCTGCATGTATCCACTTAGTCCGACTCGGCGTTCTGCGCGTGCACCACTTTTTCTTTTGCGGGCTTTCACCAGGAAGAAGAAGGAGATGATGTAGTAGCAGTTCACTCCCCGAAAAACAAACAAACAAACACCATGGCGACCGAGAAGTAGCATTTGAAACATTTTGAAGTTCCAGTTTAATTTATTATTCCTCTTCAGGTCAACAGGAACTAGTTCAATACGCACTATATTAAAAAAGATTAGCTGAGCTATGAGCTTAGCTTGACTACTGCGTGTGTGTTAACATACTGACTGTTAACTACTTTCCACCTCTGATAGCTTCTGTATTTCGTCGAAGCACTTATCACTCCTGTTCAGACTCTGTGATTCAGGATGTGTAACTGTGATGAGCATGTGAACACATTAGGAAGACGATTCGTGTCATGTTGTCTGGTAAAGGTGTTAATGGGACTCCTCGCTCTGTGCATTAGATGTGTTTCACACCTGTCCTCCGTACAGGGAAGTGAACATCTGTCTGTGTGATTATCGTGATGCGCTGGATATCATGCAGCTGATCTCTCTTGTTTGTGATCTGAATACATGGTGATCCAGATTAGAAACAGCTGATCCACTGTGCCCTCTCTAAACTGCCCTAAATTTGAGGACATGCATGAACATTAACCGGCTGTATGTATCCTGATCCGAGGTCGTAAAGGCAGTGTCAGCAAGCTCTTATCGCTGTACAGCAGCACACCTTTGGCACAGCACTTATACACAGCGCGGTGAGTAAACATTGCGATCTAGGACACTGGATGCTTTACATGCCAGATGCAGGCAGGACATTAAAAAGCGGCCTCCTTTGAAACTGCGGCACAAAAAGATGAGGCGGCCATCCCTGCGCAGCCAGAAAGTAGGGCAGTTAGTGGGAGCAGCAGGGAGTCCCGGGTCGTGCATTACGTCATAAGAACAAGCGTGCGTGCCAGCAGGAGGAGGGGGCTTGTTTCCTCTCTGGGTCCTGATTGCAGACAGAACAGCCAGGCAGTAAATTATGAATGAAACTGAGAAGGAAGCATTGGTGGGAAGGAAGCAAAACTCAAGTGTCTACCCCCCCACCCCCCCAGCGCATTTTTTTTCCCTCGCACATACAGAGATGTAAAAGCTGTGCACTGTCCCGTACATACTGTTCCCTATTTATTCCCGCTCGCACAGGCACACACAAACCACAGCTGCAGTTTTATCACTCTGCAGTGAAATTTTTTTTTTTTCACAGGGCATTGAGCATCGCCAATGAAAAGCATGAACAACATCCTCCCCTTTACCCGCCTTGCTCTGTTCCTAAAATGTTCCTATATGACTGGGAACAAAGAAAGCTGAGGACGGTTGGAGGGAGGAAGCTCCAACGGGATGAACGTGTTTAAATGTGACACACCTGCCAGCCTCAACTTCACCGTGTTCAGTGCTAATTAGCAAGTGCTTTCATAGCTGCTGTCAGCATGTTAGCATTTAGCATAACCACAGCTTTACAGGGCTGCTAGCGTGGCTGTAGTCTTACTCTGTGTTGCTACAGCTCTCCTGGGCTTGTGTGTGTCTCCTACTTGGAACAAAGAACTTCCACTCATCGTCATCTAAAGTTTGGTTGGTCAAAAACACATCTATGCTAGTCCCATTTTAGCGTCAGGTTTTACCACCCAGTTGCCCCCACGTGTGCAGCCCAGTGGATTTAAAGCTAGCATAGCGCTAGCTGACTTAGCTAAAAAACACAGTACCACAGCTTGAAACAAAAATATATGATTTAAGGATGCATTTGAATATCAGCAAAGTTTAAGTCATTAAAAAGCAAAAGCTGCATGTGTATACATTCAGTAGGCTATATCTTCAGTAGCTAGCTAGCTTGCTAAACCTACACTTTTCAGGGTTTGATTTTGGTTTTGGAACAGGGAAGAAACGTATATCTTTTTTCAACCTCTCCAGGTAACGAGTATCATTAATACACGACGTGCCCCAGGCACAACATTTAGCTCCAAATCCACAAAACCAGCCTGAAAATGAAGGAAATCTGACACGACTGCATTTGAGTCAGATGTGTTGTCGGACCCTTGTTGGATCTGGATGATGCTATGCTATGATTGGCCAGTCTGCCTTCAAGGGACAGGACTTAGTAAAGGGTCAATTTTTTTGTGAAATCACAGCCTGTCAGCAGTGTTTGTGTCATTGTAACTAATGTTGCATCATGGAATAATTATCAAGAAAATGTCACTTTTTGTCGTTATATTTGCCCACTCTTAATATTCTGACTTATCATTTTAGGAATTCCACGAAGTTCCCTTCCTGAAAAAATTCAAGTTCAAGCGACAGGACAGGGTTTACCCGAAGGAGGCCCCCGCCAAAACCGTCACTGCAACCAAAACAGAACCTCTGGCGAGTGCATCGAGTGCTCCGACTGAGAGACTGCCAGAGGGAGCACCTCCAGGTTAGTGAAGGCATCAGTGAGGCATCAGTATACTGCAAATGTTGAAATATTTTATTTGGATTTTGTATCCTCTCCTAGTGCTGAGCTTGTGATTTGATTTAGTGGTTACATTTAATATGAACTAAGATTGTATTTGAATAACCAAAAAAACAAAGGTCGACTCCCATGACAAGTGAAATTTAATCCCAACTAGTTACAATAGTTCCTTAAAATGTTCTTTTTATTGGTTATAATTTTGTAATATCTGTGTTATTGTCCATAGACAAACCTCTTACTGGTATGAAACTGTTGGCTGTGGGCAAACTGAGCAAGAACAAGGATGATCTCAAGGCGTTCGTAGAGGAGCTGGGCGGAAAGATCACCAGCACAGCCACTAAGGCCTCTCTGTGCCTCAGCACCAAAAGTAAGTAACCAATCAAAAAATGCAATTACCAAAATGTGGGCCAGTGGGTGCCCTCAATATAACAATACCAACTTTGCTGACTTGATGTCTGTCTTGTGTCTGTCTTGTCACAGAGGAGGTGGAGAAGATGAGTAAGAAAATGGAGGAAGTGAGGGACGCTGGCGTGCGCGTGGTCTCTGAGGATTTCCTCACAGACATCAAGTCGTTGGGTAAAGCCCTCCAGGAGCTGGTCTCCCTGCACGCCATCTCGCCCTGGGGCGCAGAGGTCAAAGTCGAGGCTCAGGCTCCGTCTGCGACCTCCAAGTCTGGAACATTGGCCTCCAAGAGCACAGGCAGGGTGAAGGAGGAGGAAGGTAAAGGATGTGTGTTGCTGTTATTAATGCATGTGGTCACAGATGTTTATCTAAATGTTAGAGCATGTTTTAGAGAGGTGGTTTATTTAGACTTGTGTTATAGGATTGGACTTTTTTGTGTATATTTATGGGGTTTTTTTTATTAATATTTACATTCACACTGTTAAAGGAGGAAGCAAATCCAAGAAGATGAAACTGACAGTCAAAGGAGGAGCTGCTGTGGATCCAGATTCAGGTACCCATGAGTACCCTGCATTGAAAACATTTATTCTCTGTCCCCTTTTTTGTCTTATAATCTTGACTAATGTTTTTTATTTCTTAGGTCTCGAGAACAGCGCTCATGTCCTGGAGCAGAGTGGGAAGATGTACAGTGCTACGCTGGGTCTTGTGGACATCGTCAGAGGAACTAACTCCTACTATAAACTGCAGCTGCTGGAGGATGACGTACAGAAACGGTAAGTGTTGCGGCAGAAAATCATGTCAGCCTTTTTTATTGAGAAGAGGTTATTTAAACGGTACATATCACACTTAATGTGTTGTCTTAGGTTGCTAGCTGTAGTGCAGTGGTACTAAGTTTGTTTCCTTTTTCCTGTCATTTTTGCCATAAAGGGAAAAATTGTGTCAGAATAATCATTCTAGCTCAACTGTCTCTTTCTTGTATGTGCAGATACTGGGTGTTCAGGTCATGGGGCAGAGTGGGTACCACCATAGGAGGCAACAAGCTGGACAAGTTTCATGACAAAAACTCAGCCCTGGACAACTTCCTGGGAGTCTACAAAGAGAAGACGGGCAACGACTGGGGCTCCTCCAACTTCACCAAATATCCCAATAAGTTCTACCCCCTGGAGATCGACTATGGACAGGTACGCACAAAACTCACAGAGCTAGAAAGGAGACAGCTGACAGTATGTTTATTTTTTGTAGCTGACTGAGTCTTGTTTTTCTTTCTGGTGTTTTTGTTTTTTGACAGGATGAGGAAGCAGTGAAGAGGCTGACAGCCACCGCCGGCGCCAAGTCCAAGCTGGCCAAACCCGTCCAGGAGCTCATCAAGATGATCTTTGATGTAGAGAGCATGAAGAAGGCCATGGTGGAGTTTGAGGTCAGACTTTTTTAATTTTGTGTGAAGCTGCATACACAAAAGAAAATCACATTACACTTTTTTTGCTGCTTTGATAAATTACAGTTACAAAACTCCACATCTTAATAGAATCATGTTTTTTTCATTGCGTCTTCAACTTTATACTACTAATACAACCCCAGTGTGTGCTTTATTCATTTATGTGTCCCACATACAGTATGTACAGCTTATTTCTCCTTCCTTGTCTTCAGATTGACCTCCAGAAGATGCCCCTCGGGAAGCTGAGTAAGAGGCAGATCCAGAGTGCGTACGCTCTCCTCACTGAAGTACAGCAGGTCAGTAACTGACAATCCCTCCAGGAAGGTTGTCTCAGTGTTCACCTTTCTAGCGAGACTCCTCTTAATAGGACTCCACTTCAACACATTCAGTTCCCTTTTCCTGCTCCCCTTTAATTCAGTTTAACACTTGAATGAATGAATTTGTGACATTACAAAGACAAGAAGCGCCTCTGTGTCACTGGTTGGACCAGATATCAGATGTAGCGTATGTTCTTCTCTGACCATGCTGCCTTTTTATTAAAACTTCAACGTCATTGGTAATGTCTTGTTTATCACAGGCTGTGTCAGATTCCATGTCTGAGGCCCACATCCTGGATCTCTCCAATCGCTTCTACACCCTCATACCACACGACTTTGGTATGAAGAAACCTCCTCTGCTCAGCAGCCTGGACTACATTCAAGTAAGGACACGAACACTGACTATATTTACATGCACACTAATATTCCACTATTATTTAGAATGTGACAGTATTCTTAATTTGATGCAGGTAATGTAAACAGCATATTCTGTGGTTGAAGGAAGCTGTGTTCACACAGTCCAACAAGTCCGCCACTGGTGGAAAACTTAACTTATTTTTTAATCTATTTTTACACAAAGAAGCAAAATGACACAAACAGTTGCCTTCTTCATATTTTGATGTGATGAACACGTTAGGACACATTAATCAGAGTATGAACAGCTGTATGTTTGTAAAAAGGAACATTGGTGGAATATTCATTTTCATTGGCCATGTAAATGGCTCATAAAGAATTTGTGCATGTAATCTCAGTCACTGTATTCTACTGTACTATTCTACTTGCTTTATACATGGATAGAGTATAAATGGATCTCACAACATCCTCACACATTGCTGTTCAGGCTAAAGTTCAGATGTTGGACAACCTGTTGGATATTGAAGTGGCGTACAGTCTGCTGAGAGGAGGAGCCCAGGACAACGAGAGAGATCCCATCGACATCAACTATGAGAAACTCAAAACCAAGATTGAGGTGAGGACTCTTACTCCATGTTTTACTCTTTCTTAATTATGAACAGTGTGTAAGATATATTTTTATTCATTTTAACCTAATAACAGTGTTCACTGTGCTCATTGTATAAAGAGTTAATGTACGGATAGATGACAGTGTGCTTTATATTGTTTCACAGGTTGTTGAAAAGACTTCAGATGAGGCCAAGATTATTTGCGACTATGTTAAGAACACCCACGCTGCTACACACAACACTTACACACTGGAAGTGCAAGATGTAAGTCATTTTTGGGAGAAACTGTTCAAACATTACCTTTATTTGAATATTTTGCTGCAAATTTTTTAGCTTGTATAAATTTAAATTACTGATTCCATCACAAACAGTTTCCTGCGTACCCTTGTTGTCCAGCATGATTTATAATTTCCCTGCGATTCCTGACTTTTCCCCGTCTTCTAGATCTTCAAAATTGTTCGAGAGGGAGAGCACCAGCGGTACCGTCCCTTCGAGGAGCTACACAATCGCCAGCTTCTGTGGCACGGTTCTCGCACCACCAACTACGCTGGTATCATGTCTCAAGGTCTTCGCATCGCTACTCCAGAGGCACCAGTGGTGAGTGTTTGTTTGTGGTTAGGCTGCTTTTCCATTTTTTCACAGTGTAATATCTTCGCTGTCATAAGTACTTGTGTTCTGTCGTGTCTTTAGTCGACTTCACTCCTGTTCAGTCCTGTGTTACATTGCCGTATTGCTCTATTTTCTCCAGACTGGTTACATGTTCGGCAAAGGTGTGTACTTCGCAGACATGGTGTCCAAGAGTGCAAACTACTGTCACACCTCCCAGTCAGACCCTGTAGGTCTTATACTGCTGGCCGAGGTCGCCCTGGGCAACATGTAAGTGACCGTCTGAGTTCTTAAAAAAAGCCAAAATAACAACCTTGTCTTGAACTTTAAAAATATGTGATAATAATATAAAATAATGTGCCTTTCTTTAACGCAGGCACGAGTTGAAGAAGGCATCCCACATTACAAAGTTACCTAAGGGCAAGCACAGTGTTAAAGGTGAGAAAACATTGGTCACTGCAAATTTAATTATGATTGTCTATGTGTTGTTGGAAGAATGTTTGGCAGGGACATATTTACCTAATAATGTGTTATTCAGCTGATTTGCATCACTTGTTTTGTCGGACACTGTCATTATTATGGTAGGACATTTGGCTTCTCCAGTGCCTCTTGTTAATAATACATAGAAGTTTGTGTTTGTGATTTGCTTCAGATTTTCATTCATTAACCTTTTGTTTTCCTGCAGGTTTGGGTAGAACTGCTCCCGATCCAAGTGCATCTGTCACTTTAGACGGCGTGCAAGTGCCTCTGGGAAAAGGAGTCCACACTAACATTGATGACACAAGTCTCCTGTACAACGAGTATCCTTTAACACTGACCACATGGTTTATTTTTTTAATAATAATTTTGCCCTCAAATTTCCCCACGTTTGCCACATAATAAATTAATAGTTTCTAAGTGCACAGTAAGGCTTGGCTGGTACATATTGTTCCAGACATTAAAACAAGCTAAGATAATCCTTTACTAGTACCATAGCGGGGAAATTTGTATTAATTACAGCAGTAAATGGGTCAGTGCAAACAAGAAGCATCAGTTAAAACATAAAGCAATATACTATGTATGCTTTGGCAAAAAAAACTGTAATTCCAAAATTAGATTGATCTTGAATGGATATTTTCCATTGGAGTATCTCTGTGGTATTAGCATAGCTTTTCTTTTAATTTCTAACCTCCTGATGGAGATGTAGCTCAGTGGGTTTTCAGACCTGGATGACATCAGGTACTCTGACAAACACACTGACCTCATTTTCTGTTAACGTCCCAGCTACTGTATCTGTCGAGGTTGTGTCTAGATGGTAACCCTTGATTTGCAAAAACTCCCACAAGATTTCATGTTCCATGTTTAAAGTGATCATTTTAACCCAAACCATTTTCTTTGGCGAACCCTAACCATTCAATCCTTGTGCCTAAACCTAACCAGACCCTAACCACAGCATTGTCACACCACAAGACAGCAAGACAAGAATATTTTAAAGCCTCTCACCAGAGTTTCACAGATGCAGGGTTGCCATCTAGCCACGACTAAGAGCAGCAGCACTTGGGGAGCTGAGTGACAGTCCTAAACTGCCTTCACCAAGCCGAGTGACGGCTGAAATGAAAAACCAAAATAGTTTTCATATTGGCTCCATGGGAAGTAATCAGCTGTCATTTTATCTATTGATTTATTGATTTAATTTCCTGCCTACTGCAGCAAGTGAGGGCAATCTGTGTGTAGTGAAATAGGCACGCGCAGACTGGGAGCTTTAATTAATCAGTGTAGACACAGTTAATAAGTAAATTATATTTGTGTGATCTAAACAGCTGTCTATGCAAATTATGGTTCATTAAATGTGACAAAATTAGCGTAAAAATATGCGGGAGGTCTTGTGAGACACATGGGTGATAAATTTAATAAAATGGAAGCAAATCTGTTCTGTGAGACGCAAGTGACAGATGTCAGAAACATTTATTAAAACAATTTTAGCCATAAGACAGGACAAAATCAGTCACAAAATGTAAGATTTACCCTACAGGCCTGTCTGCTCACTATCTCTGATCTTATTGTTATCTTATTATTATCTTATTGTTCACCCTTCATGTCTGTAATACACCTGAAACTTACTCTTACTTCTCGTGTGTCGGTCGTATTCCTTAACCACTGCTCCTCCAGGTACATTGTGTATGACGTGGCGCAGATAAACATGAAGTACCTCCTGAAGATCAAGTTTAACTACCAGACGTCCCTGTGGTGAGAGGGGCTGCGTCCGAACCCTCTTCAGCGAAAAAAAAGACCACTGTTGCCTCCAAACGCCTCGGCTTCAGTCTCTGCAACAGAAGATGTTTGGCAAAGGAGTGATGCTATACCACGCTTTACAATGGTCATTGGAAACCTCCAGTCACTTTATTGCTTTCTCATCAGGTTTACTAGCTGCCAGCCTTCCTTAGTAACACTTTAGGCACCCCAAAAACCTTCTTCAGAGTTGCTCATAAGACAGACACCGAAATAACAGCTCAGTATGTTGGTCGAAGCATGGTGCATTCTGCATAGAAAGGTTTTGGTTTAGAAACGGACATCAGGAAATGTTTATAGTTTTTCGGCTTATGTGGTCATCTTGAATTAGAGATGGAGCTTATTTTGTCATTCTTTAATAAACCTCTAGTTAATAAAGCCTAGTACTGCAAGTTTAGGAGTTTTGAATTGTGAACAACCAGTCTGCAGACATACACAAACCAGTAGCCACTGACGGGAACGTTTTCTAGACTGTTGGGTTTCAAGATACTGTACAAGGTTTGACATGTATATATTTCTTCTGTTGTTTGTCTCCCGAGCTGTCTTCCTTACTGACAAACGAAAAAGAAAGTGAACGTGGTTAGTGTTTAAGCAAAGTATTCTGTAAAAGAAGCAACTGCCATGGTATGTGGTACACTTTTTCTTAGTGTTTTTCTCGCTTACCTCAAATACAATAAAAATGTTCTCAAAATTTCATGCCTACATTTTGAATCTTTATTTTCTTGCTCTGCATGTTTGGATTTAATTTCAGTGGGGGGATAAATATATATATATTTGCATGTCTTTTGTTAAAACTATGAGATACTTGATTGATTTCCATAAGTGCTTTTTCTTTTCTTCTGTCAAACCTTGGCAGGTCAGGGTCCGATACTGTTGAGGGACAGGCCACCATTATCAAAGAGACGTCTATAAAACTGTTGACAGGACACCTGGAACTGCAAACAAGATCAATTATGACGCTCTCCTCTGAACTTTTCATCCATTGAGATTTTATATTTGTAAACTTTCCTCAAACCAAGAAAAGTGTTTTTAAAAAATCATGACATCATCACAATGTGGAGTCTCATGGGGGATGCCAGCAGGAGAAACACTACTGCACATATTCGGTGGGCCGCATAATGCGGAAGTAATCCCGGAAGCTAGAAACTTTTTGCCATGTGCGCCAGGTGAGCAATTCCATTGGAATGAATAGGCGCCATCTTGGCATCCGGTATCCAGGTGTTATAAAGTGCCCCAGGAGGTTCTTTGGTCTCGTCAGGGGGTTTTGGGAATTAGTTTTATGGTTAGATGCCTGAAATAAGGTCTGTGGTTAACAAAAGCTTAAGAGACTTTAATGCTTTGTTCTGTGACATAAAATATGTCAGCAAGTACCCAATTTGTGAATTTTTAAACTTCTATGTGTCCCAACAAAGGTGGGTGCTAACAAGTGGCTAAATGAGACTACAAAATATCATCATGCTGAACAAAGTTTTACAGCTGTGCTGTTGTGGTGATATTCAAGTCGTGCGACCATGGTGTAGTTCATTTACAGCGTAGTGTGAATGTTTTACTTCTGGTGATTGCATTTAGGCTTAAAAATCATGAAAGTGGTGTTTATTTGTCAAGATTGTCTTGCTGAACAAAACGTGTAAGTATCATAAACATCCGTTTGCCTCCGAGTTTATTTTAAGCAATGAAGCAAATAAATTCAATAGAATGTATTTATACAGCAGGAAATTCTTGTGCCAGAGATTGTTCAAATTATAGTAACACAAATTACAGTAGCAACAATTAACGTTCACAAACCAGTAACAAACAGTGACCCTGGGATCAGGGTCACACATAGGGCCTAGTTTTTAAAACAATGGAGTACTAAATATCATTCAAAATATATTAAAAAATGTACAAGATAATAGGTGTTTATGACGCAAAAACCAAAAAGCAAAAACCAGTGCCCAATAGAGTAACAATAGAAGTAAGAGAAGTACAAGAGTTGCTAAAGATGAACTAAAAAATTGTGGGAAAATGCACCTGCTAAAATCTAATGGAAGAATCACATAGGCTTTTTAATGAGACAACTAGGGCGAGGTTAACACTTGTGTCGACCTACAGAAAAATGTCCTCCCTGGAGGAATCAGTTATAAATCTGTGATTTTCAAGAATCCACCAGGCCTGAATGAAAACAACCAATCAGAGAAGATGTCTGCCTTCATCTGTGAAAGTGAAAGTTGAAGCAAGCATATTGTGGTCAGTCCTCCTCTGTTAACTTGTGTTCTTATCATGTACAGTGTTGTACAGTGTGCACCAGCAGTGATTGACATATGTTACAGAGCTCTCCTGGCTCTGATTGGTTGTTTTCACTCAGGTAATGGAGCCTTGCAAATGCCATTAAAAGCACTACAAGGTGCCAGAGAAATATGATTTTAAACTAATTATCTGTCTCATATATACAGGATGTAGTGGCTATTTCAACAAATATGACAAAAAGTAAAAGTAACCCACTGAACCTTTAACTGAAGTGCTGTATGAAACAATGGAGGGATGCTGAGTGCCTATTCTGACTTCCAGTTTTGCATATGAAACGGTTTTCCGAGTATTTCCCTCCACATATCGTACGGAAAGTTGTATTTATATTTAGTGAATGTAATCGTGCGTATGCATAAACGATACAAAGTGATTCTCCAACCATCGGCTTGATAAATTAAAAGATTTTTATTTCTCAAATCGCCCTCCAGATAGCGTCCCGACCCAGAATGCATTTTGACAAGGTCTTTGAAAAAGCGGCGCGGCTAATTCAAGATGGCGGAGATGGACCAGCTGTTAGACGAGAGTGAGTAACAACACAAATTCAAGGAGTTTTGCACTGTAAACACGCAGCGGTCCCGTAGTGGTAAAGTAAATATTTGGCGATAAACTGCAATCGTTGTCCATGTAACGAATATCGTAAGTATTGGACAGCGTTCATAAAGTCGTTTTTAGTCGCAAAGAGATACCGGTCTGTCCAAGTCAGCTAACGTTCGTTAGCACGAGAGGCTAACCATAGCTAGTGTTGGAGTTGAGCAAGTTACTTTAGCCCAACTGGGTAAACAAATAACGTTAGCTTAGCTACGAGCTAACGGCTACTAGCCTTACACCGTAAGCAGCAATAACAAAAGGACTGCTATAACGTCTGTATGCCAAAGTACACACGCTAGCTACTAGCTTTCTGTTTTTCTGGGCTTAGTTTTTTAGTCTCCGGTGACACCTTCCTTATATTTAGTGTCGGTTAACGCTGGTTAACGTGACATGGTAACGCGTTGTGTACCGTTTTGACAATCTGGTGAAGGGAAACCAGTCAAGTTATTTAGCCGATAACAGCTGTAATAGTCATTTCCGTCGACGTGGACGTGGTTAATGTAACTAAATATTATCTCCGGGTCGTAACATAGTGTAACGTTAGCTTGTGTAGCTCATTTCGTAGATATGATCTGTCCAGCTGATGTTATGCCCGTGCTTGACAGCTCATATTGGGGGTTAAGGCCTAACTGACTGCGCTAGCTATATCTAACTAGAGTTACCCTGCTCGGCTGCTGTCAATGTTTAAAGGACACTCTCACACATGTCAGCGACTTACAGACGTTTTCTTTGATAGCTTAAATGATCATGTTAACTTGAAACTTAAGAGCATTGCCTGATTACTCTTTCAACCACTGGGACATGTTCATGTAAAACATTTACAGCATTTTTATAGTCTTATGCCATCAGTGTGTTACTGTAGATTGATGTAGCTCAATGTGTCCTCTTCCTCAGGCTCTTCAGCAGAGGCACTTGTCAGTCTAAAAGGTAGGTGAGCTGTAACTGTAATTATTTTTCTGTACATTTGTTTTTGGCACTGCCTGTTAGCACACTGGGAACCACTGGAAGTTGGGGTGCAGTGTTAATCATAAACAAATACAGAATGCAGTGATTTCCATATCCTTTTATTTTATTTATTTTTCAAAACCCTTTTTATTGGGGTTTACAGTAGTATAAAACATATATCTAAGACAAATACAATCCCTTTTTAAAGTGTGCTGTCAGTGAACAATTAAGTAGTAGTAGTAGTAGTAGTAGTAGTAGTAGTAGCAGTAGTAAGTACTCTTGTATGAAAGTGGGTCCCTCACTAAATCCAAAACAATGGCACATGCACACAATGAGGGTGTTTAACAGTACATAAAGTTTGCGCCACTACCCACAAAAACAAAAGGAGGCAAAACAACAACACCAACAAAAACCCTAAACAAACAAAACAAGACTCCGCTTAGGTCTGCTACTCTGTATTATTTATGTAGCTGCCAATGTTTTGTTGTTTTGCCTCTGTTGATTGCTTTTGTTTTATTTATGTTTTTTTTTATTCTGTATTGTGATGTGTTTTGGTTGCATAACAGGACCCTGCTGAAAACCAGTTTTTAACTGAGTCAGGCCAGTTATAACTGTAACACACAATGTTACTGTTAATTCCTTTTCTGCATAAATAAATGAAATTAACACAATTTGCATATCCATTTAGACCTATATTTAATTGAATACAGTTCAAAGACAAGATATTTGAAGTTAAGATTTTTATTTTTTTGTAATTATACATGTATAGTTTCTTCATACAGGAAGCATCTTGAAGCTGGCATTGTAAACAAAGACTTGTGAAAGTATTAAATACATTTCGGTTAGCGTGTTCAATACTTTTTTTACTGTGTCATTCCACTTTATTTCACATTTGTTTTATGGATGGAAATGTAACAACCTCCTTATCTGTGTAGTTTAATTTAATAAATACCAATATCTGGTATACATTTCACGTGAATAGCTGCATCAGACATATGTTTTAAACATACACTGTATGTTTAAAAAGGATTTTGAAATCATTGCATTCTGTTTATATGTTCGTTATACACAGTGTTCCAGCTTTTTGGAATCAGGATTATACGTGGTCATGAAGATAATACTGATTTGATATTGTCTGTGTGTTTATTAGTTTGCACATGCCACAGGTTTCCAGGTTAAAAGTGTTTCTCGCCATAATGGCAGGCTTTTAGTGGTAGCCCCACACTACCTTACATTTGTGGCTGATGCAAGCAGGGATTCAGTGGGACTAATTTTCCTTATAAATTGCTTTGTTTGCAGTTTTGCTCACATATGGACAAATTCCATCTACATCTTCTTCTTTTTTTTGTAGAGGGCAGTTTGTCCAACACTCTGAATGAAAAGAACAGCTTCCCAAGAGCACACAACACCAGGGGACGTCATTCCTCCCTCACGATGGACACGGTAAGAGAGAGATGTGTCTAACAAAAGCTCCTCCTTTGCTTCTTCTTCACAATGTTAGGAATCCTAAGCTTAAAAACATGAAGTAAAAAGTTTGTTTTATAATGCAGTAAAAAAACGCAAACCTCAACTTCCCCATTTTCCATACAGTGGAATAAACACATCTCAGTCTAGATTTAAACTGCATGAAAGTACTAAATTTATGAAGTAATATTTGCAGGGTTTATGTGTTAAATTGCATTATATGTGCTCTAAATTCTGTCCATCCTCATATCTGATCAGGGCATAAAACATGTTTTTGAACCACCGCCCTCATATTTACATGTTTCAACTCCATTTGGCTCTTTGATGGAAAAGTCAGTAACTTTTAATGGTGGTAAAGCACGTAATGAACGAAGTTCATATTCTAGTGTGGGATTTATATTTCTAATGTTTAATCTGCAAATTAAAGTAGAGACATCGTAGGCTCTTGTAAGTTTACTTCACCTGTATTTATCAAGGAAGTCTCTTGAGATTCATCTCTTTTACAAGAGAGAGCAGTCACATTAAAATGTACAACATTCACATACAGCACGTTTTCTCGTAATGTCGGACCTGAGAGGCATAAGTGTGACTGTTTCAAAGAGGTTCAGTCTTCATAGTTATGAATAATTGAACGATGTTGTCTGTTACTCAGTAATTAAGGTGTTCTTGTGTGATATGGATCTGTTGTTTATGTTGATCACAAGATCAATCTTTGATGAGCTTATCAGCCACAGTAGAGTGTTTTCTTTGCAGCTATCTCTTCCAGCTGAATACGTGAATGTATTGCAGGGTTTCCCACACATTCATTTATTTGTAGCACCATGTAACAATTAAAACATTTGCCGCTACATTTTGATTTTCTATTTTTGGAGCTGGACCCTTTATTGGGTGTGCTATTGGAATGTATATATAATTTGGGCATTCATTTAATCCGCACTCTTGCAGTGCAGAGTGTACCTTGATGACAGATGAAGTAGCGGGTCGCTAGGTGTAGTGAAAGTCAAACATCTGGTCTAAAAGTTAGTTTTCCCTCATAAATAGCTGCTCCTCTCGTCCATCGATCTGATCAACTCTAATTGGACAGACTGATCAGTTATCCACCCTGTGACTCAAAACTCTGCAAACTGCAATTGAGGGGAAGAAAGAAGAGTTTGTCTACACTAGGTTCATGGACCCACAAAAACCTCAAAATTTAGACTCTAATTTTGTGAGAAACACTGTATTGCTTCAATAAGTCTCCTCACATGAGTGATATGGTTGGAAGTGCAGGTCTGGAAGGAACATGTATTTCATATACATCGTATTCTATCTGGTCTAGATAAGTTGTTGTCAGTATTTGTAGAGGTCAGTAACAGTCTGGGACCCCTCTGGGAACATTTGTCACACCAGGTGGTGGTGTAGGAAATACTGCAACCCAGAGCAACGTATGGCAGTGTGCTTGAAGTGGATATTTTCTTCTCACCAGAAAATTCCTCGTGTCAGAATGGCATGTCATGTGCTCTCTGGGGTATTAAACGAGAAGCTGACAGTTGGCAACTCTCCCAGTTTTTTTGCATATGTTTGCCTGGGTACATACCGAGTATGATTGATGCATATTGCCTAAATCTGATGTGTATCTGCAGGATTGCTTTGATTAAACCACATTTAATGAATGTGGTTCAGATACATTTTTTTCATACTGCACATAAAATGGATTTCTCTGAAGTTACAAAAGAATAATACACACAAATAATTGTGCCTGGTATGAAAAGGTGTTTACTCTCTGAGCATTACTGGCACTTTTCATTAATTGGAATTGCTGTCCACGTTTGTCTTTCCAGCCCACACGGAGCTCAAAGAGTAGCCGTTTGTTTCGAGAGGAGGATGAGTCACCCCAGCAGCGTCTCCCATCCAGATCCCCTCGGAGGAGCCAAAGGGTCAGCACCACACCACAGGTAAAGAGTGCACACCATGAAAGGGATTTATAGCGCTGCACTGTTATTTGTACTGTGTATGTAGTCCTTGGTGTGAACAAGCACAAAATGGGTCTGTCTAGTGTCAGCCTACACTAGCAAAACAAGAGAAAGCCAGTGATTGGGCTAACCTTGGCTATTTAATTACATTCTTAATTCAGTCATTCATCAGATCACAGTCAGTGTCAGCACTAAATGTCTGTTTAAAGGGGCAATAACCACTTCAAAATGTATCGGAAAACAATGAGGTCGCCAAGTTGTTACAGGAAAGGAGCAGACTGGTGTTTGGAATAAAACTTGAATCCATACTGCTGCCTCTCCTTTGTTAAACAGGAGCTTTAAAGCCAGTGAGGTAAACATAGCAAGCCTTTTAAAAATCTGCTTGACCCTGCAAGAGTTGAGCCACTCAAGCTAAAATGATGTTATAGCTTGGTTGAGGGAGCAAGAAGTTACTGACGTTAGTAAAAGTTAACAGTGTTTTGGACATTGCATCTTTACTGCTGTGTTACATACTGGAAGAATATGTGAGAATTTGTGTGGGATAATCCTACTGAAGATGTTCAGTTTACCTAATATACATAATACCCATGTCCCTGTATGTGGAATGACTGTATAATAATGTTTTTCTTACAGAAATTTTCCAACGTGGTGACACCAGATAAGAAGGCGTCCCAGAAAATAGGGCTGAGACTAAGAAACCTCCTTAAGCTACCCAAAGCTCACAAATGGTGCATCTACGAATGGTTCTACTCCAATATTGACAGGTAAAGTCTCACTTCAACCTTCAGGAGAACGCAATTCATTTTTTAAAAAGTGTGATCAATTCTGAGGCGCGTTATCATTATCTGTAATGAAATTGAACGTGGTTTAAGATGTCGGCAATGCTTAAGGACAATGTTGTGTTAACTAAGTTGTGTATTATTTTCCTTTCCAGACCTCTCTTTGAGGGTGACAATGAATTCTGCCTGTGTCTCAAGGAGACTTTCCCCAACCTGAAAACAAGAAAGTTGACAAGGGTGGAGTGGGGAACAATCAGGAGACTGATGGGGAAACCTCGACGGTATGTTGGAATCTTTAACCTTTATGCTTGACCATTTTAACTCATCCATTTTTGTCTTTATTTATGTCAGACATTTCAGTGTATGTGAAACAGTTGCCTCCCTGTATTTTTTATGAAGCTGTGTCCTCAAGCAAAAACTTAAAATAAATGCTGCTGCACTGTGCTTTGTTGTGACATCTAGGTGTTCATCAGCATTCTTTGCTGAGGAGCGGACAGCGCTGAGACAGAAGAGGCAGAAGATGCGCCTGCTGCAGCAAAGAAAACTGTCTGATGTCTCAAACTGCAAAGACCTTCCAGATGAAATCCCTCTGCCTCTCATCATAGGAACCAAAGTCACTGGTAAGATTACTGACAGCATGACAGCCAGACAGCTCTGTTTAAATGTTTTATTGTTATCATCATTGCAGTCAAATGACCTGCAGAGCACCCCAGTTTACATGCTCAGTAATTCTCTGATGTCCTACCTACCTGAAATCCTGGCAAATCCAAGAGAAGGGTAATTTTATCCCTTTACTGTTACCAAAGAACCCCACAATAGGAAGGAGTGCAGGGGTCAAACACATATTTTGTGATGATCAAATAAGAGAACTGTTAAGAGTGAAAGACCCATAGTCTAATCACAGTAACTGCATCATTATGTGGAGTATGGCTGATATGTCGAAATTCAAACACCATAGCACAACCACACTGATCTGAACAATATTATTAGTATGAATTCTGACTTTGTTCCTTATTTTGTTCAACAGCTCGACTCCGAGGCGTCCATGATGGGTTGTTCACAGGGCAGATCGATGCAGTGGACACCAGTGCTGCCACCTATCGTGTCACCTTTGACCGCAGTGGTCTGGGAACACACACTGTGCCTGACTACGAAGTCCTGGTAAGAATATAGCATACACAACTTTTTTTTTTTCATTATGATACAATGTCATAAATTTCCAAAACACAAAGATGCACTAAAGAAATGTGATAATATGCTCTTAAACATCTGGTGATGATTTGTTTTTTTGTTTTTTTCCAGAGCAATGAGCCCAATGAGACCATGCCCATTTCAGCCTTCGCCCAGAAGCATCGGATAACACGCTACATGCAGAACCTCATGACTCCGCCTCGAGGGCCTTACCCGTCCGCTACCACTCCCGTCCTCATGGTACTGTAAACTTGCATCTAATGATAGATACACATTTGTTGTGTCATCACACTTGTTCCCAGTGTCTCACAGTTGTCAGTGATGTTTGGTACTGGTTTAAATCTGCCTGTTGGCTGTGAGCAGGTTTGTCTACTGCAACTACTGCAACAGATACTTGGGCAGGCAGCCAATAAGTTTGAGGTGGTTTCAGGCTGTAAATGTATTGATGCAAAGGTATATTTAATATTGTCTCAGTGGTGGGATTTAATGAATAAGGACAGTTCAGACAGTGTCACATTGAATCAAGTCATCGCAGGGAAAAAAAAATCCCAAAAGTTTGTGAATCAGTTTGAGCTTTAATTCTTAAGAAAACAAAACAAATAAAAAGAACATGATCAGTTTTGACTTTAAACAGTGGGCACCATACTGCAACTCTTGTTCAATCTTCCGAATCTCTTCCTCTGGACTGCTCATGAATACAAATGACTTCATTGTCTGTTTTTTTTTTCTATATAACAGGACAATGACCCTCTTATCAACCAGTCACCATGGAGAAACAAACTGCCTGGTGCTGAGGGAGATACTCTGGGAGGATTTCCTGTCAAGTTCCTTGTCCAAGTGGTAAATAGTGTCTGTTAAATGGAATACAAAAATCTGACATCCAAAAACCTTACAAGGCTGTTTTTTATTTTTTAAACAAACCCTTTGTCTGCTTGTCTAGACGAGGCTGTCCAAGATCCTCATGATCAAGAAAGAGCACATCAAACACCTGAAAGAAATGAACACGGAGGCAGAAAAACTGGTACAGTCATCATCATTTAATAATAGGTTCATTATTTATACATTTAATAATTTAATTTAACAAAAAGTTGCTTCAAAAGTTGTTAAATGTTTTCTGAGATGCATATATGAAGTCTAATTAAAACTATGATTATGTTTTTGTGTTTCAGAAGTCGTATTCGATGCCAATTGACCTCGACTTTCAGAAGCGGTATGCAACCACAGTGCTTGAGCTTGAACAGCTCAATAAAGATCTCAACAAGGTGCTTCATGAAGTTCAGCAGTTCTGCTGTGAGGTAATACAGTTGATACACTTCAGTCCCATCACTAATCACTGTCCCTGATATTCATAGCATCTTACTTCTTAGTCTGTCTCGACCAATTTGAATAAAACAGTGCATTGTTTAAGATTTAAATCACCAATTTCTCCGTCCAGCTTGCTCCAGATCAGGGCATGGTCCCAGCTGACCATCCCACAGAGCTGCGGCGGCGTTGTGAAGACGAAGCCCAGCAGATGGTGCAGCTGAGCAACTCACTGAAGGATGGACAGCAGAGTGTGACTAACCCCAGCCTCACGCACCTCATATCCCGCCTCACTGCTCTGCTGCTACAGATCAAGGTAAGGGATACATAGAAGCTCAGCTGTGTTCAGTTCTCCTCACACATTATCTAAGGGCCAGTGTCTGCATAGCGTTCTTTTTCTCAGTGCCAGCCTCTTTTTTCATTTATTCCCAATGAGGAGAGAGCGTATGTGGCTGCCTAGAGAACAAATGCTGCACCCAGCGTCTTTTTTCAGAGCACTTTTTTTTGTGCGGCCTGTTGTAACTTTCTTTAACAGCTTCTGTATCTACACTGAAGAATATTTAGATAACAAACCCATACTTTGAAAATCTGTTCATTATGCGGTTTTATCTTCTTTTTTCAGTGTCTGGCAGATGGAGGAGACCTGAATTCATTTGAGTTTAAATCTCTGACAGACTCCCTTAATGACATCAAGGCATCAATTGATCCCTCCAACCTCAGGTAAAAAGACCCCGCAGGGTTGCTAACTACACTTCCTTAAGCTCAGTTCAGACCAGAGGTTCACAACGAGACGAAACTGACTCAAGCAGGGTGATGGTGTCACCTGCAGCTCATGCTGATTTCAATTTACCTTGGAAGTCTAAAATGGGAATGATAGAATGGTGACTGTATTCAACAAGTTGGAAAATCAAGATGATAGTAATTCCAGAAATTCCGATTTCACAGTGTAAATGGAACGCACCATCAGTTTGTCAAGTCGCCAGTGGCTTGTTTGAGAACTTGAGACATGTCACCTGTTTCAACAGCCAATCAGGTTATAGTGAAGTAAAGCTGGTCACGTCAGTTACAAACTGTCAGCAGACGGCGTGTTGATTTGCTGTGCCACTCTCTGACAACAGCCCTTCATCTCCGCCGAGCCTGTCATCGATGTAAAGATGACAGGCTCCAACAGCTGTTAACACATATGTCGGCTCCATCTTCATGGTGTGCCGGTGTCAGGCGGCGGGTCACTGCTGCCGCTGGCTGTATGAGCACATGTCACACACATACTGAAACAACAAAGTGCTTAGTTGTTACTTGTACCTGGAAAGCTCTAAGTTAGTATGAAAGTACAGAAAGTTGTTGCTATGGAGAAAATACAAGTAGTTGCAAGTTTCAACTCGTCTCGTTGGGAATCTTTGGTCCGATGAGGGCCCTCAGTCACACTACACCCAACAATGGAAGGGATGGTTCATAGTTGTCTATCTGTGTCAAGTGCAAGAGCTACAGAATCCCTAAGGAGACATGGGGGAGAATAATAATTGAGGTATAAACAAAAAAGATAAATAGTTTTCTGTTGAAATTCCCGAGAAATGTTTAAAGTTTCCATGTGCACCTCTTGAAGCAGCACAACTTGCAAAGGGTTTAGATAAGATAAATATAGATCTAAGAGACCTAGAATCATGGTGATAATTAAATACCCAATTAAATAGACTATTACATGCCAGTAATGTAACTGTCAGCCAGTCGCATCACTGGTTTCATGGCTCTGAAACAGCTGTGCCACCCTTTAAATGTGATAACATGCTCAGCAAACTGAAAGCTTTAGCCTACCTCAGGAAATGCCTGGATGGTTCATCTAGGCCAGTGGTTCCCAACTGTTGGGTCCTGATCCAAAAGTGGGCCCGGGGTCCATTCTGAATGGACTGCAAGTGCCTCCTGAACGTGTTAAGTTCGTAAAAAACACTGAATTTTGAAGTACAGTGAATTTCCCGAACAGAGTTTTTACTGTGAAGTGCCCTTTCCTGCTGTAGAGTGAGTCACTAATGGACAGCTGCATGACAGAGAGACAAACCAGCCCAACTACATGGCCAAATGCAAGCACGACGGTGAATACATTGAACTGTGTGGACCTTGAACAAATGACCAAGGAGAAATCTGGCCCCTGTGGCTGCACTAGTTGGGAATCACTGATCTAGGCTGTACTCTCCTCCACCAAGCCCTTTGCATGTTGCACTGCTACATGAAGTACACATGGAGACTCAAAATATTTCTCGGGGGAATACAAAAGTTTTGCGAGACAACGCAAAACTGTTGATCTTTCTGTTTTTTTAACCCATCTTTTTATTCCCCCATGTCCTTTTAGGTGCTCCATATATATTTTTATCCCAGTCCGCATCACTACCAGTCACCATTTAGTCACACTCCAAGTAATGCACATCTCTCATACTGTGTCCTTTTTGTGTCTCTAGTTGCTTTCAGAATAACGTCGAGATCCACGTGGCACACATCCAGAGCGGCCTTAGTCAGCTGGGCAATCTGCATGCATTCTCTGCCAACAACACCAATGCAGTCTGAGCACCTGCACACGCAGAGGTGCGGTCCGTTTATATCGTCTTCTGAGATGGTGCTTCCACCTGAACTGGTACAAGACTGCGAACACAAAAAGCTCACATGGATGTTGTGGATCACCTCCGTACAATCTGAATTAGGATGTCCCAGCGAAACAACTCAGAGTTCTGCCCCAGACCCCCGACGCTTCGCGCTGAAGGGAGGGAGGATGTCATAAGTATTTTACCCACCCATTTTATTGTATGAAAATGTTGGTGCACCCCGTCAAACACAAATCCAACAGAACCTTTAGCTATCACCACAAATCCACATCTCCAAACTCTCAATGGTTATTTATTGGTTCCACGTGCCAAACATTGATTCTTACAGTTTTTATAGTTCATATTTATTTATTTTTGAGTAGGTGTGTATGGTTATGAAACAATATTTTGCTATCTCTAAAGTTCCCCCCTGTAAGTGTTGTGTTCTGTTGCTCCACTGATGGTAAGCACAGGGAGGCTAAAGAATGTTTTATAAAGTTGTTTATTGTAGATAATTGTACAATATCTCTGATTATTAGGACTTGTCGTTAACATTTCTGCTGTGTAATCAGAAATGGCTTTTGTAATTTTGTGTGCACTGAAAAGAGATTTTGGTATTTTTATAAAGGAGAACTCTGGGGTTTTGATGCCTTTTACTCCCTAAGATGATCTTAGCGTTTCCAGATTTGGCATGGCTGTTGCTGCAACCCCTCCCCCCCACACTAAGCCTGCATCACTGATGTAAGCCCGAAAAATTCAACTCAACAGTTTTTTCCTAGAGAATCTCCTTTTTC
The DNA here is from genome assembly GCA_029783705.1 of Chaetodon striatus. Lineage (NCBI taxonomy): Eukaryota > Metazoa > Chordata > Actinopteri > Chaetodontiformes > Chaetodontidae > Chaetodon > Chaetodon striatus. The sequence continues at coordinate 16,137,652 of JAPZEB010000010.1, forward strand.
AGTTTTGTAAAGTTGTATATGAGAGTGCCTCAGGGCAGTTGTATATAAATGTTTCCGTCTTTTTATATTAAACATAATATTGCAAAGCAGCATTTCCAGGTTTTAGTCTTTATTAACAGGCATAACCAATCAACTGTTTTATTACTATTTTACAATAAATACACATTTTCCTTTTACACAGACAAACAGCTGTACACGGCCTCTTATGATACACGTAGCTGTCTCATATCAGCTCTTGTAATACATCACATAAAGCCGCCAAAACCAGCCATGGCCTCGTTTTCCCAGTCAGAGTCAGAGTCAGTAAAGTCCTGAGCCTCGGTGGCGTGGATAGGGGAGAAGTGACTGAACCTGTCCCCTGCTGCCCTCACATGTGGATACTGGATTTGGCACCCGTTATCCTTTGGTGAAGACCTGCTGAAGTTATTCTGGGTGGGGATGGGAGGAATCACAACCTTCATCTCTGGGCCGATGGTCTTGTTTGGAGGGAAGTTGTCATATTCCACCAGAACCTTTGCACCCTGGTTGCCGCTCATGTTGGCTTCGATTTTGTGCTTATGCTCGTTCTCTTTGGGATACAGATGGACGTTGCAGCATGGGACGTTGACGCTCAGCTCGCGCCGCTGCATCTGCTCGGGCTTCACTCTGGTTCCCTCCTTGTCGTAGATGCAGGAGACGGGCGTGTGTTCGTAGCTGCCGGGTTTGGTGGGCATGCTGGTTCTGTGAGGGTCGTCTGTGTTTTGGTGCAGTGTAGGTCTGAAACTGTCCTCCAGTCCAAAACCTCCTATCCTGTGTGCCTCGGCTCCATGATTGTTGTCATAAACTGAGAGAGAAAAGAATGAAGCAGTTAGTTCTGAAATAAGAGAAATATGCCACACTCATTAAAGGGCAACACCGCCAAAATAAAGAATTCAATTAGGTTATTTCTCTCAGTATTTGTGAACATGAGCTCCTCTTTCAAAGCCAGAAACAAGAGAAGTAAGTCTCAAACTTGTGATGTCATCAAGTGCAAAGTCTAGAGCTGCTCGTAGACAATGAATGGGAGCCTGATTTTGTGAACCCATGGACTATTTTTTTTTTCTTTTTCTGTGGTTATACCCAAATGAGTTTTGTCCTATTGTAGTGTTCTCAATTCTGAAACAGGAAATGTACCCATGTGCCCAAAGTATCCCCCTGGGTGCTCTCAGTGTCATATACAGGATCTTTCCCAATTCATTGTAGATGGAGCAGCTCCAGACTTTATCCCTTTTTATTACACTGTTTAGCCTCTATGAAAATTGGCTTCAAAGCCAGGCACACCTTCTGGGGACTCCGTTTTTGGATTTTGGAGAGAATTGCTCATCTTATCTAATATTTTTTGACAGGAAATAATATGTATGAATTTTTAAAAATAGGCGTAACTCCTCTTTAAGGCAGATAATTCAGCAGCAAATTGCCATATTCATTATCTAATGTGTCTCAAAAGACTACACTTATTATTTTTGTAGGGAGAAAACAACTGAGCACTTGATGCTGGAGTGACAAAAAAAAAGAGTAACTGGGCCTAAAACAAAAATCTAAGACTGTTTTGCTTACCTTTCTCTGGGCCCATCCTGCTCTGGAGCTGGCTGAAGGGGCCAGCTGCGGGCGGGTTGGCGACCTTCATGGACACCGATGAGCCAACTTGACGACGAGACTTGGCCCTTCTGTTCTGGAACCACACCTGAAATGTGGGGACAAGACAGTTGAACACTCTACAATAATTTGCGGTTTTTACTTTTTTTTTAATTTATTTATTTATTTATTTAATAAATTGAAAAATCACTGCACATGTTCATCATTTAAACTAGACATTACCTGAATCCTGGACTCCGGCAGGCCGGTCAGAGCCTCCAGTCTCTCTCGCAGATAGATGTCAGGATATTTAGTGTCTGAGTAAACCTTCTCCAGCACCTCGATCTGCTGCTGGGTGAAGTTGGTCCTCTTTCTCCTGTGGGTCAGTATTGCCACACATTTCTCCGCCCTCGGTACAGAGTTTGAAGAGTTGAAGAAGTTTGTAACATCTGGGGATCCGTAATCTGAAAAGAAAAAATACAGAATGTAAAGTCAGTAACGGTAGAAAAGTAGCCAAGACGTCTCTGGACGTGTGCGTAAATTACGCACAGTGCGCACCGGTTGCAATACTTGAACTGCCAGCCACCAACCTGAGCTCCCCATGCTGTTTATCTGCAGAGGTCCGTCATGATACATCTGGAAATGATTCAGATCCCCAACGCGCATATTCCCATGAACTGAAGACATGATCCTCGACCTCTTATGTCCAGCGACTGACTGAAGTTTGAGACCTGCGTGTCTCTGGGGTTAAATCCCCCCGCGATCAAAGGTGATGCTGCCCGTATGTGTGAATGGGTGAACCATCGGTGCCGGCTGGCACTGCAGCGGCCGCGCACTGACTTCAGACGTCTGCAGGCCGCTGGAGGTGTGAAGGCATCACACCTGGGACTGTGGAGCGGCCGCATGTCTCTTTAAGGGGTTTTTAATGGAATCTGCATGCGCAATACACATCGGCAGTGAAAACATTTATCCGCTTTGGAATGGATGAAGCAATAATGGACCTGAAGCCTTCAAAGAGGGACAGTCGGAAACTGCCATTTCCTCAACGGGTTAGAGCCTCACAAGGGCTGCAGTGATTTCTCTGCTGTTTCTAACAGTCTGTAGTCACAGTTCAAATTATTTAGCAAGGACTGTAAACATATTTCTACATATTTTGTTGGAGCAATTTGGCATACACTGTGTTATGTGGTCAGTTTCCTGAGCTCTCTATGCCTTAGATATTTGTGTACATAACCATATACCATAAAGAGTACATACACTGAGCATGTTTTATTAGTGTAGCAGGAACGCATATACTTATATTTTTAAATAACTTAGAGGATGTGCGATTCAAAATGTGTTCAAGTCTTGTATTGTTGACTGTGATTCTGCAACCAGACAACTTGTTTTTACATGGTTGTGTTTTTTTAATGGTGATAGTGTCTTTCCTTTATGGGTGAGATGTCAAAAAATATAAGATAAATTGAGCTAAAATTATGGTTAATCCCCAAAGAAATTCTTGAATTTGAACTGAATGAAAAGCATGTTTAGTGTTTATAAAGATCCAGGTCCTCAGAGGATCTGCTCATCAGTACTGATGCATGTAGGAAATGATGCTTCCTGCCCCCTTTCAGTGGCAACAAAGTTAATCTCAATACACAAACCTCAGTTCAAAAGTATCCAGGAGTGGGCAGTTGTCATTGAATGGGTCACCTTTATTTGTTTCAGAGGGGGGGATCAAGTCAAGAGGTCAAGTAGCACCACAGACAGACTAATTTGTTCACACGTATTTGGACCAGAATGAGCTTTAATGATCACAGGTACTTTTTTAAAAACACAATATTTTTTTGAATTTGGCAGAACAGGGTGTAAAACAGAAAAAAAAACAACAGCAGAGATAAATATGTGCAAATCACAGACACGAAGGGGATGGAAAAACACAAACAAACGTTTGTATTGTATGTAGGCATACACATTACATGAGAAGACATTATGCAGAAATATCAGAGCCAGAATAAACTGTACAGACCAGGAAGAACACAGCTAATGCAGAGCAGCAAAATACCCAGGAGAGAGCTTTAACATGTACTACTTTATGTCAGAGTGAAATTTTGTACATATGTAGACAATTATAGGCACAGTTTCTTCCTCTATATTTAATTACCATGGGTGTGGGGGTGACATTTTGCAATACAAAGTGTTTGTCATACTGCACCCTAATTCATATGACTTATGGGACACAGCTGGTATAACTCACATGGAGCAGATTGTAAGATGTTAGCGTTAAACTATCACATCCTGGTCGAGACCTGCAGCACAAACCACCAAAGATTTTCTCCTCTCTTGTTGATCTCTGTGGGAAAATGACTTGACAGCCATTGTGTCATTTCAGATCCACAGCAGCACTTATTGATCTCTGTACTTTGACACACACAGCATTGTTCAGGTAGGATGTTGCTTGTCGGTAAAGACATTCACAGTTCACAGGCTGCTTTGTCTGAGGGCCCTAATTGGGTATTGCTGGTGTGCACAGACCAGATTGCTATGCTAAAATCAGGCTGTTGAAGTTCCTGATCTTTTGTAAAGGGCTGAGGGGTGAACAGCAAATGGCTTGTACATTAATCTGTGGCCACAAAGCTCTGCTGTCATGACAAGTGAAAAATTTGTTGGAAATACAAGAGCTGTGCAGTTTGAATGCATTCAGCATTCTTTTAATGATACCATGCTTTTGCTTTAGTGTTTGTATTTAGTTAGAAATTTCAGCTTGCAGCCCTTGATAGAAATTTGACATTTAAATTAGACTAAAGGAATGTAGTTCATGCATTCATTCATTCATGCAGATATATTGTAGTTAACAGACTGCACTTCCAAACATCAAACAGTGGAAACACCTTGGACTTTCTACCGGCCATTTCCAGTTGGCAGCTGCCTCAGTACACACAAACAAAAGCACGTTCACACCTTGTAAGTCTGACTACTGTTTAAGCCACAGTTTGACCTGACCACTATACATTTAACCTGCAGACAGACAGGTAAATTATCCTGAAAGGTTTGCAGGTATATGTTAAAATGTCAGCTGTCTTATGAGTTTGGCCTTTGTGTATTTGAGGGATGTTTTCAGGTGCTACAGTATATTTATAGTTGCCTAGTGTTGAGCTACATATTATTACACGCAGTAGGTGAATGTGATGATTGTTGTTGTGTACACATCTTCTGAACATATGTGTACAGCAGTAATGTGTATTCGTATTAGAGCTGATCACACAGCTGATTTATCGATGATCTATATTAGCTTATTGCAGATAAATTAGCATCAGTTTAACAGATAATATCAGTACAGACATTCCAAGTTTGTCCACTAGAGAGCACTGACAAAGTTATTTTTCAGCTTTAATTTTGGTGTTTATGTAGAGGACAAGGACTGTCTGCCTACATATTGCTATTATATGTAAACTCTCAAATATTTGTACTGTTATTTGCCTTTAAAGTCCAGTATTTGTTATGCTATAATTCATATTTACTAAAAGAATGAAACGAAAATCATCAGTCCCCACCCATTCTACTGAGAGGCTAAATTGCAGCCAAGATTCGTTTAAAGGCTAAACTGTTTTTCCCAATGAACTGGTGCCCCTACACTAATTTATGTAAAATAAACATCAGAGAATAAAATCAAATAATTAAGACAAGCCATCTCAATATATTATGTGAAACATCTTAAGAACAGACTGAACTTTTGTGTGTTTTTTTCATCAGACATTTCCTCCTAGGTAGGATGGGTGTAAATAACAGGTTTAACCACAATATGATATTACATTGATTCTTTGGACAACAGCATGATATTTGCTGATATCACAAAGCCTGCTACGACACAATTTCGATTCGATTCCATTCAGGGTCTGCGATCAATATGAGACGATATCAGTAAATGTCCTCATTATGATTTTCTTGGCTAGTACTGTTTGAATGTCTCTGAAGGAGGTGTGCTTCTATAGACATGGTGACACAGACTTACCATAAGAATTTTAAAATATAGGCTTAATTCAAAGATGACGACATGCATGGCTATTTTCACTTTGCATTAATGATATTAGATTGTTGATCATTCAATCAATGTATCGATCCAGATTAATGGATCATTTCAGGAGGACTAGGTAGCACACAGGGCCACAGCAAAAGGGTGTAAGGTCAACAGCAAGGGCTGCAACTTTAATGAGTTGAATACTTTTTCAGTGACAGATGAAACTGCTGCATTTAGCTCATGTGTATGTGATCTTTATCATTTTTAATAAAACATATGATGTAAGAAGCAGCTGGAGCCCAGGTACTTTCACATTGTCTAATATGGCCCCCAATTAAAAAACACTTTGAACACCCCTGTCCTAAGTAAACAAGAGAATGCGAATAACATTGCTGTATCTCTCATGTTGATTTCAAATTACAGCAATATATGAGGAAAATCTGTAACAAAAATAAATAAATAAATAAAAATAAAAAATATATTAATAAATATATATTTAATTTATTTAAATGTGTCTTTTATCGGTTGAAGTTAAAGCATCGTCATTATTTACATCCAAGAAAAAAAACCTCCCGGAACTTCCGCCAAGACTAAACGGAAGTAGGTACGTGGCCGCTTCAGCTGACAGTCTACATGATGGCGACAGAGGTTCAGAGCGGCGACCTCGACAGTGCTACTTCCAGCCGGCTCGAAGTTTCCATCGATGGCCTCACCCTCAGTCCGGACCCGGAGGGCGAGCAGATCCCGGTCGAAGAGCCGGACCCCAAACCCGCGGAACCCGAGACCGACACGCAGGGTGCCGCGGGAGGCGAAGATGGAGAGACAGCCAAATCTGCGATAGAGAGGAAATGGGGCTTTCCTTTGCTGGAGCTGTACGGAATGAGCCTTAAATTCTTCAAAGGTATTTTCACGTTTGTTAAATGTCACGGCTTTAACGCGCAGAAGCAGCTAACGTGCGAAGCGACCGTTAAATTGAGAGACCAATCGCTCGCGCTGGCAGGGGGTTAGCCGTTTGCTAATGCTAGCTGTTAGCTGTCACCGCCGGGGCTGCCGCTGTCAGCCGCAACTCTACATTAGCTACAAAGCTAACGATTAGCTGACACTGCTAACAGCCTGTTAGCCGGTTGTTAAAGGGTAAAATAAGCACACCACTTCCGAGTAGTCCATTTGTGTCTGTATGTGGCCTTAGAGCGTTTCCACCCGGCTGTTTTTCTGGTGTTGTCTGTCTTCTGTGTACCTTTATTTGGGTGTGAGCAGAACAATCAGACTTGTTATGCGACCGCTCCATCAACTAACGTAAGTAACGTAAGAAGCTACCCATCCTAACTGAGTGGTGGCTCTTAGTGGTTTGTTTGGGAGCTTTAAACACGCCCTGCCCTGCCACTGATGCAGCCTGCATGCCAGTTGCTTACAGGAATCCTTCTCTGATGAATCAGACGCTGACAGATCCCTGCTGTGCTATAGGAGTTAGTTAGTCCGGTTATACCCTCCGACCCATTGTCTCCATTTGACATCTCTAAAACCAGTTCACAGTGGTGCACCACGTTTTCGTTGCTCACGGGGTTGTATGACCACCAGCCTGTTTTACAGCCTAACTGCCTCCTCATATCCATATACCGCTCCCTGCTACTGCTATTACTCCAGCAGGGAATCCAATAAAACGCACAAGTGGTGGAGTCCTTCTACTTACACTTGTTGTCCATGCATACAATCTGTAAGGCTATCTGAATTCATGGCATCACCTTTCAAGGAACATGTGTAAAATTTAGGGCGATTGGCAGCAAGTGGGGAGGACTGCAAATTGCAACCAGCTGAAACTTCTCCCAGTTAGAATTCCTTCAGTGTTTATTGTTCAGGAGGTTTTTGCAGGGAGCTGAATTATACGCAGAGGTCTCTTCCTCCCCAAATTGAACAGACCCAGGGATTTAAACCTGTAAAAATACAAAAAAGCAGTTTCAAGTTAAAAAAAACAGTGCTGTTTTGACACACTCATTGTGTAGGGGCTGGTAACAACTCAAAAACACGTATGTCACTATTTAGAGCCAGTTGGTTTGTCCGTTCTGGGCTACTGTAGAAACAAGGTGGTGCAACATGGCGATCCCAATCCTCACGTAGATATAAACAGCTCATTATAAAGTAAAAGAAACACAAAAATGATTACACACTAAAGAAAACATACCTTATATATCCATTTCTGCCAGTATATCCCCCTGAATCTCTGAATCTTTAAGACACAATTGATATCATTGTCATCACTAGCTATCTATTGTATGCTTTGTGCTCAAAAGACAGCTTGTAATATTGCAGCAATATATAACCAGCTACAACATCTGTTTTAAGTTTCAAGAGCAATGCCTCATTTCAGTTCATTATTCAGCAGCCGATTTGTCAAGAAGAAGTCAGTCAACAGCACAGTGTATCCAAAAAATGTAAATGATTAATGGTATATCCCTCCCTCTGTGGCTTTAAGGCAAGTTCTCGCTAATTGTGTTACTTTGCAAACATTTTGAACACGCTTTCCATTTTACACACCGGGGATCTGCACTGTATTTATTAGAGCAAAGTGCCTGTGATGACTGTGCAAACAGGTTTGGGCCCAGTTGCCACTCTGTGCGATTGTAATCTGTGCTCTGTATTTGTAGTCGTGTATTTCAAGTCAGTTAGGGTTAGGTCTAGTTGCATAACTTGTGTGCGTAAATCTGATCCTTGCCTCACCTTGGATTAAATACGTTTCTCTGTGATTATACTAATCTTGCCATGAGGATGTTTTTGAGTTAGAGAGTGTTTAAAGAATATCTAACTCTAAAAGCTTCCACTGTTGCTGCCACCGTGTTGTAATAAGACACAAAGGTGTGTTGTGGTATTCACAAACATGTTTCACTGTTGGATATAAAAACAAATCAAAGCAAACTCATTGTGTTCATGTTTCTGCTCTCAGATAAAGATGGAAAAGCCTTCCACCCGACATATGAGGAGAAGCTGCGACTGGTCGCTCTGCACAAACAGGTGTTACTGGGTCCTTATAATCCTGATGCTTCACCGGAGGTTGGCTTCTTTGATGTCCTGGGCAACGACCGCAGGTAACCCTGGCAGACAGCTGTGTGTGTGTGTGTGTGTGTGTGTGTGTGTGTGTGTGTGTGTGCGCCAGTGGGTGTAACCTTTGAACTATGACAGACATTCCAGCAATTTGGTGTGTTAATTGTCCATGAAACACCTGCGGTGAGATTATCATCCCTTTATGGATTAAAGAAGTATGGAAACCTTTTGAAGTAAGAAAACCTGTTTTATTGACACACAGTTAGTTATTGAATGAATGGATGACTAATTGCTCACATCTTGTGGTTGCAATAGATTATAAAATGTACAAATGTTTTCATAGTTTTTTTTTCCTGCTTAATTTGTTATGTTCTAAAGATACATTAGTTGTTACAAATGCTACAGATTTAAATTCACCTTGTTTTATATTCTGCCATCTAAAAAGAAGTCAAATAGTAATGAGCCCAATTTACCCACCTGCCTCTATTATTTATCCTCACCTCCATTGTCACTCTGTGCGCAGGAAAGAGTGGGCCTCCCTGGGTAACATGGAGAAGGAGGAGGCCATGGTGGAGTTTGTCAAACTGCTGAACAAGTGCTGTAATCTCTTTGCTCCCTATGTCACCTCACACAAGATTGAAAGGGAGGAGCAGGAGAGGAAAAGGTAAGGTGCTCGACTTAAGTTCCCATGAGGGAGGTCTCTCCGCCTCAGTGTCTAAATTCAGACTAGGTTCAGATTGTCCTATATGCAGCCACGAATATGGTGAAGCACTAGGGGAAATACTGGACATTTATTGACTGATGGAATTAATTTTTTTTAATGTATTTGACTGTTGGCACAATTTATAATATCCTTTGTTACTTTGCTCTCCCACAGGAAAGAAGAAGAGGAGCGTCAGCGGCTGGAGGAGGAGGAGAGGGAGCGACAAAGGCAGGAGGAGGAGAGACGGAGGCTTGAGGAGGAGGAAAGGCTGAGGAGAGAGGAAGAGGAAAGGAGACAGGCAGAAGAGGAGAGGCTACGGATTGAGCAGCAGAAGTACGTGTCTCTGTCACTGTGTGTGTTTGCAAAATATCGATTTGACTTCAGCATGACTTCTACATGATCATCACACTTCCCTGACACTGATATCGCCAGGGATATTGTATTTTCAGCTCTGGAGCTGTGACAGATTCATTGTCAAGCAAGGCACTTTAGCAGCGTCAGTGCTCAGCTGAAACCAGGTCCACAGAGGGCAGTGCTTACTCCCTGCCACTCATTTCTCCATGTTGAAACCCCAGCAACTTTCCACTGTCCCCTACTGCCTCCTCTCCGTTTCCTGTATTTCCTTCCTCACCAACTCTGCCCCTGTCTTATTTTTTCCAGACAACAGATAATGGCAGCGTTGAATGCGCAGACAGCAGTGCAGTTCCAACAGTACGCTGCGCAGCAATACCCCAACAGCCCCGAGCAACAACTGGGCCTCATCCGTCAGCTTCAGGAGCAGCACTACCAGCAGTACATGCAGCAGCTCTACCAGGTCCAGCTGGCCCAACAACAGGTATTGTGCAATCACTATCAGAGAGATGGACTTTCATCGATTGATTTTGGGGAAGTATTAAGGTATTGGCAACATTTCTTTTGAAGATCCTCAGTAAATTAAAAACAGTTATCTGCCAACCACAAATGCCTGCAAATGCTGTGATCAGAATCTAAGTCAGAACAGGTTATGTAGGAAACCATTTGGTAATATATTGAGATATTTACGTTTGATAGGTTTACTTGAATGCAGTTGTTAAGTTTCATTTGGTGTGATGACACTTTGTTGTGAAAAAAAATGTCGACTCAGACAAAAAAATGTATAACTGAGTCCACTTGCGCAGATTGAAATGAGCTTCACAATAGAAAAGGGCTTGAGCCAAGTGCTATTTCAGAGACTGTTCAACATGTTCACAAAAGATGGAAAAATAATCAGGCATTGTGATGATGGCAGCATTGAGCAAACTCATCAGAATGATGAGTTTCAGCCATAATGGTGCAGCCTTGCATGGATACAGTTTCAAGTTATTTATTGTTATATGTACAACAATTACAGAGAAGCAGTAATGTTGATGAAAATCTTAGATCTCAGGCTCCCTCTAACAAAAAAAAAAATTACGCAAGTAGAAATTGGTACTCTAAGACATTAAATAGTGCAGATGTTAAAACATGGGGATTTAAAAAAAGTAAAATAATATATATTTTTGCTGTAATGTAAACAGGAATGTAGTAAATGTATATATGGGTAATGGGAAGTACTAAATGTATAAATACAGGGATGTAAAAAGGTGTGAGACAGGAAGGGCCCTGACACACCAAGCCAACAGTCGCCCATTGGTCAATATCAGACCATTGGTGAGCATCTGTCACCCTGGTTTCTGTGTCATGTCCTGCACCACTGGCACTAGTTGACCCCTTTATGGCTTTTTTCAGCTGGCTGAGCTGTTGGTGTATGAAATCACTCTGATTGGTAGTTCAGCTCAGTGCACGAGAAGAGAAATGGAAGTGAGGAAAGCAAGCAAACAGAGGGTGTGAGAACAAAATAAACGTGTTGTATGAAGTACGATTATGTTTGCCGGTGCAAGATAAATATCCTTTGTACTTTCAACATGGGGTTGTATTGTTAAAGTGCTGACTGGCTAACTAGTGTCTTGAATCCGTCGAGCTCGTCCTCTGTTTTTCCTTTTTTAAATAACGAATACAGACTACTGCCACCCACTGCTATGGACTTATTTCCTCTCACACAGGCACAGACAGCATGTGCTAGTTGCACATGGTCAAAGTTTTCCTTGTAGGCTTTTCAACAGAAAGCACTTTCTGACAGAAATCTATTCTAAATACCCCAAACCACCTTAATCAAGAAATCCCCTTACTGGTAGAAGGCCCTTAAGGAAAACTTCTCCCACTGCGTGCTCGTTGAATGTTGGCTGTCGTCTTTGGGCCTTTCCAAAACTAGACCATACCCACTCCTTTTGTAGTCACCTTTACAGCCTCCCTCTTTGCCACAGGAGCTGTTGTTATATTTGGTAACCATGGAGAAAATTGAAATTATTCCCATTTTAAGTGCTTTATATGTATGTCTATCACTTTTATTTGATATGTGCTGATGTTTACCAAATTTTTGTAGTGTATATTATCCTTTTGCCATTAAATCAATAAATGAATCAATAAATAAGTAAATAATAAATAAATAATACATAAAAGGAATAAATCATATCCCTGAGATTTAATGGTGACATTTCTTGTCTTTTACTTTTGTAAGCATCTGCCTGTTTTTTACTCCTATGTTTATAGAGTGGTCATTTTTGTAACAGCTACTGTTACAAAATAAACATGACCACCATTTTATAGAGATCCTAAATATAATGTAGCATTTAAGTTGTTAACGTCTGTATGACTATAATAAATGTCTATTTTAGTTTGAACAGTTAACACTCCAAAGGGTAGTCATGTAGAGTTTTATTTGTACGGAGCGTCTTTCATGACAAACACAGTTCTGCGTTAAAAAAAGGTCAGTAAGTCGGCATTGGTGTGGGCTCAGTGTTGGAGGGTTTAATAACCCACTCCCACTCCTCACTAATTGGTTTGGGATGACACTTCATGTGGTGGACACTCCATGTGAACGCAGAAAGGGAGTGGAAGTTAATAGGGAGAGGGTGTAGGGGGTAGTTTGGGAAACGCACTTTTGCGTTGTGTTCAAGTGCAACTTTTTCGCTGAGACATGAGCGTCATGAGGCAACAGCCATTCTTAGTTGCCACAAGTTCTTTGATGTTGGTTTGGTGTGTCTGTGCCTCAAGTAAAAGTATATAAAGGTAAGTTGACAGTATAAAGGTTAAGTGAATGTAAATTTAATTCATATGAAAGCAGGAGTCTTGACTCAGTGTTGTCTTCCCTTCATCTCAGGCGGCCTTACAGAAGCAGCAAATGCAGGCTGATTCCATGGTGCAGGGCACCCTCGAATCTAGCGGCTTCAACAGTGGCGAACCCATCGCTGCCTCAGCAGCGGGACCGTTGTGTGCAGCTTCACCACCTGCTGGCGAGGAAACCCCTACAGTCAATGGAGGCCAGTCAGACTCGTACTCGGAGAGCATGGACCGAGAGCCAGAGCCTGAGCCGGCAGAGGAGGTCTCAGAGAACGGGCCTTTATTAGGTTAGTGGGCCGTAGATGTTTATCTCCTCAAAAAACACGAACCACTGGAGTTGACTTCATGCAGAAAGAATCTCCGTTTCCTTTATTGAATAGCTTATGGCTACAAGGCAGAGAGGGGGAGCTCTCTGCCAAACAAACAAAGCTTTATACCAAACTTGAAACCTGATTCTTATCTGCTGTGTCCTTGTTGATGTGACCTGGAGGGCAGGGAGGAGAAGAGCTGGAACAAGTGATACATGATAGGCCGCTGGTTTAGGTATTATCCAAGCACACATTTTGCTTACAGGAAAGTAAGCACTCACACTAGAATTGAACAAGGCACTGGTCTCATTCCAACACATACATCCTGAGCCAAATTAATCCACTGAGGCTGGCTGTTCACTCTCAAAATATTGTTTTGAGGAAAGATGGATGGATCGGCTGGTATGCGAAGGACTGACCACATAAACACATGCTCTCTGTGTCTCTTTTTTTCTCCATGATACACGCATAAACAAGTGGCCTGTTAGGTGAGCTAATGTGGCATTCAGTGCGTGTATGATGGGAGGAAATCACTTGTTAGGAAATAAAAATCTAATATTTCTTTCCTAACATGAACCCCTGCATTAGCAGATTTTTACAACAGATTGTAAGACGTCTCTTGTCCCTCAATCACAGCGGACTCCCCACCAGTCATAGCCGCTCCCTCCATGTGGACACGACCACAGATCAAGGACTTCAAGGAGAAAATCCGGCAGGACGCAGACAGCGTGATCACAGTGGGGCGTGGCGAGGTGGTGACAGTGCGTGTGCCCACCCACGAGGAAGGCTCTTACCTGTTCTGGGAGTTTGCCACGGACTATTACGACATCGGCTTCGGGGTCTTCTTCGAGTGGACGGACGCCGCCTCCGCTTCGGTCAGTGTGCACGTGTCGGAGTCCAGTGACGAGGATGAAGATGATGAAGGTGAGGCGTGGGTGGAAAGGCTGTGTGAATAAGCCTGCGGTGTGTTGATGCAAATATTTCTGGGTGTGACAGCCCTGCCGGACCATCCTAAAACAAACACAGCTCCTGGTGACAATAGCTGCTTATAAAGTCAGTTTTATGTACCATGATGTTGTGTCTAGGTGTTGGCTCTCTTTCCATAATGTGTTCATTATTATGTAATGTTTTCCTAAGAATTGAAAATTTAATTTACTGGCCATTCCCTTTGTGTCACCATTGGATAGAAAATGGAAAAGATGGGTCATCATTGCCCTTATGGTTTTAAGTACACAGCCAGTTTGCATGTTCTCCTCATGTCAGTGTGGGTTTTCTCCAGGTATTCCAGCTTCCTCCCACAGTCCAAAGACATGCAGGTTAACTGGTGACTCTAAATTGTCCGTAGGTGTGAATGTGAGT
>JAPZEB010000010.1:16168766-16183973 GCA_029783705.1 Chaetodon striatus
TGTTGTTTCATATGGCTTCCAGACCTTTCCTCTCATCTCTGTCCATCCTCCGCACTTTGATGTCCGCCCTCACACTGCCACACTGACCACAACAAAGACAAGGCCCCTGGTCGCCCTTTATCTTTCTCTCGCTCTTTGTCTCTCCTGTAATCTGTTTTTGTCCTGCTCTATACATTTCTCTTGTCTTTCTTACTGTGTACCTTTTTTCTCCTCTGTCTTTTCAGTTTTATAATCATGTTCATGAATGTATCATCATGGTTCACAGTAGCCTAGTTTGTAAAGTAAGATTTGGTAAATGTCTGCAATCATTTGTGCTGGCCTACAGATATCCAATCAGAGCCACTCAGTAGATGAAGGAAACCTCAGGGATGTTGTTGATGTCATTGTCTGAATTACAGGGAAGCCAGGAGGGCTGAGTGGGTAGATGGATATAGTGCTGTACTGTAATGCTGGGTTTACACCGGACGCACCAGCACCCCAAATAGTGCCGATTTCTGTGGAGCGCTGCCTGCTTCCTTTTGGTGCACATGTCAACCAATTTGGCTGTTCACACTGAACATGCCATGGTGCCGCACTCCGCGGCTGGCTCGCCATCTGCAGCAATAGTTTAGGCCTCTGGTCTATTTTCTCTGTGCGCTGTGAGTGAATCAGGCAAGAAAATACAATGATAAGCTATTATGACAGACATAGGAAAGATATATTTTAAATTACAGAATATGCATCCCAATTTTAGTTATTTCACATATTTTTCAGTTATGTCTAAACAGAGCGAGAGGGACGAGCAGGCTAACACATACACACAAGCAAACAGAGACAGAGCTCTATGTGTGATTCAGAGTGTGGATACCTGGCCCAAGCTGGGCTGGGTTCGGATAACAAATCAGAAATTTTTCTCAGGTTTGGCCCACTTGACATACTGCTGTGTTGTGCTATGGCCTATTCAAGTGCTGGAATTTGTTATTTACGTGACAACGCCTGAACGCTGTGTTTGCCATGCTGTGCATGTGGCAAGTTTGACTGTGCGTAACAGCAGCCTCTTGATGGTCATTTACACACTGTCTATGTCCATGGTAAACAGACAAGCTGTAACCATGGTAACAATAACTATGTCAGGTAACAAACTGTGTCAGGCTTGGGTCGGGTTCGGACTTAAAAATCAGAAAGGCTGTCAGGTTCGGGTTGGGTTCGGTTATAACAGTCTCAAACTCGGGTCGGGTTCGGTCAGGAAAATGCAGCCCGAGCTGTGCTCTAGTTTGATTAGACATGAGCAGAGGAGCAGAATAGCTCGCTGACCTGTGCAGAGAAAATTGGCTTTTGGTGTGAACAGCCCACAAAGGGGCACAAACAGCTGCCAGCGACAACTGACGCATCGGGGGACTTCTGCATACAGTGTGAACATGGCATAAGACAGAGAGACAATATACATAAGCGATGAACTTGATGTCGGTTTGAATCCACAGAAATTTATACAGACAGTGCCAAATAACAGTTTTATCACAGATTACCATAAAAATCCTGCATATGACGTCTGTCACTGAGGTCTCAGGTCTTTACTGGTTATGGAGCTAAACTGAATGCTGTGTAGATACCTGCACAAAGAGCTTTAATATGATGCACCATGCACTGTATGGTAGTCTTAACAAGGTGGTACACATTGGCTTTAGTAGGTTATTGCATTTACTTGGAGCAGACTTGTTGAAACAATAAAATAAATCTGCCTTTATAACTTTTAAGGTGCAGAATGATCTAATCAGCTCTGATACATTTGATCCATTTTGTGTTTAGATAGTGTCACTTAATGTCAGCTCTACTTAAAATCACGGACTCATTTTCACACAGCGTCATCTTTACAGCCAGTTTGAGATGAGCTGTGAAATTTAGGTCACACCATCAGTGAGATATGCAACTGTTCATTTTGCCAGCTGTTCCTTTGTTCTGTGGCATCCACAACAGAGATTGTTAGCAGCTGTATGGATGTGATGCATCATGGTCACACTGAGCCTCGTGCCTCGCTTTTTGTTTTGTCAGCTAAATTCCACTCTGATGCACTGAACTGACCTCCTACTAATAACTCATTTTATAAACTTGCATTTTCAGAGTCAGCCTTTCCCTCTAGTGTGGCTTTTTGTGACAGTTATCCATTGGATCTATAACACAGTGACAGCAGCTGTACGGTTGCCACATTTCACAGAAAGCAGCATCTTGGAAAAAGCCCTTGTTTGCTGTTGGTATAAATGTCACAGGCGTGCAACGTGGGTAGTCGTAGTAACTACAGTGTACAGTAACTGCACCAAAGTGAACCTGTTTTGTAACTTTGCATAAGCTGACTGAGTTAACAACAGACGTCCTGTAAAGCTACACAGCAACCACTTCTGATGGCAGCGGCAGTTAGGATTTAATATGTCCTGTATAATATTACGGTTTAGCAGTGATGTGTGACGGGCAAACAGACAGACAGACAGACAGGCAAACACTCATCCATACAGTACATAATGACATCCTGCAGCAGGTGGGAGCTCATCTTACAGGAACATAAAGGCTATTGTTGTCCGGCTTCTGCACTTTACTGCACTCAAGGCCTGGAAACACACTGTACAGACACACACACAGATACACTCTGAGTCTATGACCGCCTCAGGAAAAATAAACAGGGATTTTCTGCCACATCTGTCACTTGTGCCACTTAAACTAACACTCACATGGAAACACACACAGGCCCATGCACACGTATGTAGCGAGCGGTACGTCCTGTAGCCATCCTCATGATTAGACGCTGTAGATATATAGTTAGTTTATCCCAACAGGCAGCAAATCAAACTTGAAATATCAATATAGATGTGCAGAATATGGACAACAGCGAGCTACGAGGACCGTTGTGAAGTCTAAATGAAACATGCAAAAGCTGAATTTGGGATTAAACTGAATATTTGCACTTAAAACTGGTCATGGGAAGATGACAAGTCAGGGTGGAGCTGTGGCTATATTTGTACTGGCAGATAAATCCTTTGAAACAGCTGTTCCTTGGCTCTTTTCAAGCATATTTTTAGTCTTGTAAACATTGGCAACAGAAGACAACTGGAATTTCCTCAGCTGAATAAACAAGCTTAGTAACAAGAGAGTGATTAAGGTTTTGTCTTAGGCAAGCAGACGTAATGTTTAATATTTGAGAGTCATCTTAGAGTTTGTTTATTCTATCATGTGCATTGTGCAACTTATGACTGCCAGCTCATCTCCTCTTCGGTCGCTTGTGATATTTGCTGTGTAGCAATAGACTTCCTCTCAAGTCGCTCTGTCAAAGAACATTAAATGAATATTTAAAATGTTCAGTAAATGGAAAAAGTAGGTTAATTTAGTTGGGATTTAGGCAGATTGGTTTCCCCACTGTGATGGAAAAGTCCCAGATTTGAGTCAGTTGAACATGTGTGTCAACTGTCAGCATTGTTGGTAGAGATGGTGGTGGTGTGGTGCAGGGTGTTTTGTCACTGTTGTGCGAGAGTCGTGTTTATTATTTCCCTAGAGAGTCTTCTAAAGCCCTGTCTACATGTATACAGAAGAGTTTTGAAAACTGATATTTCCCCCCTCTGTTTATAAAAGGAATTCTCTCCATGCAACCTTCATTTTACAAAACATCTCGCGTGCCGATTTTAGCTGCTTAGTGAAGTGTGCGAGCTAATGTTACCTTTTTTAATTACACCTATCTGAGATCTTATCACCGTTGATACCCCTTCGATTTGAGGATGTAGAAGCTCAGTCAAAGATACAAGTGATGCTTTGTACATGCTAAATGTTTTCCTTCCACTCTTTATCCACAACAATCCCACTTTGGAAAGTGTCCCAGCATCTGCTAGTTCGACTGGACCTGATCCAAAACCATTGTTTGTAGTGGGCTTTAAACCATGGATGCTGAGGTGGAGCAAAAACAGTGGTCACAGCAGGCGCCTCGTTTTGTCTGTAAAGTGCAGCAATACTAAGTTTAAGTGTAAAGTAGACATCAGACCAAGCAGCGCCAACAAAACATAAACAAACTAGTTGTCCGCCATTGATATTATTTTTTTCTGGTGCTTGCTCACACAGAGGGCATTCACAAATGAAGGAGATTATGTCAGCGTTACCCAAACGCTCCATTTAACTTGTCCACATGAATACAAATAAATCAAAAAATCTGCACCTTCGAATGCTTTTTTTATTTAAATCAAGGCTTAAGTGATCTATAAATCTGTTTGTGTGAACGAGAGGCCAAAATAAACAGGAAAATTTCCTTTTTCAAAAATATTTGTATATGTGTAGGCAGTGCCTGAGACCTACGGGGCAGTAATTACACCATACAAATGCACTTCAAATGTCAATGTGGCTTGTAAGACTCTACTTTGGCAGAACATCAGTAATCCAGTATTTGGTGTGATAGTGTTGAAGGATATCATCATCATTTATGATGATAAAAACATAAATCTCTGGATAATTCAGAATAAATCAGGCACTTGTTTCAGTTTCAAAAGGCTTCATTTTCTGTAGTGTTGGGCAACACATCTGTTGTCCTCAATTCCTGCCAACGGTCAAAGGGTCCATTGTCAACATGTTGACCTAGGTTATTAAATATACTGTGTGTACACACCCCGCCTCCTACTGCATAACTGATGCATGCGTACAATACACATGCGTGCATGCAGTTTACAGTATGTGGTTGGGTTGTTACAGTTTTTTCTTGCAGTTGCAAACATCAGCATAGCTCTGAGCCACTTCATATTTATTTACTAATTAGCTGCTTTCTAAAAATTTCATCAGACATATTTTAATAAAGGAACATGACCAACATTCCCACAGTTTGCTGAGCTGTACTTTATTAAATTATGAGAAAAATAGTTCAGTAGAATATGTGCAGAACATCCTCATTCCATCAAGCCTTAGTCTTTTGGATGCCGTGCTGCTCAGTACTGATTGAGTTGGCGTGTCTTTAGTGACTTAGGCCTCTTATCTAAAAGGAATTTGCATTGAATTAATAAAAAAGTGAAGTGCAAATATGCGGGGCTACTTGACTGCTTTAGAATCAATAGCTTATACTGTCTTTATTTCAACAACCAACTCATTCATGCGACCTGCCAGTCTCTGCGTCTGTCTTTCTATCTACTGTCTGCAGAGTCACTAAGATTTATGAGACTAAAAATAAAAGGCCCTGTCAGCTGTGTTGTTTTAGTCCAGTGTTTCCTCCTCCTCTATCCCTCCCTGTCTTGCTGTCTCTCTCTTGCTGTGTTATCCTTGATTCAACATTAGCCAGCTAAAACCACAATATCACAAAGTATTTCACATGTCAGTGATTCCTCTAAGGATTTTTTCAGCACTGTTTATCAGACCACAAATGAGACAAGAATTAGCTACCTAGCACTTCTCGTCTATAGGACACTATCTTCCCAGGAGGAGAGCGGATACAGGTTGGACCATAGTGCTATAGCAACTCAAATTCAGCCAGTGCAAGCCCCAAGCCTGGTGTTTACAACAGGCTGGTGACCAGCGGCAGTGCTGGGTCTAACGTGTAACAGAAAGTTAGAAAGTTGGCTGATCTGACCGACACTCAGGCGAAAAGTCTTGCTCTGGCCGAATTTGAGTTTCTACAGGGCACTAAGGGAATGTCTGTCTCCACCGGGCCAAAATATACAAACTATTTAAAGTGAAACACAGCATTTGCGGACTCTGTTGTTGGGCTGCTGGTTGTTTGTTGACGTCAGCTAAAGAGAAGCAAGGCACTCAGGAACATGCGTAATGTCACATTCTGTGGATTTTCCTGGAAAACTCCTTTACATAAAAGTCAGTCCCCGGGCTGTTACAGGCAACTGAGAAAGTCGGGAAAGTTTTTAATTACGTCACAACCTGTTTACTACTTGACAATAAACGCTCAATACATGTAAATGGTTACCTTTAAGTAGGGCAGGGGGATATGGGAATAATAATAATAATAATAATAATAATATTATATTTGACCAGATACCTCAATGTCGATATAAAGACTAAGCGAGTAAAGGCAAATTGTAGAATAGCTACAACAGTTGGTTAATGCAGCCTTTAAAATCAGGAGAAGACAACACTTGCGTTATTATGATATCCACAATCTAAGACAATACGTCGTCTCATATCATAGATTGATATATTTTCCCAACCCTACTCTTCAGTTTCTCTGTAAATTCTTTTTCTGTTCTCACACTGGTTGTGCTTGGTTTGGACATCTTAGCCTGCAGCTGAACACTTTTAAGAAATACAGCACATTTTGGAGTCCAACATACGCACACACACACGCACACACACCCATACAGACATCTTGACTCGATTTATTGACTTTGCTAATTTGTCTATTAATTACTCAAAACAAATAGGCCATAATCTGACGTTTTGTCTTTCCCTCTCTTGCCTGAAGCAGATTCTTGGCTCATCATCCGTCTTAGTCCGTCTCCCCAGATCACTGCGTGCCGTGTGTGAGTGTGCGAGAAAGCGTCTGTCATTGTGAAGTATGACATACTCTGCACAGGAATCCCCACTGACTACTGAATCTTCCTCTGTAGCAGCTTTAGCTGTCTGCCTCGCCCACAGAGACCTCATTGTGTGCATGTTTTTGTGTGTGTGTGTGTGTGTGTGTGCACGTACATGTGTGCACTTAAACTCACTTGTCCCCTTTAAAGCCTCCATCCATCAGAATCTCCCGTGATGCACAGACTACTCAAGTACTATTTACATGGCCTGTTCCTGTCCGTGTGAGTTGTGGTGTTGAGTGATGCCTGCATATGTTTGGCCTGAGATCTGCTGTCACGTCGGTCAGCTCACATTAAGTTTCAGGAGTTGAATACGAGAAAAGCAGGTGTGTGTGTCCCCCTAGTATACACCGACACGAGGTTTCTCCTTTTCTTTGTTTTTCACTGACCTGTTTCCCATCTCTTATTTCTCTCATATTTTTACCAGTTTTATTTCTGTCACTTGTCCACCATCTAATCTTAAGGTTTTTTTTTCACTTTCTGTCTCTGTCATCTGTTTCTTCATCTCCATATGTGCACAATGTCATTTTTCTTCTACAACCCTGTAAATCACTGACGCTTTTTAAAATACTCTTCTCTCTTCCTTCTTTTATGAGTGCAAACCAAAATCTAAACCACTTGTTGTGTAATCTATATCTCCTCTGCACCATGCTGAACACAGATGTACAGTGACACACACTCACACAGAACACTGCAAAGGTAATGGGAATGTTTTTATGATTTATACAGTTTATTAAACATGGAAGTTGCCTAAAGGAAAAAAGAGAGGTTTAAGGACCTGTTGCAGCTTGTGCACACACAAACACACATCAAACAGAGCAATAATTTGCAATCACACACAGAAGTCAGTGGTCTTGAAGCGGTACTGTGGGAAAATAATGATGCTTTTCAATACATGTTATGAGTTTATGTTCCAAAACTCAAAATTAACTACACTTGGAGGTGTTGGACACCTTAACATGCATGTTGATATCTTCTCACAGTGAAAATGATGACTGGCCTGTTGGGCGTGTTACACCAGAACTGTTATTAGATTGAAATTGTAGCTTCTGCATAACTAATAATAGAATTTTGTCTTATTGAAACCACTCCAACCTGCATCCATTAGAAGCCAGTCACGAACTGACAGTTACCTTAAAGGGGAATTCGGGTGTGAAATGGATTTGGAAAACTACCTCAAGGTACTGTCTTTGTAAACAGTCATTTTTAATAAACTATCTATGCACTTACAAAGTTGTGAATGCCTCGTTTTAAATGGTAGGACACTCGTTATACTACCAACGAAGCGTGGGGCTGCTTTGAGCCTTGTAAGTGGTTTAATGGCAGCTATTTCATTTCACCTGGACACATGCCCTGAGTGCTAGCAGCATTAGCCTTTTGGAGGAATGGGCTAAAAACGGCCTACTTCAGAAGGCATCGCATCAGCGTGGTTTTGTACCCAGCACAAGATTCGAACTCTTCATCATGTACAGTATATTCCAAATCCATTTCACACTGGAATTCCCCTTTAATTTCCACTAATAGATGAAAACAGATGGGATGTTGTGACAGTAGTAAAAAGTGCAGTAAGACAAATGTGTCAGCAACAAAAATCACAGTCATGATTATTTATTGTGATCACAGTATGTGGCAAAGTAAGGAAAATCATGTAGGGGTTGATACCAACCCACTAGACAATACTGTCACAGTATGTTTATATAAGTAAATCTGAGCTATGCTATGTCAAGCTAGTCATCTGAGTTATAGGCCAGTTGGGGGGCGGGACCCCGTTCAGTCATATGAAAGCAGTCGGGCATGAAGCCAGAAACGTTCAACTGCCGTGTATAAAATTACCAGGATGATCAAAGCTGCTGCTGCATCATTGGGCACATAGAGCAGGCGCACTAGAAACATCCACCACCCGAGTGGGCTTCTTCTAGTGTAGCACTCTGCTAATTTGAATGGGGATAAAATGATTTAATCATGTGTCTCTTCTTGACTTTCCATGGATAAAATCTTGATGATGAAACAAGTCATTTCACAGGGTCAAAAAAATGTATCCACTCATTTGTGTCTGTTTTACAATGTATGTCTAAATCTTTTTGGGCCCAATGGCATTACATGATGGGTTAGAAGTTGTAACTCCACTGTTTGCCCACTACAAAAATTGACTTTAAAGCCCTGCACATTTCTTGGGGACCTTCTCTGAACCCCGCAACTCGCCGGCTTGTTTTCAAGGCATGTTTTCTTCCAAAAATTGCCAAAATTGCATTATTTATCATCACTAGAAGTTGTATAAACAGAAATTATTGTCAGTTTTTCACATTTCCGATGGTCCTTGAACATATCACGTGTGTAACTGAATCAAAGCTTTTCAAAATCACTTTATTCTACACGTCTTATTTGAAGTTTCGCCAAAAACAAACTGTTTGCAATGACAAGTTCCTGTGAAAAACATTAAATTCTGCACACCTCAGTGCCACTGGAAAGGCATGAATGATTCAGCTGAGCGCAACAGTAACATGACAAAAATTAAGTGAAACTTGGACTGAACTGCAGGCTGTTTACACAGAGCAGACAGGAGAGGACAAGAAATGTTGACAGCAGACGTTGTAGAAATGTAAATAGTAAATGCAAATTGCAATGTAGCAACAAAAAAGATTGGAAAATGTGGTGGTGTGTTGTGTTAAATGTACATACAGTGAGAATAATGGCTCAGGGAAATGTCTGGCCCTGAGCCCTTACCTTTGTGAAAATGTGGTCCCCTGAACAATAGAGTTTAATGGCCCTGATACAGGCTAATAGCTGTATGATTAAAAAGGGAAAACAACCCTCTAGTTGCTCAAAATGCTGGAGTGAATTGTATGCCAGAGTGTATTTAGGAGAAAACAAGTGATTAAAGTCATTAAGCAAATGTACATACAGTCTCAGCATTTAAAACACACATTTGGACGGCAGCACATCTGTACATGCTGCTGTTTATGGGCATAAACTTAACCTCCTCACTTTAGAGCAGCTGTTAAAAAAATGATTGAAGAAAAAGAGGTGCTGTGCCTCAGAGCTGCAAACAAACATGTTGCAACAGCAGTGTATTAATAACATATTACAGAAGAATGCATCACAATTTACTGATCTATTTGTTCCACCTTTATTTGTGCAGATCAGCTGTTGAACAGTGTAAACGCTTGCCTAAAACACATACTCATGCACTCTGTAATCCTAAACATCTGTACGTTAGAGTGTTCTTCTAGACATCCAGCTGTTTGGTTCAAAAAGAACAAGAGAGCACATTTAGCGAGGCCCTTCCATGCCACACAGTGAGAGGGGATTTTCGGATTCAGTGATGGGGATTATGAGGAATATGATTTCATACGGCTACAGAATGGTTAATCTCCTTAAACCCTGCTGGAGTCGGCATGCCCATTCCTGTTACTGCCCAGTAATGGGGGGGAGAGAAGAGAGAGTGTGTAGCTTAACAGACAATGCTTGATGGGAAACAACCTGTGTGTGTTTGTACATGTGTCTTACCTGTTGGTTTTCAAGTAGGATGGGTGTGGACTGGAGACGTGTCATTATGGATGTCAGTAATTACTTGTTACGCGAATGTTGACATTTCACTTGTTTTTTTAATATCAGAATGAGTCATTTGATCCAAGTTCCAGCAAAGTGCTTTGGGTGAGTGCTGCTCATTTAAAATGGCCTCATTGCCGTTTAGCTGCTGCTGTTGTTGGCCTGAGTTTTGCTCTGTAGCACACGTCGAGGTTTGTGCTGTTGTGCACATTCAGGTTTTTAGATTATGGCCATAAACATGTCTTTTTTTTCTTCCTAAAACTTTCCGAAGACAGATGTAACTGTTTGTGTGTTTGGATTTTAATGGTCAAACTTTTTGGTCACAAAGTTGCATGTCGACTCTTGAGACTCTTGACAGCTTGTGTGTTGGTATATTGACTCAGCTGTGCTTTTGACCTTCTCTCTGTGTGTCTGTGTTTGTGTATGTGCTCGAGTGGGTGAATCAAGCTATTACCATTATAGCCGTTTGATTAGGTGTGTTCCCTCGCCCCAGGTGTTTCTCACAAAAGGTTTCAGATGCCCAGTGATGATGGTTCAACAACGGTTGATATGTGTGGGCACTAATTACCCACGTATGCTTTTTTTTTTTAAATACGTGAGGGAAGTTTAATCCCTGTTACCACTCCATAACTTTCTTCTCTGTTATGGCGCACATGTGGGAAGGTATTGAGATTTCTGTGTCAAATCACATAATGGCAAAAGATGAAGCCAAATGTGGTGTAACTGAGCTGTAAAATAAAGACATGAACATTATAAACCAAGGCAGCAACTAGTGATTATTTTTGTCATTAATTAATCTGCTGCTTATTTTCTTGATTAATCAGTTCATTGTTGTGCCTTTAAAAAACAGGCGGAAAATAGATGAAAAATTCCTGTCACAGTTTCGTGCATCTGGTGTCTTATGTTAGAGTCTGATTAACGCCTGAAAAATGACACCACTTTAGGCAAAATGAAACAGTAAATCACCACAATTGAGAAGCTGGAACTAGAGGTATTTTTTCTTGTTTGTTTGTTTGTTTGTTTGTTTGTTTTGTTATTGTTGTAATTGATCCTATCCTTATGTGCCAGGAAAACAAAATCTTCTGAACAGTTTTAAATTCATTCAGCCTGCCATTTAACTTTGAATGATCACAAATTTTACCACATTCATTTATAAAACAACCCTTAATACAACCTTTTTCCACAAATGAAAAATATCTTTTAAAAACTGGTTTAAAAGTCTTTTTACAAAATAAAATATACCCTAATTCCTTCACTGATATCTATTTTATATTGCTGTGGAAACATCAACAAATTTCTCCTTAAGAAAACTGTATTTATTCAAGTATCTTGCCAAAAACTACATTTAAAAGATTACAATTGGTAGAAATATGAAACACGTATGCTCTGGTGAAGGTCTGATAGACCATTAGCTCAACAATAAAGTGAAACACTGTACAGATGTAAGAGTGTGGAAATCTTCTTTCTACCAGTCTGGAGTTATTGATGTTTCCAGCACCTTCCCAAGACCGAGCATGCGTTCTGCATCACAAGACTACATTTGAACACATCCTGTTAACTTTGTAATTTACCATTGCCCAATACTCATTTTTACTGAGTAGAACTTTAACGCATCATAATGTAACTCAGTGCAACCTCTGTTAGCTGTTAGCAGCTAACGCTAATGAGCTCGCTTCCTCCCGGTTTCAGCGTTTATTGTTCACAATGTCTCATTATCAGGGAAAAAATATGGTGCACTCCCTTATGGTTCTGTAGTGAGTTTACTGCGTCCTTTTGTCGCCAAGGTGTTGCGGTAAGATGTCTGTTCATCCCAACCATGTTGTCTGTTGTCCCTGGTGTGACGGGACGCTGTAATGTCGAACCCTGCTTTAGTCTTAGCATGACAGATGTGATGCATGAGAAAAACATCGGCCCCTTCCATCGTTGAATGTCATCTTCATTGGCCAACGGCCAATATCTTTGATCAGCAGATTAACAAGCATCCCTTTGTTTTGTTTGTTTGTTTGTTTGTTTTCATGCCAAGTGCAAAATCCTTTGCATGTTGACTGATACCCGTTGTTATCTGTTAGTTGAAAACCAAAAAACTTGTTATTCCGGTCGATGATTGTAGTTGTGAAAGGACCAGAGAGCATCGGTTCCACCTGTAGGATATAAACAGTCCTGTGCAGTAATGCTTGTGTATCAGGTAACTATTATTGTGCACCTGTCAGTGATGTCATTTAGACCGAGTTTCGCTCCTGTTGGATCCGCTGCTGTCTGTAAAGGATCCGGTTCATACCTCAGAGCGATAGACATTTTGTCTGTGCTCAGAGGCTGAGGGTGTAATTTTAGTCCAACTCCTCATTTGTTTTGCTTCATTTTATCCAAGTTATGGCTTCAGCTCAAGTTGGGTTCCTTCTTTTCTGTAAGATAACTGGGAGCGTTTGTTGTTTGTGTGTATAGGTGCAGATATCTGAATCTGTACTCCTGGATATGAAATGATCTAAACTTTAAAAAAATGCTGTTATCTTCTTTTAAGTCCTGTCAGCTTTTTAAACACTGATTCGTCCTGTCCGTCCACTCCGTGCACTAAACCATCTTTAACTGTCTCTCAGCATTACTCCTTCGTTTGATCTGTTAACTGCAGTGAGGCCCACAGCAGCAAACAAGGCAGCACCACATTAAAGAAACCCCCCCCTCTCTCCTTTCAACTACTCCAACAATGCGCCCCTACTGTCTGCTAGAATCAAGCTGAACTCGCCCCATCAGCTGCGTCTCCTACTGTTAGGGCCTCACCTCCACTCCACCCCCAACCTTCAACCTCCCGGGACTGCTGGAAAAACTTCCAGAGGCCCAAAGGTCCTGGACGAAGATGGGGTTGGAAAGCAGGTTAATAAGCCCAGTAAGGGCTCTTGGCCCTGGGGGAGCAGAGGTCCTCTGGGCCCCCGGGCCCCTGGAGGTCTGGAGATGAGACTGAAGGTCTTTGTTGTGGAAAGACTGAGGCAGTAATGAGTGGTGTGGATGGAAATGTCAGATCCCCTAGGGCTGGGAGGAAAAGAGAAATCCATCAATCTTTCTCTTTTATCAATCATTTATGAATAAATCTGGTCTTTGTGCCGCACTCTGCTATCTTCTCGCTAGTTTTGCCTTTTAGTCTTTCATGTTATCTCCTCTCCCACACTTTCTGTCTTTATTTTCCCTTGGTCTCTTCAACTCTCATATACATAAAGTAAAGATGAGGAAACAAAGCACAGCCATTCAACAGTAATGCAACAGAACCAACCTGTCTGTGACCTCCTTCCTCCATAGACCATCTTGACTCCTACACACAGCTGTGGAACTGAACCTATGAGTAATGCAGTGGTCATTAAAGTTCTTCAATTCAGCTGAAAAATAATTCCTATGGAAACTTGAGGGCACAAACTTTAACCAATGCAGAAAATGTATACAGTATGTGTTTACATCTTACGACACAGTTAACAGTCCTGTCAGAGAATTTTTGGAACCTCCAACTAGTGTTGAGTACCATAATCGTGGATCTTGTTTCCAGTTGGCAAAATAACTTAATTTACTAATCTCTGATGCTAATTAACTTCTTATCAAAGCTTTTATCTCATTCTTTTTTCAGCAAAGAACAGTAAAAGATTCAGGTAGCAGGTTTTTCAGTTTTAGTCGGCGCTGATGATCACCTTTACTGATTTAAAATGTCAAACACATAGAAATAAATGAGAAGACAATGGACCAACGTAACAGAGCGGTGGCCATTTATGTGCTCCGTTGTCATTGCAACCATCGTAGCGGGCTAACTTCTGTATAAACTTCCATATAAACAAACCGACCTGCAGCAACTCCTGAACTCACTGCAGTAACGACCAAAAAAGCAGTGGAGTAGTACCATTATTACCATGCCTCTGAAGAACGATTGAGAGCTGCTGAGAGGATGAGAGAGACCATGGGGACAAACTGCCAGATCCAGCATATATCACATCTAACTTGGTGAATTAAGGATTTATTTATTAGACTAACATTAAATTAGATGGATTTGGTGAGTTTTTTTACTGTCAAGTGTGAATAAAGTGTGTTTTATGATGAGTTAAAAAGGCAATTAAGCTAGCCTTAGTTTGGTAAAAGAGAGAAACTTGGATTGATGTGTGGTTGTATTTTTCTGTTTACCAAGTAAAGCCAACATTGAGTTCTTAAACTAGCGAGTGTGACACTTAATGGCTTCACTGACGTATGTTGTCATCACTGCAACTAACAACAATCGCCAGTTTGTTTTAAACTAGCCAAATGACCACATCTTACACTTCAGTGATGGCATATTATAGCAGCATTGGCTAAAATTAAACTTAGTGATTGTCTTAGCTGGCTACTTGTGAGTAAAAAAAATGTTGTCATTCTTTTTTATTATGTCAAAAGTTATTGACAGATACATACCAATAGTGTATATTGCATTGCTGTAGTTATTACTTGTATTATGCTGCCTGCAGAATGCCACTTTTCAAGCTCTTGTAGGGTTTTTAGGCAATTCTCATTGACATTCCTTTGCAAATTATGCATTGTATCCTAAAAAAAAAGTTAAGAAACAAACAAACAAAAAATAATCATACACTTTAATGTCACTTTATGATCCTAGTGAATTGCTTGCGGTTTTTTAGACCATCATAGTAGGGGCCCTGCTCTAGTGAAGTGATTAGCTGACCACAGGCTGCCAGACCACTGTACAATATTAGTCATTTTAAATATGAGACAAATTTCTGGCCTTGCAGAGTTTTTTGTGGTTTTTGCACAGAATACAAGAAGGCAGAGTTCACTGAAGTGTCCTTTTTGTTCACTTCTATTCTCTGACTTAACCTCAGTCTCACTGTGGTATTTAGCTCATTGCATTTCCTCCAAACCCTCCCTCTCCTCCCTCTTCTCTCTTCAAACTCCCCTTTATTACTCCCCTGTCCTTTCCCTTTTTCTGTCTTTTTATGCATCTACTCTGAAAGCGTTTTTTGGACGGATCTGTGTGCCGTTCAGGCTGACGAGTCAGACAGGGCTATACACAACAGAGAGAGCAAAATAGAGGCTAATTCCCTTTGGCAGACCAGCACAGTTACACGCTTACACGCACACAGACACACACACACACACACACACACACACACACACACACACACAC
>JAPZEB010000010.1:16190933-16203038 GCA_029783705.1 Chaetodon striatus
AGTGTACCTGCCTGTTTAATGTAAAAAAATACAATAAAAATGTTTATACCTTAGTAGGGGTGTGCCAAATCATCTTGTTTATGATAATAACTTTTAATATCATGTGAAAAAATCATATTTTGATAGTCTTGATATTTCAACTTTTGACGTCCTACT
The DNA here is from genome assembly GCA_029783705.1 of Chaetodon striatus. Lineage (NCBI taxonomy): Eukaryota > Metazoa > Chordata > Actinopteri > Chaetodontiformes > Chaetodontidae > Chaetodon > Chaetodon striatus. The sequence goes on from JAPZEB010000010.1 coordinate 16,191,090, forward strand.
GTTACGCAGGGCAACAACAAGCATGGCTGAAAGCAAAATTATTACAGACTCTGCGGTGGTTCCAGAAAGAGGAGCAGCTCCAGCAGTGTGGAATAAACTGTGGCGTCGTTAGGCAATATTTGAAGGCAAACTGTTAGGTTAACATGTAAAACTGTATCACTTACTTTGTTGCAATTCTGTGTTCTTAAATTAATATTTATTTATTTATTTTACTAATTTGTCATATCAAGAATATCGTTATTGCAAAAATACCCTGAAATATCTTGATATTACTTATCGGCCATATCGCCCACCCCTTTACCTTAGGTTTGCCTCATTGAGACATTTACTGCATCTTTTTCCACATTTAATCATCTGTTGAGTGTTTGATAGGTATTTATTTAGACTTAGGAACATAACCGCCGCGAGACAATCAGAAAATAATGTTTTAATTCTCTTTCCTGTACTTTGAGTAAGTACTTCTTCTCGATCAGGGACTTTTTGGGAGGTAAAATAATGTCCGTGGACCTTAATTCAGACCCTGGTCCACATGGTCAAAACAAATTGAGTTCCTCAGTAGGTTCCTTGTCCCTCGGGAAAGTTCCTTCGGTTGGAAAGGGGCTAATGTTAACCTCTTTTTCTGTCCATACTTCACTCCATGAACCGTGAACTAACCCTTTGTCAGAGATGCATTTCCCAGCATCCTGTGGGAGATGGCGCTGTCAACTATATCCTGTTCCATTTCCTGTGCCTGTCACCATCCTCCCCACACCCCAGACCCCTGACCATACGCTCAAGACCTCAGTGGAAAAATGCTCTTCATCGAACAGCTGCCTCGACCAGTACCCTCCCTCAGCTTGTTCCCTCTGATTGTTCCCTTGACCAGGGCAGCGTCACCAGCCACAGGATGTGACACGTCTCTCACCGCTGCTTCCTGCTGGATTGGAAAAGTAGAACAGTAGTGATGAATTGGCCTGCGGAAAGGGATAGTCAAAAGGTTTCCGGATGCTTTGCAAGTTATGATTAAGGCAAACAATGTAAGCACCGGTGCTGAGAGTTTTTCACACACATAATTACCTTTTTCACCGGTTTTAAACACACTGTAGGTCAGAGTTGATTTTATACAGACAAACTTCAAATGGCATGAAAAAGACACATGTGGTTTCAGGCAACATCACAATTGTAGTCCGTCTCACCGATCAGGCCTGTTGCTCCCATCTTTTCTGGTTCAGTTGAACACTGTGTGCTTCAGGAGTGTGATTGATGTTCGTGAAAGCCCTCCATAATCACATTAAATGGAGAAAGCTCTTTGTCCTCTTGAGTACTGGAGAGGCGCGGCTGGAGACGAGAGGACAGAAGAAGGCTAGAGGGCTGGAAAAAGCCAAGACGCACTGAAAGAAGATGGTGAAAGGATGATGAGAAGCTTGCAGCAGAGACACCACGGTAATCATGTTGGATTTGAGGTGTTGATGTAAGAGCTTTGATCGGACCCAGAAAACAAAAAATGAAGCCTGACCTTACATGAACCCACACATTTCTGTCCAAGCCCAACCAGAGCATGAAGCATGGTAGCAAATGTGGGCCTAAGCACAATTAAAAACCCAAATTTGAACTGTTGGAAAAAAAATTATATTAAAACATTTATTACAATTTAATCGTGTTCGGCAGAACAGGGTGTGACCCTCGGAGCATCTCCGTCTTTAAGTGGTCCATAGCGATGCAGTGCACAGATGATGATCAACGCTCTCTGCTGCATGTGACTCACATTTGTCCCACTGCAGGGGAAGCAAAAGCAAACACTGCCAACTGAGTCACCTTGAAGCCCCTCTTTCTCTTCCTTTCTTTCGTTTTCCGTCCCTCTCCTGCATGTGCCCTATCGCTCACCCCCGTTCTCTGCTAAATTACCCTGCTGTCCTGTCACTGTCCCTCTTTCTTTATCGTGCCCAGCCCTTCTTTATCTCTCTGTTTGTTCAGTCCAGTAACTCCGGCCATTTATGCATGAGAAGTGCCAGTTTCATTTAAAAAAACAAACAAAAAAAATGGCGTAAAATGGCGAGAAACCGACCTAATTCAAGCTGGTGGGAATACTGAGAAATTACAGACTCACCAGTCCCAAACACAGCGGGTAGGGTCGGGCCCAGCTGGGCTTCAGCAGAAACTCAAAGCTCTAGTTGATGTCTAGTTTCATGGGACTGTCAGCTGCACATGCTCCCTAAACATACCTACCCAAATGCAGGAAAATGTGTACATAAATCAGGATTTAAAGTGGATTTATTTCTTCTTCTATTTCTCCTTGTTCCTGTGTTTCATTAAGAGCCCTCTTCAGGCCATGTCCTCCTTCACCAAACTGACTCACATCAAATTAAACCTGACCATTCTTTAGGCATGATTGCTCAGCAGCTTAGCCCGACAAAGAACCTATTCCAGAAGTGTGTGCTCGCCTGTGCATGTGCCAATGACCCCCAACTTGATAACTGAAAGGGGCCCGAGGACCCGTTAGAAGAGAGTACGGGCCATGCTGCATCGCCCCGGCAACAACTGCCACTGGCAGATAGCATCTGCATCACCGTAGCAACCTCAGGGTTGAGAGGTTACCGGTTAGGGGCCCCTTGAATTCACCACTCCCTCCTCTCACACACCCCTCTTTCTTTGTGACAGGTTTTTGATTGGCCAACGTGTGTGTGGGCTCTGCACGCGTGCAGCGAGGCGGTGCAGAGGTTGCGGAGTGTGATTATGAGTGGGTGTGTGTGTCAGTGTGTGTCGTCTTTAAACTGATGTTAGGGGTGCCATGGTACTTGTGGCGTTGTGTAGGGGCCAAACTTTGCACCACGTTTGTAGCAGTGTATTAATCAGTTAACATCATGCCTGTTAAAGGAATTAGGATTTGGAGTCGGAAGCAAAGGAGGAACCCCTACGCAGGTAGGCGTGTTTGTGTGTGTGTGTATGTGTATGTGTGTGTATTTCCTTGTGTGAATGTGTGTCTATGCAAATTATTTGTACACACTCACACATGTTCACAACCAGCTCATTGGAAGACAAACAGCTGAGGGTGAGAAGGGGAGCTAAAATAGAAAGGGAAAAATGTGTGACTAGTGTGAATTGGAATAAGAGAGGTGGGAGAGACAGAGATACAAGGCTGGTGGTGATCAGCAGATAGAGCAGTAAGAAGGCTTGCTTTGTTCAGGCTGTTGGTTCACTGGGATGAAATGGTAAAGAGCAGCAGGAGTGGATTCTGGGACTGAGCTGAATGGTGGGCAGCAGAGGAGTTAATGGAAACTGATGCAGAGATAGTCGGACCTGTCACTGCAGGTGATGTTTTTTTAATCTCTTTGATTAGTATTTGTGTCAGTGGCTATGCAAAGTGTGTGGTAACAGGTGCAATGACTTTTCCCCTTTGATCTAAACTATTTTTAATTGCTGACGACCGAGTTATGAAAAACTGGTTTAGCTGGCTATGTAAAAGAAGTATGCATTGTTTTATAAGTGCTGTTAATAATCCTGGGGCTGGATGTTTAGAGTCTAGTGATTACTGAGCGACAGCCAGGTGACGTGTTGTTTCTTTGTCCACTTTTACGGTCTCTAGCAGGTCAGAAGGTGGAGCCTTTAATCCAGTCAGGACAGGCGTGGTTATTCGATACTATTACAATAACCTGCTGTGACTATTTACCATCCACCATTTAAATAATTAACCTATGTTATTGTATTATTAATTAGGGGGTTCATATTGGGAAACGCATGACACCCTACGCCGCCCTCCAACAGAAACAAGTGTTGTGTAGAGCTTAACAGCAAGTATTAAAGGACTTTAATTTGTATGTTATTTATTAATCCATTAATTAACCCATTAATCCTAATGCAGTTCAACACAACAGTCCAGCATGAATTTAACATTTATATATTATGTTTTTGTTCACATTGTGTCAGAGAGCTGTTAAAACTTGTTATTTTGGAGGCTGTAATTTGGGCTACTGTTGTTTAATATTAAATTAGATTTAATTTTTGGTCCACCTACATGATAAGCCTAAAAAAAAGATATTTATTGCAGGGCTGCTGTATTGGATTGGATTAGAATTAACAACTCAGTATTTTGTGTTTAAAATTTAGCTTTAACTGTGTAAAATATAGACATTCACAACCTAACAAACACCTTATATGTGTGAAAAATAAGATGTTCCTTTTGTACTTGTACTTGACATGGTGGAAAACATAATGGTTTTAATGGGTGGTCATTTAATTTTAATACCTGCCCAGTCATCCTTTGTGTAGGAGCAGCAGGAGGAGGAGAGGTTTTACTGACCTGCGTCAAGCAGCAGGTTCTCTCTCCCTTTCACACACACACTCCCACCAACCACTGTCACACCACCTTTCACCACCCGACTAACTACATATCCAAGGTGTGACTTTGCTTATTAGCAGTGCTGCTGTAGTATTCATCAACACATTTCTCTCATACATCATCGCACACCCCTGTTTGTCTGTTTTAACCTACATTAACATTTGCCATGCATTCACTGCCATATCCCCCTCTCCTAATGTGGTTTTATTTTGTCACACATGATATTTAATTTCATGTCACCTAATGTCATTTTATGCAACGTTTCCTATGTGCAGTCCTTTTAACATTTGTCTGTTGTCTAATTTTCTGGGCTCAGTTCTCTTTTTGCTCTTTTCCACATTATGGAAAGATGAGTGCTGGCAAAAATGGTACTGGAATTTAAACACGATGTGTTTTATGAATGTAAATGGGGTTTTTAAGACACAATTTGAAATGAACTGCAATAATATGACATCCCTTATATGTTAACGGACCTAACTGGGAGCTATACTTTTTTAATTCTCTTTTTCCAATGTGCTGTTGCAGATAATATTGATTTCCCTCTGTGCTTCTGCGCTTTATCAAGAATTTGTTCAGTTAGTAAACTAGAGACCGTATCAAAGACTCTGTCTGCAGTTGGAGCTTTGATTGATTGACCTTCATCATGAAGGTTTACCAACTGGAACTGTGTACCAAACTAGTTGTTTATGTTTTCTTTAAAAGAAGTTGGATTCCTTGAGAAAAGAAAACTAATTTTCAGCCTTCAAATGAATTCGTGTTCAGTCCCACAGACTGTCTTTTAAGTATCTCTATCAGTCATCTTATGTCTGAGGCTCTTTTACCTCCCTCAGCCTCCCTTTCAGTTCCTCCTCCTCATATCTTAATGACCTTGCTGAGCACTGACTCATACACTGCTGTCGTGAACAGAAGGTTTTTGTCAGAAATTTTCAGCACCTTGTCCCCTTCTCTCCGTTTCTTTACCATTCTGACATCGTTAGTCAGAGCTTAGGTGTTTAAATTGCCTTCCTTTTCTTCGTTCTGAAAGCTACAGGTATTTTTGGATGTTGCCTTTTGAAAAGTGTCAGAAATCACTGTACATTGTAAAGGCCGCATTGAAGAGTGTCAACAGGAGCGAGAACACACTCACACAAACACACCCAGATCATGTACCGAGACTAGCACAGAAACATCTTGTGTCTCACTGCCAGTAAACGAACATTTCCTCTTTCTCGGGACACATTACTCACTGGATATTTAAGTCCTTGTGTGTCACTTCTTTCAGTGTCTTGACAGCTCTCGATAAGCTTCCATCTTACATTTTTAAAGATCTCTTCAAAGCATCTTATCAAATGGTGGAGTAAGAAGACATGTAACAGCTTCAGGTATATAAGCATTAATCTGCACTAGGGGTGCAACAGTTCTCAGAGGTCATGGTTTGGTTCATTCCCTGCTTTAGGAGTCACAGTTTGGTGCGAGTCTGGTATAGTGGGGAAAAACCAAATGCTTAAGGTTGTTTTTCTTTTCATTTATTTTGAACAGAAAGTAGCGCAAGTGTCAAAGACAGACACAGTCCTTTAGCTGGGGACAGAGGGATTGTTCTGCCCATTAACAACTTTGATTAACTAATTTTATTTTAAAAATAAGGAACATGTTAAACATTTTTTTAACAAACTGAACAGACACTTTCCCAAAAGGCAACAGGTCAAAACAGCCTAAAAAACTAAAGAGTGTCACTTATGCTATGAAGCTGAAAATATAGAAAATAAGTAGAGTAATAAAAAGTCAAACTTGATTACGAGGAGTGATAAGCTGGAGATACTTGCCTTTAACTACACATTTACTGCGCAGAATGGCAGTCCTCCGGCATCCTGCCTCTGTTTGGAGGGTTGGTTGTCCTTAAAAACTAATGCTAAGTGTCTGCAAGATGCAGTATGCTCCTAAACATTAGGGGCAGTGTAGTGCAGTGTATTGGCCGAGAGAGAAACATACTTGCCACTGTCATGATGTGCTTGGTTTAAAGGCCTTACAGACCATCTATGATGGCTCCGCTGACACTTTTTCTGCCGTCATCTCATAATTAACATTAAATAACCTCAGGTGTCGCTATGTTTATTGTTTACATCGTGCAAGACTGGAACTTGTATACAGTCTCAGTTCTCTGGTGTGCCCTTTAGTGGAATCCTCTAGTAATGCATGTAGTACATAGGCAAGTACGTGTACAGTTCCATCACGATGTAGCCGGTTGTCCACGCAAACGTGTGGTTAAAAAGCAAGAATATGTGGAGCCTTAGACTTAGTTCTTTTTTTGGCTATACATTTGCTTCAGTAGTTGTCTTATCATGCTCTGCTTTTGCGTCTAAACGCTGCCTGAAAGCAGCAGGGAAAAGGGGTTGAGCTCTGGTTTGTTTTTACTTCATCCCGATGATCGGCACATCTTGGTGATGCCGTCAAATGTACATTAGCATGTTGGCTGTGCTTCCATTCACGTACCCTGTGATGTTGAAGCAATGCTGACACACTGTTCTTGCCTTATTCACAACTATCTGCGATGCCGTGTAGCTGTTGGGGAACCTGCAGGCGGGTGTTCCAGCTCCAGCATTTCATATGCACTCGCCATAGATTGACTCACTAGCCAATCCACTTGTTCTAATCTCAGCACATTTTGTTAACGATGTGCAGCTAAAGTTTCTGTGCAGAACTTGTGTTTGGTTTGGCCTTACGTGCATCACTCTACAAATCCTGTCTTCTGTGTGTGGCTGCATGTGCCTAACTGTGACCACCGTACTGTGACGGTTTGGCACAACTACACAAACCTTTACAGCCCTAAACAGCACACAACAAACTCTCCGGGGGGTATTTGTGCTTGTTATGATCTGTTAGGATTTTATTGTTGCGCAACACATGATAAAAACTGGCTCTGATCATAGCTGCCTGGCTCCTGATCAGAGAAGAGAGCTGTTAGTGACATGCCATTGTGGTCAGTAAATTACACGAAACTCACAGAATTCCTGACAGACTGGTTCTGTTACTAATCATGAAGTGAGGCATTTGATTCACACTTTCCATGCTGACAACAAAATATTTAAAATGCCTTTGCGATATCTTAACAGAGACCCCCAAATTGTCCTGTATAGGCGACAAAATGTTTAGATCAATGATATTTTCTGATGATGGTTTTGCTAAAATGGAACAAACTACAGGTGAAGCAGACAAAGTTTTGGCTAGCTGGCGTCATTTCTCCTCCGCTCCAATAACTTCTCATTATGAAAGCACAGTTGAAACTTTTCCCCCTTCCTGTCAAGTTTGAATGCACGTTTTATAAGTCTCTTTGGACAAAGGTATCTGCCAAATGAAACTAATGTACTGTGATTTCTCTCCTCTTCTCTCCACATGGTTTTGTTCTGGGACCTGAACCCTCTACGACTCTGCCTGCACAACTCTACAGGTGAGTACTTTTATTTGACACACTCATGTTTGAAAAACTGTTTTTCCACTGATTTACAACACAGACCAGTTTTCTTTCAAGGTCCAGATGTTTTTCCAATAGTAGTCACTTCACCTGCTCTTTTTTTTTTTTTGTCATCAACACCTCAATCCTTGTCTCACCACTGTGTGCTGTAATTTACAATTTGAACTTTCCATATAGGACCCTATGAAATAAGTTTTTTTTCCCAGCTTCTGTTTTATTTTTCCTTAAGTCCATGTTTTCCATTTAAATTTAAATACAGTTACGCTTTAAGCACTTTCATAATCACAAAGAGTGTCTCGTGGTGGATGACAACAGTTCACAGTTGACCCGAGAAGTGAAATAGAGCGTGGCTCGGGCCACATTTTGCTGACCAAACCTGACCCGAGTCCGAAACAGTTGTAACCGAGTCTGGCCCGACCCCTACAGACTTTCTGATTTTTAAGTCCGAACCCGACCTGAGCTCGACGCAGTTTGTTTCCTGACATAGTTATTATTACCATAGTTACAACTTGTCTGTTTACCATGATCACACATGGACAGTGTGTAAATGACCATCAAACGGCTGCTGTTACTCACAAACATGCCGCTCTCACAGGAGCGCAGCGCAGCACAGCACACACACTCAATTGGAGTGTGTTGCGTTCAGGCGTTGTCACGTAAATATCAAATTCCAGCACTTGAATAGGCCATAGCACAACACAGCAGCATGTCAAGTGGGCAGAACCCTAGCAAAATTTCTGATTTGTTATCCAAACCCGGCCCGACCTGACTTATTGTGTCAAATATTGCTATTTGATAAAAGTATGATTAATTGCGATTCATTAATTACAAAGCCTCTAATTAATTATATTAATTTTTTTAATCGCATCCCACCACTAGTTTTTATTTAAAATCAAGTCCAAGATATTAAAAGATCCGGATATTAAAAAATTGCTAATTTGTACTCCCGCTGTTTTCAGGTGGTTGTCAGTATGAGTATAATTGTGCTGATTTGTCCTTTTACTTCAGGATGTCTATGACAGTGTACTACCTGGCCCACTATGAGCAGCTCTCCCTGGAGACATATGAGTACATTGACTGTGGAGCAAACAGCACCATACCTCACAGTATGCAGCCCCCACCCACCTGATGAATGGACTGTGGATGGAAGGACACACACAAGAACTGATGAACAGAAATAGTGGACATGTAGACTCTTTGTGAGGTGCATTTTTTTTTCCCCATGAACTGTGTCATTAAAATGTTGGATATTTATAATGTGATGTCAGGATGCCTTAACACTCACTCCAGATGGATGGATGATGAGAAGTCCAGCAAGGCAAGATGAATCTGAGTGACTAAATAAAGAATGGACTTTTTATACCCCATCCTAGTATGAAGGAAAGAAGGATGGGTGCAAGTGCACCAATTTCACTGTCTCCACTGACAGTTTTATGGTTCTACAGATCGAATTTTACAGTGGAGGAAACCCAGAAAAAAAAGTCATTGAGTGGATGTTGATAAGAGTCCAACAGCAGCATTAAAGCAGTGAGGATACTGTTACAGTCTGAAAACTGGAGCAGAAATGCCACCTGAGGACTTGAATGTATTTATATGCTGTTGTTATTAACAGTAATCACATGTGAAAATAGTGATAGTTTGTGTTGCTTCAAACATGATCACGGTCTGAAAATCGCTATTCACTAACTTTAAGTGCATCTAATATTACTCAACCTCTGTATGTTTTTGTAATTTGTTATGCCTCTGCACCGGCAACAGATGTTTTGAGATGCCCATCCATACGTCCAAACTTATGTCCGTCCCCTTCTCGTGAATGAGATATTTCAAAACATCATTAAGGGAATTTCTTCAGAGGGTCAAAGGTCACTCTGACGTTGCGTCAGTCTCATTCACGTGAGTGAGATATCTCAAGGATGCCTTGAGGGAATTTCCTGAAAGTTGTCATAAATGTCCACATTGGATGAACTGATTAGATTTTGGTGGTCAAAGGTCAAGGTCACTGTAACTTCACAAAAGAGATTTTTGTCTGTAACTCAGGAATTCATACACTAGTTATGACAAAATTTCACACAAACGTCTCAGGAGAAATGATAAAGTGATGACTTTTATATCTAAAAGGTCATGTGTCAACTTCACTGTCACATCATGATGTTGTGCAGAAACAATTTTCTGACCATAATTCATTGCCATTTATCAGAAACAGAAGGAGAGACGTGGTCAGACACTGAATTGGTGACACTAATCTTGGGTGTCCATCTTGAAACTGTGCTGATTGTATAGATCTTCTGTGCTGCCAGGGGGGAGATGTGTGTGAAGCATCTGTGTTTTAGAATTTGTAGCTTCTTTGCAGCAACATTTGTATAATATTTTACAAATAAGCATTGTAAACTGTCATGGGTCTGGACAGACATGGATGTAAACTGTAACTGCAACTTGAGTGGTTTGCAGAGGCTTACAACCAATGAGGTGGTAATTCTAGTTTCATGAGCTGAAAAAGTAGGATACAGTATATTTGTTGCAATACAAGTAGGTAAATTAAATAAGTGAAAATTGCACCATAGTTTTGTCAGATGGGATCAACCGTGTTGAAAATTCCACCTTCACTTAGCAGCAGTAGCTAGCATCCCGGTAGCTTCTGAGCATGCCATGTCTCTTTTTTTAAAATGTATTTATTTGACATCTCAAAAGGTCTTACATACATAAAACACAATAAAGTAAAATGAATACTTTTTTTATGTTGTGGTCCTTTAACATTGAAGACCAAGACACAGTTTACATACAGTAAGTACACTATAGAAAATCAAATGTGAGGGGCTGCGGCTTTCATTAGTAGAGCTCACAGTAGATTAGGTAGTAATTTGAACAAGATGCCTTATGTTATTGTTATTGGAGAAATGTATTAGCCTGCATGCATGGTGATACAATTATGATTTCTCTAGATATTTGTTTGGTAAGACTTTATCAGATGCTATATGGAACAGTTTACCATTGAAAGTAGTCTGAATGATCTGGTTTTTGAGGTTCACATATTCAATGAAAGAGAATTCATGGGTAATACAGCAGGGAAGGGAGCCATTTGCAATGTTGTAAACTGGACTTTCAGTCTGATAGTCTGTACTTAGCAGGATTATTTTGCCAGATATTTGAACTAAATGTGTGGACTCCATATCTACTAATTATAAACCTAGCAGCCTCTCTAATCTCTAATCAGAGAAGACACCCAATCTACAACAGCAGAAGAGTCAACACAAACCGGAGAGAATAAGCAGGTATGCTAGGCTAGACTAAACTCAGAGCTAAGATAAAGAGAAACAGTAAAGGCTACCACTAATGTAAGCTTTTAAAAAGCATTATATTTTTTAGTATTTTGTTGTATGAGTTTCTTTCCTAAACTATGCAGAAAAAAATTTCACTACATGTCAGACATACAACAAAAAAATGTTTTGTGATTTGATTTGATAATCTCCACTGATACAGTTTAGACAAAGCCAACTGCAGAGCTGTTGTTCAGAGCCTCCAAACATGGTCCCGTAATTAAGTGTGGCTATAACAGTGCTCTTTCTCCTCGTCTTCACCACTGCTGGGCGTACTGCAAAGACTGCACGATAAACAGGCATTACTTCCCTGAAAATACTCATAAACATGCTCTGCTTTTACAAGCAAGTTGCTCTCTCCTGCAACTAGAGGCTATGATTCATTATACTTACTGAGTATCTGTTGGGGATCTTTGCACTGTGATGGACAGGTGTCTTCAGGTTGCCCTTACAGTGGGGACACTGGCCTCCAACTGGAAACAACACATAAAATACAGGATGCAGGCTTAGTAAGTCTTCCATAGGTTAAACCTTCACTAAGCAATACCTTCATATGAATTATGACCAGTGTTAATTTCGTTGACGAAAACTATGATGATTTTTCTTCAACAACCTTTTTTCCATGACAAAAAATGAGACGATGATCTAAAAATAGATTTTGATGATAAAAACTAAGATGAAATCTACGTTTTAAATTCGTTGATGAGATGTGGCAAAAATATTAGTGGTGGATATTTAATGCCGAGAACAACCGTGCCTGCAGCTATTCCCCAATGCTGAATGAGCGACAGGCTGGTAAACCCCAGTAAACAGTCGGCGCCAGGATGTTTCACTAGTCAGCAAAAACACTCACAGCTGAGTAGCATCAACTG
>JAPZEB010000010.1:16203138-16222225 GCA_029783705.1 Chaetodon striatus
ATAACAAATTCCAGCACTTGAATAGGCCATAGCACAACACAGCAGCATGTCAAGTGGGCCGAACCCGAACCGAACCCAAGCAAAATTTCTGATTTCTATCTGAACCTGACCCGACCCCTCTCTACCACAGGAGGACAGGGTTTGACCCAGCTTGGATGACTGAGAACAATATGGCGGTCAAGCTTGCTGTCATTCGCATCTCCGTGGTCAAACCAGCAGACGATATTTAAGTTTGAGACAAACGCGGGCAGAGCAGAGCGAGGTCTCAGAGAGTAGAGAAGACAAGTCTGATCAGCTGGCTGATAGTATTTGCTGCCGTGACGTAACTTTTTACACCTGGTGTGTGGTGGGGAGCTGAGCCCCGTCCTCTGTAAAACATTAACAGAAAGCAGAAGACAGAAGCAGCATGTCCCTAAATGACACCAAAACATAGCAGCGTAGGTTTTTATGTTCATTCAGCTCTGGCGCTGTAAAAAAAACGCCTCCAGTTATAAACTACATCCGCATTTTGGCAAATTCCACAATATTCTGTGTTTTACAGCTAATAACATGTTTATTTTTAAATTCCACAACTCTAGTCCATGTGTTTCGCGTCACTGAAATCATAGAGCCCCACCCATAGACTCATTGTGGCTGTGGGACCAGGATGCGACCTAATTTTCTGAACATGACACCAAGCGCTGATGATTTATAGATTTGTTTAATGATGATACCTGTTGAGCTGGAAGATTCACCTTTAAGGAATGTGGTTAAATTAGGTCATCTCTGTGTTTGGAGCAGGTGGATTCTGGTTGTATGCAAATGTGTGCTTCTCAGGTGTTGGAAATGGCCCAGGGGTTGTCCTCCTGACGTGGGAACAGAGAGTGAAATAGTGCCTGGTGTATGTGTGAGATCATTAACCTCAGTATTTTGTCAATGCTGTACCGTGCAGAGCCCACAGGCGCCGTTCTGTTTTCCTCTCTGTGTCTTTGTATAACTCTCACACACACACATGAATCCACCACACTCACAGCGCCTCTGGTAACCACCCACGGAGACTCCAGTACCCTCAGCTCAGCCATAAAGTGTTTTCTCACTGTAGCGCACTGACCTGCTCTCACACCCCGATGACCCATATCACTTCTCCTCACACTGGTCCTCTTTCTCTCTAGCCAACAGCTACAGCTGACTTATCCAACCAGTCTAACCAGCCACTTAGATCCCAAGATTTACGGGCCATTTTTGTTATTTTAGCAGTAAAAAAATGTTTTTGAAAGGAAGGGGAACCTCCACTTTGGGGTCTTTTAAGGGTTTGGGAAGTGCACAGAGGTCGAGAGCGTGTTGAGAGAATTCATCCTGTGTTATTCCATACAATTTATAGTTGTTAAAGGCACTCTATCTTATTTTTAGGGATGCACTGATGAAATTCTGGGCCAATAATGATGTTTAAAATAACAATTAGGCTGACAGCTGATATGGGTGTTATTATTTATTCCCTTTTTTTACCAGGAAAACAAAAAATCTTCATTCTAAAAAAATAACTTGAGTGTTTTAAAGTCATTCACATCTCTTTATTACACTGCCTTTGAATGAGCACAAATTCAGTCAAACACATTTATGATATAACTATTAATATAACCTTCTTTCACTTGAAAAACATCTTCAAAAGCATTTTTACTATACATGATCTATATATAATAAACCCCTCTGATTTCTATTTCATATTGCTGTGAAAACATCAACACATTTCTCCTTTGAAAAACTGTATTTATTAAAGTTTCTAGCCAGAAGCTAAATTTAAGATTACATTTCAACACATCATGATAACCCAGTACTTTTGCCCAATACTCATTTTTACTGAATAGAGCTTGAGTGCATCATAATGTATCTCAGTGCAGCTTCCGTTAGCTTTTCCGACCATCAGCTGCAAATGGCTAACGCTAAATAGCTCTCCTGCTGATTTCAACACAGATTTTTTTGTTCAGGGAAGCAATTCTGACCCAATGATAGTGGGTTTCCTGCACCTTTTCGTTTGAAGGCGTCCTGGGAAAGATCTGTGTTATTCCCAAACACATTTTCTATTAATCCCTGGGATGACGGGACGCCATTCGTCTTGAGCCCTGCTTTTCAGCTTGCGCAAAATTGATATGACACAACAGAAAAACATCGGCCGCAGCCATTGGTGAATGTCACCTGATATTCCAGTAGACCGATGGCAGTCAACAAGACAAACATCTGCCAATACTGACATTTGGCTGATAAATTTGTGCAACCTTATCAATTTTATTTCTTCCCTGGGACAATGCACATTGATCATCATCACTGTAAATATGCCATAGTTAGTCAAAAGGCCATTTTTTAGGTGTTAACCCCCGGCCAAATGTTGATTTAGCCATTAAAACAACAACCAGAAATTATCATCATGTACGTCATCATGTTGAACAAAGGCCTCAAAATCAGTTTAAATGTTTTTTTTTTAATCTGGAAAACACATGTCCTTTGGAAACAGAAAGTAGGAACTGTATGTACCAGCATGTGGTTGCTGTTAAAACATTGTGATGTTGAAAATGGGTTAAGACTCAATTGGTTTTCAATCAACTGAAGATGAATTGTGTCTCAAGCTCCTCAGTTCAGCTCAGTTTAAACTCATTCACTCCATTTCAGTTCAGTCTGGCTTGGTTAGGTATTTGGAAGGTGCCTATAAAGTTGATCAGTAAGCAATAATTTTTAAAGACTACTGGAAAAATGACAGTTGAAAAACATTCAGCTGGAGTCGACGGTGTTCATTTCATCTGTCAGGACGCCACCTGGGTGACAAATATATTTCTCCCCTTTGTTTTCCAGTGGAAAAGGAAGCGATTAGATCAGAGATTTATATCTGTTTTATATCTGTGCATGCAGACGTGGATGTGTGTACTCAGGCATAGGTGTGTGTTGCACAGACTCTCCTGGGCCTTCTTCCTCTGAAACGAGGTTAAGTGTGTGTGTATTAATGATGTGTGTGTACTGTAGTGCTGTGGGCTACAGTCAGACTCATCTGTGTCTCCACAAGTTATTAACGCTCCTATTTTCAACTCATTATGTGAGCCTTTGGGCAAGAAGTGGATGAACTCTCTGTTCTCTCTCCCTCCTCTCCTTTCTTGTAGGTATGAAAGTGTTAGATGGTGCAGCAGGGCTGGGTGATAAAACGATAACGATAATTATCTTCATATAATTTTCCTCAGTAGAAATATTTTAAATGTTTGATAATTATATTAAAACACCCAAACACTGGGAGAGGAGGCTGCAAATTTACCGCAACACTGAAAACACACCAAGCAGTGGTAAAGTGTGGCTCGCCACAATAATTACATTTTTCTATGGCTGAGAGGCATGTTTATGTTTCCAAGGCATAAAGAAATTCTTTGTAACAGAGATCAACATGTCACAGAAGTCACAGGACTCTGATTACTGATTGGCTGCAGGTATTCTCTGGCTAGTAAAACTTTCTCAGACTTTTACTTTGGCTGCACTTTGCCACAGCTTTACATAGTGGGCAGCTGAACACAGGCTGCGCTTTGTCACTGCTTGTCGATTTTTAGTGTAAACGCTAGTTGCTACCTCCCAATAAACAGAAGAAAAAGAAGTAGAAGACGATGAAAAAGTTTAAACCAGCCATCAAGCTAATGTGTATGGCAATGTTAGAATGTTACGACACCATTTAACATGCTCGTGAAATTATTTTTAGTGCGATTGTTTTGACCACAGGTAACAGCTATCCCACAATTACGTTAGCTACAGTAGCTCAAATGTGGCTATGATAAAAATGAAATGGCATAACGTGATTAAACGTAACGGGAATAAGTCTTTATAATATGAAAAATCCTCTGAGTGTACTTGTTAATGTATATAATTTTGGCTCAGTCATCATGTCAGATAGATTGTCATTGTCAATGAATGATGATTTCACAATGTCGTCAAAGTCCATCTTTGTAATTGTGTCAATTAAGAAATGGCAAAAATGACATACAATGGATGTAAAACGGATGACAATTGAGTTTTTTCTTTTGTCTATTTATGTTATATGATCAGTTAAAACCCACTGTACAAAGAGTTTGACATGCTGCCGACCAGAATCAAGATTATTTGTGTATTTATTGTTTTATTTATTGACATTATTTCAATTATAATTGTTTTGGATGTGCCTCAGACTTGTTAAATGCTTTGCTGTTTGGCAAATGTTATCATGTTCTTTAACCACAATTATCCGTAAGACTTCTTCAGCTTTCACTCAGGAGCAAAAATCAGCCTTTCAACTTGGAAGAAATAATGATTTTACATTTTTTTTGTGATAATTATCAAAATAGACTGATATGAAAATTGTTATTGTGATAACATGCAATATGGCCCGGCCCCTACTGTGTAGCTTTATTAATCAACGAACATCAAAGTAGAAAATAATGTCAGAAAATTGTAAAAAAAAAAAAAAAAAAAAAATTGATCACCCAAAGCCCTAGACATGGTCCTCAGATGTCTTGTTATGTCTTGGTATTCAGTTTACTGTCACAGAAGAGTAAAGAAACCTGAAAATATTCACATTTAAGAAGATGACATGAGACAATTTTGACTTTTTTTTTTTTCTTAAAACAAAACAAAAGACAATAGAAACCAATAAATCTAGTAGGCCCAAAGTCCTTTCTACTAATAATTATATATGTTTAAATAAGCAAGAATCAAAGTTAAAGTTTGGAACAAACGTCCAAAATCAGTATTAATACAGAAATTAATAATGATCAGATGTTGATTGAGAGTGTACTGGCAATATTAGCAACCACCCAACTCTGATTATGTTTAAAATTTTAAATGTTTAATGGTGATCCTGTGAAACTGAACCCCGCCCACTTCAAACCAGTGAGGAGAGCTTTGACAGAAAACATAAATATAGGTGAAATAAGTTCTAACTATCAGAAAATGTGTGTTCATGTAGGGACCCCATTACTCGTTATAAGTAGCTGTTGGAGCCAAAAGCCTTTAACAGTGATTCATTTGCCCTCAAACTTATTATTCCTCAATATCTATCCAAACTGGCTGACTCAGATTCAGTTTCTCAAAAGGTTAGTGACAAAGCGTGACACTGAAAAAGTAATTAGTCCATGCAATTATGTGACACTGAGGCAAGGCCAGTTGAGAGGCAGCAGTCTTTGATCCGGGGAAATCTGCTGCTATGGCATGGTGTCCTTTAATAATGGAGTGACTGTGTCGTCTAGACGAGTGGGAGGTGCACAGATTACCCCTAGAAACTAGAAAGAGACTGACAGACAGCATGTCACCCACAGATAACTATATTTACATTTTGGCTGAACCAAGGCTGTACCCATCACTTAACTATGAGACAGTGTTAATATTATGGTCTGCCAACTTTATGACTGGACTTTTATTAAGGGTCTGGAGACTGTGGAGGCTATTGGGTGCTGTATTATACTAGAGTAGTCAAAACATCAGTTGTCTCACTAATAAAGGAGTTGCTCAAAAAAAAAAAAAAATACACAATATCTCCAAGAATACAGACGAGGCTACCTTACGCATAGCCATGTCTTGTCTTCACAGCTTTGAGCGACTTTGTTGTATGCCCTTCCTCTCATGTGCCGCCAGTTGAAACATGGATTTCTCTGTGCTTCCTGCATCGGACTCATGGTTCATCTTCCCCTCTCCAAATTGTTTTTGGCAGTCACCAGTGTGTCACATGTAGCCAGGACTTAATCCTGAAGGGTTTTCCCTGGCTTTCAGAGAACCTGAACTGTAACCTCAGGGTGGTGGATTTTTCATGATATTAGACTCAGAAGTCTCAACATTTCCATCATCAAGCTTAATCCGTAAAGCATTTTCAGCACAGTTTACAGCCGTTTGGACATTTCTTCTCTTGTTTTGGCTCGGTTCTCCAACATATTGGTGATTGCTGTTGCCAGTGACTGACTACAGTGTTAAACCATAAACGTGAGTGACCAAACATGTTAGATACTTTTATAGTGTGTGAAATTTTTCTACACTGTTTATACCATGGTGTCACTCAAATACTTGTGAGTGTATTCGGTCATTTGGGCAACACTTGATGAGTGTGATAAAGTATCGTCATTATCATTATTTAGGTGGATAAGCTAACTGTTTTATCCATAAACAGTGTCTTGCTTGGTTCTTCAGAACATATAATTTATTTTGATTAATATTGAAGGTTTCAGAATTAAGCAAGTAACAAAACGTGTAGCTCAGCGCGTAACGTAAACGGTGACGTCTTGCACCTTGCTCCGAGGGAAGCTGCGGCTGGTCAGTCATTTGGCGATTCTCTCATAAGTTGGCCCGTCCTTCACTATTCCCGGCATTTGATGGTTAATGGCCTCTTTGTTTGCGAGGCCAAGGAGGCCACGCAATTCCTTGTCTCCCCAGTTGCTCATCTTTACAGTTTCTTTCACGTTGGTGTCGATGGTGTTTGCGTTTCCCTCTTGCTACTAGCTGCTCATTCCTGCTATCAGCTGTTTCCTGTTAGTCCGCCACCAGTGGGTCGCACGTGCGGCGTCATCAACAGCTCCTCCCGTGGCAGAAGTGTGCCTCGTTCTTTTTAAACCAAAAAGGTTAGCTTTGCATTTGTCATCATCATCCACCTGAATGTTACAATCTGACCTTTCAAATGTGAGCTAACTGAGTCATGAAATGATTGTGTACGCCCCGTTCCTTTGTCTTGTTGCAGCTGTGTTCCGTCGTCACATTTTCTTCACTGATTCTTGGTCAAACAGGCTCCTGACTGATGCGAAAAACACAGAAAATTGAACCTGTTCCAAAAATTTTATGATGGACACAAGCGTGCAAACATGATTGACACAACGTGAGGTAGTATTTATTTTTGATGCACAACAATTTTCGACAAAAAGAATGGACTGCACAGGCCTTAAGGGTGAGGGGGACGTACATGTAATATAGTAAACAAGCTAATTGTGCAAATCGGAAATATGCAACAATATTTTTTGCCAACACAACATATAAAACAAAGAGAGAGACACAGCTAGAGACTGTATTGTATTAAGTTGCTGTGAGCTGTAAATTAACTTCTTCCAAGCAGAGGGCAGGAAATAGTGTTATTTTAAAGTCTTGCAGTGTAAAGACTGCCTCCGCGTCTGCAGCTGCCTGTACCGAAGAGGAGCATGGGAGTGAAGAGCGCTCACTCTGCAGCAAAATCTGTGGGCCAAAACGTCCCCAGAAGTACACTGCACACTGACTGGCAAAAAAAAAAAAAGATTGTTCAGCTTGATTTAATCTCAGATGCCTTAGGGCTCCACGACTGAAGATTTGAATCCCTGTCTTTCAGTGGGCAGCCTTAATTCATTGCTTTCACAGTATGAAATTCCATGTACCTTGATAGAGGCTTTTATTCAATCTCCCACTCCTACATCCTTCAACAACAACGCCACCAGTGTTGCACATGAAAATCTGTTAACTTTAGTTTTACTTTACTTTTTCTCACAACTTAATGAAGGTCTAGTTTGAAATCTTTAGAGTACCCCAGTAAGGAGAAATCGTAATAGTGTGCCGAGCATCTAGAAGGAGACATTCAATGCATGAAAAATGTGTTAGCAAAGAAATTGGCTAGCTTTTGCTGGATGAACTTTGTTATAACCTCCAACTGTTAACAGCCTGAGAAAGAAGAGTGTAAAAGTGCAAAGGTGACACTTAAACAAATGAAATCACAGAGTCCAGCTATAATGCAGGTTTTCTTCCCAAGCACCTGAGAAACCTAAGCCGATTTGAACGCAGTCAGAGGCCCTGCAGGAGGAGGAGGTACTAGTGGAACTTGAGATACAATGAAAAATACACAATACCTGTCTTGGATGAGGTTACATTTCATGTTTTCATTCTGTTTTTGTTGGAAAAACAATATTTATCTTTGGCTGGCAACTGAATACATGTGTGCTGTTATGATGGGTGTAAGGTGTGCTGTTTGAGCACCAGAGGGTGAGTTCACAGGTCAGAGAGGATCTTGTAGTCCTTTGTTGTCTGCCTGCAACAGGAGATGGTCACTTCACTGGATACAAAGTGTGCAGATTGACACACATGCTGGTACAAGAACATACATGCAAAGACAAGTATATGCAAACACATGTACAGAAATCACAGTCTGAAATGCACACCCAGACACTTGGACGCCTATATGCAGACACACACACCTGTGAGCAGCCTCACAGACACATGCATGCAGACAGACAGGCATGAAGACCAGCTATAGGCAGACACACACACATGTACACACAGCGGGAAAGTCCCTACTGTGTTGGTGCACCGTGGGTGGGTGGCCACGACCAGTGGCCTTTGGCTTCGAGTCCGAGGTGGGCTGAGAGTTTGTGTTCCACCCCCTCAACGCAGAGACACAAAGGCCGGCTGTGTTTGAGAAAAGAGAGCAGGCACGATTAGATGAGGAGGAGAGAGGTCCGGAAAAAGGGGAAAAGACAGAGAAATGTTGGAACTGTGAGATTTGAGATGGACAAACAGAGAGAAGCAAGTTGAGGAGGGAAGATTAAAGACGGAGATAGATGAGACAAAGGGATGTGGAGAGATGGAGAAAGACAGATGGGGTGAAGGAAAGAGGGAGAGAAATGGAGGGTGGCCAGATGGAACTCCGCTCTCAGACTTTTGACAGCTCGTGGGAGGAATATCTTTGGGGGACTCTATTTCTGATTGGTGTGTGTGTGTGTGTTTGGATAAGGGCGTGTTTTGACAGTCTTGTCGCGTTATATGGTTAATCATAGCATAGTGAATATGAACTCCCTCTTTGTTTATATTACTCCGTGTGGGTGTGTTCCACTGAGACGCTCTATTTTGGGTTGATCTATTGTGCGAGTGTGTATGTGTGTGTGTGTGCTCCCCATTACACCCATGGTTTGTCTGTAATGTGCCTTGAAACCCCAGTGTGTAACGGCTGGAAGTCAGCGCTGCCAGCTGGTCTGGCCAGCAACTGCTGATCTGGATTCTGCTCTTAAATCCCCCACTAACGGGATGACTTGCTCTGGGAGCTGTTCTTGGATCAGGAGTAAGGAAAGTAAGCCAGCGGGGCGGAAAGAGGTTGCAGACAAGAATCTGTGTGTGTGTGTGTGTTGGTGAATTAAAGCTGGTTTCAGGCCAGCATTTAAAGGAGGCTTGTGCTTGGTTGATGTAGTGCTATCAGCTGGGATAAGAGGGATGAGCCCCGAATAACGAACATTTTTGCGTGGTGTGTGTGTGTCCGTGTGCGTGTGTGTGTGTGTTTGTGTCAGCAGACAGCTCACAGCTGTAGAGGGCAAAATGCCAGACCCTAAGTCAGCCTCTATTGTCACGGTAACGGTCGGCCTGCCGTCTGCTCATTCAGCATAATTTACACTGTCTCCCGCTCTCGCTGTCTCTCTGTCTTTTATTCTGCGTCTCAATCACTTTCACTCTTTCTCTTCCTCTGTGTTTGTCCCTTCTTTTCTTTTCTGACTCCCATTTCACATTTGCACGTAATCACTCTCCACTTTCATGCCCTCCACTTTGCCCTCCTCCTCTCTAAATTAGTGTTTATGCCAGTGCTGAGTGTTTTTAAGATACAAAATATGTTTCTGCTGGAGCACAAGCCTACACTTAGACACACTCACACACACATACACGGGCATGATGGGTGAGGGCCACACACATTTCCAGTCTGCACTGCAAGGCTGCTGCTACTGTTACTTCACACTTCCTGGTTTTTATTAGAGTTTTCCTCTCTCTTGTGTGCTTGTTAAAAGGCTTTATATATGTAAACACATGGCGAATAATACTCACACCTCTAAGCAGGCTGTAAACTTGCACATGCTGATTGAAAAACCACCTTTGCCTTTTATTTTTAGATTCCTGCTCATTTTTTCCCTCTTTTTTATTTTTTTTATTTGTTTGTCTGGCTTTGTTTCTGCCTCACACTCCCTCTGACACACACACACTCTCTCACACAAAGAAAGCTGTTATAGTAGAGGACTGTGGCACCTGTAGTGCGTAGGCCCCAGTGGGGTTTTGGTTGGCGTGCTGCCAGATTGGACTCCTGGTGGGTTGCCAGATTGGCTGTCAGCACATGAGCTGAACTTTGTCTTCACTTCTGTCTGACCGTCCAACCCTCCCCCCTTTGGATTCCTCAGGTCTCTCCCTGGGGAGTCCAGCCTGAATTTTTTAGTTAGAAATGAATCTGAAACCACAGAAAACAATAAATAGTGGCCTGAAGTGGTTCATTTGTCATTATTGTTTTTAAAAATTGGTGGTTGCATGTGTGTTTTCTTTCATAGTCTGTACAAATTTTTTCCTATTCAGTGTCATATCATTCACACCGTGTCAGTGTCATATCATTCACACCGTGTCGGAGTCATATCATTCTCACTGGAGCCTCTCATGGCACCAGACCTGAAGTAGGGAAACATGGGTCTGATCACTGGTCTTCCTGGCTTTCCATCAAAAGTGATACTGCGTATTTGTAGAAAGTTTGTATTTCATTAAGATCATGTTTACATGAAAAACAACCTGCTTGTTTTGAAAAAAGTTCCGTGTTCAGACGACAATGTTTTGATAACACTCGTTGAGCACACGGATCTGCAAAAATGCAAAAACGCTGTAATATACATGCCAGACCAGTAGTTGGCGGTGTGGCTTTGTAATCAAACAACATACGCCTGCACACATGCGCTTCCTTCAACAGTGCGGTGATGTATAAACAAACAAAATGGCAACCCCACAAACGTTTGTCTGGACGGACGATGAGGTGGAGTTGCTACAGTAAATTTACACTTTGCTGGAGAAGCGTTGATAAATTCAACATGGTGAGCAGCACAAACAGAGCTCAGGAGTCCTCCATTAATGTTGTGATGGTCGACTTTTTTGCGCATGCTTAGTGACTGGAACCGTAATGTGCATGTGCGACATGCTGTTTTCAAAACATTGCTTTTTCAGGCACCCAAAATGCCACTGTTGTGTAAACGATGAGCCAAAACGCAACTAAAGTTTACTGTCTTCAGTAAAAATCGTATATACAGGACCTAACAGTAACAACAAAGTGGCCATATCTGCTTTATTTATGGCCTTGCTAATAACAACTGAAGAAACACGGTCCTTTTTCAAAAACAGCATCAGTCCCAGATAGAGCTGAAACAATAGATCAGTTGTTGAATAATTTGCAAACTAATTAGATATTTGATTAATCAGTTTAAGTAATTGAGAAAAGTCAAAATTCTCTGATTCCAGCCTCTTAAATGTGAATATGATCTTGTTTCTTAATTCCCCTATGACATTAAACTGAATATCAGGACAAAACAAGACATTTGAGGACAACGTCTTGACACTGATCGACATTTTTCACCATTTTCTGACATGTTATAGCCCTAAGAACTAATCAATTAATCAAGAAAATAATCAACAGGGAATAATGGTTAGTTGCGGCCTTAGCCCCAGCACTGATGAAACGTTTAAAGACATGTGGAATACATAAATACAAACCAAATCTGGAATGTAAACACTTCTGATTCATGTATTCACAGCACACACCATAAGGCATTTATTTATATTTAATTCAGAGACTGGAAGTGACCGGTATAATTGGATATTAACCACTGAATGTTTAGGCAGCAGGTCTTATAAATGGTACTGACAGCTGAGGAGCTGTTGAGAAATTTTCTTCAGTACCAACTCTGCTGGAAAATCACTGTGGGAGGTCGCTGGCTGTTGAATAGACACACGTGTGTTTTGTCAGCATGGAGCTTGCTGTTTTCACAACGCTGCACACGGATGTGTCACAGCATCCAGTTTACAGGCATGCATGTCAGTACGCAGATGCACACTTGCAGTCATGTGTGTGGAAGGGACGACAAACACTCTGCCAGAAGTGAGCTCTTGTGTTAAGTTTCAGAGCAGAGTCATCTGAGAGGCATCTGAAAGTAAAGTTCAAAGAATTTATGGTGTCTGTGTCTGTGTGCATGTAAATATGTGCACAGACCTGCCATATGTCCACATCGGCATGTTTATGGTGTTTGACTTGTATTCCTATATAAGCATGAGCGGTAAAACTGAACATTCTTGTGTCCTCACCGGTGCTTCCCCTGAAACAGCTGCTTGTGAAATGAACTAACAAACCTGTTGCCACCCAAAAACACTGACACACATACTCTCCCTGCCAAGCACTGTCCAACCTGTGAGCTTCAAAAAACAGGTCCGGCCACATGTCAGAATTACACAAGCTCAGTTTAAACATTGTTGCGATGACAAACATGCTGCCTGGCAGTACATGAATACACTCAGTCAGCGACACTTTCTGCTCTGTGGAACTGGACTCTCAAAGCTCATCAGTCAAACACTAACTCTGATTCACTTAATTTTGAGGTGCTCAGTGGATGCTCTTTATCTGTTGGCATGGTGTGTTTAATTCACTTGGCAGGTTTGTTGGTTCACTCAGGGTAAAATACTTACCTCATTATCGTGCCAGGGTTCAGATTTCATAATGTGCGTGACAAAATGATTTTCTACAAGTCATATGCGTTCAGTATCAGGCTGTATGGAGAGGCTAAAGAGAAGAAAGTAAAAGTTGCATTCAAAGGGGATATGTAAGCTTAAATATAAGACTTCACACTTCGCCCTCAGTGCTGCTCTTGTTCTTTGAAATCCGCCATCTGTATATGATTTTATAAATACCATAGTCTGCGTGAAAACTTCAATGCATATGCAAACCACATCTGGGCTCAGGTCTGCTGGAAACGCTCCTCCACTCAGGCATGACTGATCAGGAATGCACAGAGTCGACCGCACCCTTTCTCCCCTTCAACCACTGGACGCAGGCCTGTTGGGCATGTGTGTGTGTGTGTGTGTGTGTGTGTGTGTGTGTATGTATGTTTGTGTGTGCGCGAGTGTGTGAATGCCCTGCTAAGATTACCGGAGCTCATTTGTCTTGTAAGCTATAGTGCCACTCCTTTGTCAAACTTTTCCCTCTTCTCATGCCACGGTATCACCTCATTGCTCTGTTCCCCTCTGTCTCCTTCTCCCTCGGTCACAGACTAACAGAGACAAGGCCTCTCACCTCATAAATCTATAGCATGAGCACGTGAACGCTACACATACAGTATGATCATTCACGTACTGGTGCAGTCTCCAGTGCTGGTGCTGGACTCGGCTGTTTAACAGATGTGGCTCAAACGCACACCCAGTCTGTGCGTCCTTTGTCTTTGTCTCGATGGTGCGTTTATTCTTATAGCCCTTTTCTGTACACATGTGCTGGCTTGGCTTGACTTTGTTTGCCTTAGCAAGTCATTCCGGTATAGCAGGGATTTGCATATACAGGCAACAGCGTCACCTGCTTAGTGTGTCTAACTAATGACATGCTTGTGATCCAAGAGAATGTATTTCTGTCTGCCTTGCTAGTGTTATTACGGTCACAACTCTCTTAAACAGTTGTCGAAGTTTTCTAAGTTTCTCTCTACACTGCATGAGTGTGCCTGAGGCCCATCTCCTCCAGTATGCTTGCAGTGACAGAAGCATAGGTGTAGTTTTAACAGAGTGCAATGGAGCGTTCTGCTACTTTTTTTCTCCAAGTGAGGAAATAGAATATTTTTTTGCGTAATCTTTGAAATTCATGTACATTTTTTAAGTCCTTTAAGATCCAATAGTCAATTAAGTGTAGCCTAAGTCATGCAATGAAAACAAATAACATGGTCTAAGTTACCATATGTACATTTAAGGTGTGTTGACTAATCCAGACGTTAAGTCATGCATTGAGTATATGCAAGAAATGATTCCACCTTAAAAGCGTCTGTTGGCCTTTGAGCGAATGAGTGAATTTACTTGTGTGCATATAAAATATACATCGGTCGTCTGACTGTTTCTTTATTTCCGTTATGAATAATGATGATGAAGCCCATCTGACATCTCAGCAAACTACTTGGAGGTGGTCGTGCGTGCTTTGGCCTCTCTCTGGAGATCTCGGACATGAGTTAGCATAATTTGGGATGACTCGTCGCGTTGAAAATGGTAAATTAACGCAGCATGGTTTGAATTGGTGCCAGGGATGTGTGCGATTAGTTGAAGAGATGATTAAACGCTAGTACCTTTGCTACTCAGTACCAGAATTCCTAGTTGTTAAACAAATTAAGATACCCAGAGGAGAATGTGAGGAGCATGCGAGACTAACTGGTGGCTTTGATCATCAACGGCTGACCCTCTGTCTCTCTGTCTGTCTTTTACACACACAAACACACACGTGTGCACGCGACTGGTGCAAATCCACAGCTGTTCGCACACGTCCATTGAGAAAAGTATGTCCGAGCCTCATGCAGACTCGCATCAGCAGGGTGTCTTTTTTTCTGGTCTGAACGAGAGAGGTTCTTTGGGTCCACGGGAGATCCCGACAGGCCTGGATGTATGTCTGAGTCCATTTGTGTGCACACTGATGCATGAGAGAGTGGGAAAACATGATTAACAATTTCTAATGGCTCCCATAGTATAGGCAATATTTTTTCAGACACCGTTTAACCATACAGATTAAATTGTGCTCGATTTTGACTTTGACTGCTTTCTGAGTGTTTTCTTACATTTGGACAAGTTTACTAGATTAACTTTAAACTCAGGGAAGTTAGACGTTCGGAACATCCCCAAAAGTGTTCGTGGAAGAGCACTTTAAAGTGTGTGTGTGTGTGTGTGTGTGTGTGTGTGCAGGAATTAAACCCAGCGTTCTTTGCTTTGCTGCTGAAATACATTCATTTGGGCACCGAACAAATGTGACGGACTTAGAGCCATACTTAAGCCTGAAGTCAGCTGCTGCTTTGGGGTCAGGGGTGAGAGGTCAAAGGTCAATACCTGCTTCACTTTTTCCTTTGTCTCTTTGGCTAAACCGCACTCACACATGACTCTTAGACACACACATGAACACATATTCACACACGCACACTTTTAAATGCATACACGCAGGAGGGGGTGTCTGAGAATGGTGTTCCCAGCTTAAGCCGGCAGCTTTTACTAGAGAATAATAGAAGTTACACACACACACACACACACACACACACCTGTGCACTATCCCAGCTCTCATCTCCACCCCTGCAAAGCTTTAAACGCGCCTGAGATCATCAGCGATCATCCAGATATCTACATGATAACAATATCAATTATCACAGCATCATGTTGAATCAGCACACATTCCCCCAGTCGACACAGACTGAATGCAAATGAAGATGCAGATCAGCGGTTTCAAAGTGCCGGCGGGTCTTATCTGTATCTACAGTAGCAGTCCATGTTAGACTGCGGGGCAACGCTGCCGCTCAGTGGTTTATACAGGAGCTGCACACACACACACACACAAGTGGGGCAGGTTTGGGAGGAGATTGTGGAAGGTGATGCCTCAAAAATGGTGTTTTCTTAAGAACATGTTCAAGGTTGTGTGTCAGCATACAGACAGCTGATTTAGGTGTTCAGTGCTGCAAAGGTTGATGACAAATCTCTCAGATCAGGTGGTCACAAAAGGAACATTTATGAAACTATCTATTAGCTATTTTAAACTTTGTTGCAGCAGGCTGTAATGCTCCCACACCTGCCTCTGATCTGTGACAATGGGCCTCCATACAGGATAAAACCTGGGAAGAGAAATAGGACTCTAATTCACTCCTTTGACCTGCACTGTAATCAAGTCATGCTGGCAAATCATCCACAGATTGACACTCCAAATATGTGTGCCCTGCTAAGATAATGGGACCAGAGTTTGCAGACAGCCAGATGCTTAAGTGTGTTGCTGGATCTGCAGTGACTGCAAGATTCTTGTGTCAGATCTGGGCTGTGTGGTATGAAGTGGAGAGACAAAATCCTCTTACGTTTGCATTACAGGCAAATCGGATTTTTTGCTCTGATGTGACACAGATCTGGGTTTTTTTTCAGAGTTGTGTGAACACAGAAATTTGATTATCTCCAATCAGATCTGGGCCACTTTTGTATGCTGTCCTAAGTCCGAAACATCCGCTCACTGGCCATGCGACCACTGTAGGAAGTAGTTGTGTTTTCCTCATACAGCCGTGGTTTTATCCCGCCATACTTCACTGCACAAGCTCAGATCACTCACCGTACAGTGTCAGAGTTGACCTTTAAAACCACAGAAGGCCTCTGTACCACTGCTATGGTAGGCTGCCCTTATTTGCCAGCCCCAACTGCCAGATGCTTTCTGATGGGGACAGCTTGCCTACGTGCCACGACATGCTTGTCATGAGGTCGACAGAGATATTAGAACGTAGCCCTGGACACCCTAATGTTTTGGAGGATCTGTTCCTCCGTAAAACCATCCATTGTAACTCCACCACTCCTGACCCATCTCCCAGCTGCACCCACACCTCTGTCCCCACAGATCTACCAGTTGTAGCTTCTAATAGAGCTAGTTGACTGACAGCACATTTGTACGACAGCCTGTTATCCTAAAAACAATCAGCCATCCCCCCCAAGGGGCAATTTCTCCCAAACATACGCCACACTCTCCCAAACAGAAGCACATGGGTAACTATAAGGCAGAATGACATCATTGGACCGTCCTACTATATAGTGATCATTTAGGAGATGAAGCCTGCACTGGTATGTCATTCATTTTTACCCCAAATGCCTGTTTCTCAAATGTGACATTACTCATTGTTGTTCAAACGCACATGTGTGTCAAGTTATTGGATGCATGTGAGGTGTTTCGGGGCAGAGATCTGCTCACACTGATGTCATTTACGTGTCACCTTAAACAACTGAGATCCTACTTTTGGCTCCCAGCAGCACTTTTTTTTTTTAAGTATCTACAGGTTAGAGATTATATTAGAGTACAGGCTGCGAAACCTATTCCACTAGAGGATTTTCAAATAGATATTATGCTGCAAGAAAAACACAACTTTTTTTTATCCTATGTCTATAAGAAACTCATGAGCCTTACAGAAAGTAGAGTTCTCAATGCAAAGATTAAATAGGAAATGAACACTGGCCATGCATTTGAGGACTCTGAGTGGAAGCTGATTTGTGATGGCTCTCAATCACAGAATCTTAAAGTTTAACCTAATACACAGGGTTTACTTGACCTCCGTTTCGTCTCCACAAGATAAGTAGGAGCTACTCAGAGTACTGTCCTAGATGTAAGACTGAAGCAGGGACTCCTCTACACAAGCTCTGGACATGTAGATGTCTGGAACAGTGCTGAAGATCTATTTTGGATATTGTAAAAAGCATTGTGGGGTCCCAACCAACCCAAGACTGACATTACTGGGGAACACATCAATTTACCAGTCATTATGAGAGGCAATATTCACTTTGTCAGATGAGCCCTAATTGCATCTAACAAAGCGCCATCCACTGGAAAAGTGAGGCGCCTCCTATAGTGTCTCTGTGGCTGAGGCCATGTTTATGCAAAAATGATCAGCTGGAAATGGAATCGTTTTTCATTTTTGTTTTGAAAAAAGTTCTGCGTTAAGATGACAACTTTTTGATAACAATCACCGTGCACACAGATCCACAAAAACGACCAAAAACGCTGTAGTATACGTTCCAGGCCAGTAGTTGGCGGTGTGACTTTGTAATGACACAACACGCCCCTGTGCACATGTGCTTCCTTCTACAGAATGGTGATGAATGAACAAACAAAGTGTGAACCGCACAAACGTTTGTCTGGACGCACCACGAGGTGAAGTTGCTACAGTAAATCTACACTTTGCTGGAGAAGTGTTGATAAATTCAACATGGTGAGCAGCACAAACAGAGCTCGGGAGTCCGCCATTGTTGTTGTCATGGTCGACTTTCTCGCGCATGCTTAGTTACTGGAACCGTAATGTGCATGTGCAAAAGTTCTCCGTTTTCAGAAGAACTGCATATTGCAAGTTTACATGAAAACGGAAAAGGATTTGTTTCCAAAAAATTGCACTCTGCAATCCGTTTTCAAAATTTTTAATTTTCAGGCACCCAAAACGCTGCTGTCGTGTAAATTATCAGCCAAAACGCAACTAAAGTTTACCGTTTGCCTATTAAGAAAAAAAGAGTAGATTATGTCATGTAAATGAGATACTGATTGTTAAGACGGGCAGAGAAATAATTCTTACACTTCCATATTCTGCTATGGTTCCTCATGATCTTCATTTAAATCTTCATCACAAGAATCCAGGTGTTTCAATTCAATCAATCAATTTGCTTACAGTCATTAAAGTATGACTCCTGTGGAGCTGTTGACTAGTTGGGCCCTAAAAGATGGACGTCTCTCACAGTTAAACATCTGTCCGACATGTCTGAGGTTCTCTTGAGCGAAAAGCTGCAACACAAAGCTTTAACACAACTCCTCTGATGCTTCTTTCCTCCACACTCCCTTTTGTTCACACAGGTGGAGTGGCTGTGTTTTCACCTGTGGGTCAAAATCAGCTGGTTCCTACTTTTGACCAGTAGATGGCGACAGATGCTTTTAAATCACAGGTAAGAGTTGGTGAAAGTTTAAACTTTAGAGAACACATTGCTCATGTTTTACCCTCTCTTCACATGCTTAACATACTTAAAAAAAATTTCTTTTATTTTCTTTTTACAAAACAGTATTATTGCTTTTTTAGGTGTCTGTTGTATTTTGGTAGTTCTTTGTGATGCTATGTGTCCCTATTTGTGGATTTGTACATACTCTACTTTATACTCAGTACATAAATAAATAGATTCATATATATAATAATGACCCTTCATTATTTTTATAAGGTCTATACCGCATCACTACCAGTACTTCTGCTACGACTACACAACTACTACACCACATGGTGTAAGATAGTTAACAGCTCACATTATTGTGAGCAAGTCGCCCACAATTATGTTCCAAAATAAGTTATTTTGGAACATATCGTGACCCTATAGGGAAAACTATTGGGGTAAAGAACAAGGTTTAAACAAGGACACCCTCAGAAACTCTGGACAGCATACTCTGTGTTACACTCTGAATGTTTAACTGTGATTCTCCTCAATCGAGCCTTCATTAAACACTGTGTGTATCTATGGACGTCTCTGGAAGTGTTTTCACTCTACCTGTTGACTGGTGTTTATCTGATAAAGCTCAAAGGAATAGTTCCACATTTGTGGCAAAATAACATCTTTGTGTATATAA
>JAPZEB010000010.1:16222325-16232795 GCA_029783705.1 Chaetodon striatus
CACACACACACACACAGTAGAATAATAGATGTTGGAATAATGGAGCACGTGGCCACAGGAATGAGGGGATTTGTCTTCAAACCAGAGTGAATTGACAAGAGTTGACTCCAGGGGTTTGGACCGGCTTAGCCGCTGTCTAACAACTCCACACAGGACCCTCTGTGTGTGTGTGTTTGTGAGTGTGTGTGTCCTCCAAAGGGCTGTCCCAGAGAGGCCAAATATAGGCCTTGAGTGTTTGAAATAGCAGTGTTATCCCTGACTAAAGATTGCTATCTGTATTCACACACACACCCATAAACACACAAATATGCTTTATTCCCTTCAGGCCATGAGATAATGTTGTTTACTGATTCTAGTCTGACAGTTAAATGTTAGGCATATGCGTACAAACACACACAGACTCACGGACGCCCAATTTTCTGGCCCATTTAACCTTTCAATGAAGACCCAAGGCGACACTGACCAACAGAGGAGACGGGACTTTACTCATGAAAGGAATTTCAGTCTGATGGTGTCCCCATGTGGTCAGAAATAGTAATTGCACTTCAACAAAGCAAGGCTCAACAAGCATGTGGAAAATGTAGATTTGATGGCAGTATTGAACATCATTTTCAGATTGTTAAAAAAGAGAAACAGCAGTTGCACATATTTTTAAAGAACTGTCTTAAACTGTAAGCCATACATTCTGACATGTATTAAAATCAGTCCAAAGGCACATGTAACAACATGTATCATCACTATCTTGTATTTTGTTATTGTGGCCCGTTAAGAAAAACAGAGGTCAAAAGTTTTGCAAAATGTGACAAAGAAAAGTAAAGATAAGGAAAAGAGGATAAAGAGCACAACAGTTTTACAGCAGGTAGAGCGGGTCATCCACTACATAGAAGATCAGCGGTTCGATCCCTGGCTTCTCCATCCTGCACGTGGAAGTGTCCTTTGGCAAGATACTGACCCCCAAAACTGCTCCCGATGGCTGTTTTATCAGTGTGCGAGTGTGTTAAAAATTGAGTAGCAGGTGCCACCATGTATGGACGCCTCGGCTGCCAGTGTGTGAATGTGTGTGTGTGTGAATGGGTGAATGTGACTGGTCGTGTAAAAAGCGCTTTGAGTGGTCAGATGACTAGAGAGATGCTATACAAATGCAGGTCCATTCCAAAGAAACATATCAGGGCTGCAACTCTGGACAATTTTTATTGTTGATTAATCTGTTGATTGTTTTCTCAGTCAAGTAAAAAAAAAAAAAAGCCCATAATAATGTTCCAGACTCATAATCAAATAGTTGTGTAATACATTTTTGTGGATGTATTCATTGACCGATCATTCAAGCTCTAAAACCTGCCTATACTATTAGCAGCTGGCAGGTCACATTTGGCCCAGAACCTCCAACTGACCCAGCATATACAGATCTGACACATGACAAAATATGTAAACTACATTCATATACAGTGTCTGGAAATAGGTAACAAGTGAGCCACCTTGCCTCCTTCTCCCTTATGATGAGAGTTGTACTTGCGCTTCACCGATTGGGCAGGTTGCGCAGATTGTTTAGTGACACCATCCATTATAGTTTTCATGTGACACAGTGCTAACAATGTTTAGTAGCTTTTCACAACATCTGGACTGCGACCAAGTAGTCAAAAAAATGACCTCCCATGTCTTTTCCTAAACATTTTTCCTTGACCTCAGTGGAAATTGTCATGAGGTTAGGTGTGTTTGTGTGTGTGAGAGATGGGGGAGATGGTGAGAGGGAGATACTGGTAGAGAGGGATAATGTGTTATTGGTTACTGTTATTACCTCTTGCATTGATTCTGTGCATTGATAGCTCTTTTTTTTTTTAAATGTTTCTGCATTTTACAATGTGCCTGGGTCAGATATATGACCAAAGATATATTCTTTTTTTTATTGCAAACTATAAACTATAAACACTGATATTTTTGTCACTATATCCATTTGCATTTGTTTAAAATTTGTCATTACTAAAAGTTAAAAAAAAGCTTTTAAAGTGGCTGCTACAATGTCTGGCCCATATCCTGGTTGTAAAATCTGGCCCAATTGAATTTGTAACTCTGCTCTAAAACATTATACATATTATAGACAAAGAGATAAATATCGGAATATAAGCAATTTGAAAAGATATGAAAATCAATTTCAGGTTATTTCCCACGGCAATAGTTTTCTTATGTCTGGGAGTATCTACAATAACTCAGACTCAACAGGCTTTAAAGCTCAAGAGGGAATGGAGGGCCATCAATCACCGTCCCCCACCACCAGAGGGCTGTTGCTGGGCCACCAGCCCTGCCCTGTTCCACCCTGCCCCGCCCCCTGGAGGTCTGAAGTTGCTAGGCAGCTAACCTGATAGAGGGACATTTCATACTGTCTGACTCACAGTTTCCCTGTCCTCCTTATCTATTATCATGTGGATTAGTCACTGTTATTCTCTGTCATCTCCTTCCTCCCTACACTGTGGTTTAGTCAAGGTTGAGTTACATAAAAAAAGGCTTTTTGTACTGATAGCCTGTGTGCGTGAAGAAGTATATCTTGCATATGACTGTGTGTGCGTGTTCATCCAGTGTACTGAGACTCCCACCATTGTTGATTCAGGTCAACCTCACCCTGCCCTTACAACCTCCCATCATTCTTAGTGACACCTTAAGTGCATCATACAACTATATGAGGTTAGTCTATGGACTCTGGTGACCCGATTGGGGCTCAGATGGCTAACTGAGTAAGTTGTCCCACACACACACACATACACACACATTGCCACACCACAGTATATGCATATAGATACTTGTGGAAAATATTCCCCTTTCAGGCCACACACACCACACAACATATGCAAGCAATATACATTAATCTTATCCCCCACGCATAAATCATGCGGTTTCTATTACACACCACATAAACACAGTCTCCTGTGTATTACTGTCAGTATGAATGACACATCACCTCTTTGCAAAGCCTCATGGGAGTCTGAAGAGGTTGCCTGCTCCACACACTCTTGCTACATGCACTCAAGGTACCAAAATACAATTTAATGTTGCTTTTTGGTCACAGCTCAGCACCAATGTGCTTTATTAACCCTATTAATGTG
Source organism: Chaetodon striatus (assembly GCA_029783705.1). NCBI lineage: Eukaryota > Metazoa > Chordata > Actinopteri > Chaetodontiformes > Chaetodontidae > Chaetodon > Chaetodon striatus. Next base: position 16,225,421 of record JAPZEB010000010.1, read on the forward strand.
TGTGTGTGCTGAAGAGCTGACAGTGAAGGACAACTGTAGGACAACTTCAGAGAAAATATAAGGTTTCATATATCCTACTTGAAAGCAGATTTGAATTAAAGTGTATAAAACATCCAGTGAAACTCAACATCACTTTACTTTTTCATGTTTATCCGTCACATTTTTATCTCACAAACATAATGTACTTATTTAAAAACACAAAAAGTGGTGATAAGATACATGATAAGTGTAGAGGAATAAGAATTCATTAAAGATATTTTGTAGGAGGCAACAGCACAACAAAGAGATAAAGAGAAAGATGAATGAGGCAGTCAGACTTGCTGCCAGTGGAGGTGAAGGCTAAGCTCTGAGGTTCAAAGAGAGGTCAGGGGTCAGAGTTTGCAGCCTTACAGGTCAAACAGTAGTCAGGAGGCGACAGTAGATAATTGTGTCTTTAGTGTTGTGTGAGGATAAGAATAGGATGCAGAGCACACACTCAGGGAGGAAGGAAGGAAGTTTAAGGATGTGATAGTACATCTAGTCAATGTCTTTGTAAGTGTTTTCATCAGGGCGAAACAATGAAAGTCAAAATCACTTTTGTCTTTGTTTGTTGACCTCACTGCCCTCAGTTCTTGATCTATTCTCCATTTCCATACAGTAAACACTCATAGGCATAGGCTTTGGGGGTGATGCAGGGGACACGTCCACCTTAATTTTTAGGTCGTGTTCATTTGTCTCCTCCAATAAAAATAAGACGGTAGCAGAAGCAGCAAAATGAAAGACATTTACACTTTAAATAATGCAGAAAAGGCAGAAATAGGTGCATAAAAATTCACCAGAATGCAGAAAATTAGGTGTTTGGTGCTTGAAAACTTTCTGGTGAAGGACCCCCCAACCCCCTGATTCATGTGTGTGTCCCCGAATGTTGACACTAAACCTATGCAGCTTTTATACACTAGTATGTAAACCTAAGTTCACACTGTACGACTTTTAGAGTTGATCGCTGTACTGTTCACACTACACAACCAACTGTCTTGTATCAGGACTCTCCAGATATTTAGCATGTCAGATATCTCCATGAGTCCTCTCAGCTGGTGTTTTCAAACAGTTTACCCAGCGCTTGAGCGCCAATTCCAAGCGTCAACCCAACGCCGATTTCTGTCAGATCTTGGGCTCTTGTCGGGGAGCTCAAAAACTGTTGGTGAGCGGAAATTCAGGGCCACACAGTGTAAACTACTGTGAAATCTTGGCATCTTTCCAGGAAAATGCAGCTTGTAGGTATCAGTTGATAAGTTAAGTAAACAAGCATCAGATACATGCGTGTAGTATGTGTATTTAAGCGTATATTTATTCAGAACTTACTTTTTATTTAGTTTTCATCAACAACAATGCAGTGTATACATTTCCTGTTTTCCCAGCTGTATGTGACATTTATACACATTATATTAAGAAATTACCTGAACATAAAAAGAAAACTGAGTAGACATCCACTCTGACGTCTTAACCCATTGGTTACAAAAAGCAAAACTTAAATGAAAATAATAGTAATTGTCCACTTCACATTATAACCACAGAGATAACGTAAAGCATGTCTGCATAGTCAGTGTTATTGTACTGATGAAAATGCCCTTATTCTGTTGGTTTAATGTATATAATGTTTTAATGAAGGATATAGGCGATTAGAAAAAACACAAAACTATATATATATTATATATAATATAATATATAATATAATATATATATATTTTTTTGTTGTGAAGCTGACCAACCCTACAAACACTCCGTGTACCATGACAGCACAGTTCTGCACACATGCCGTGGAAAAGGTACAGTGTGTACGCATTTGCCGGTATACACTACACAAATGCATTGGTGCATCTCACAAGTGTGTGTCTAAGTAGGGAGAAGAGGCCCTCCTTACCCTTGGGTGAAAATTCCAACAACTCCTGTAGGCACCTAATATAGACCGCACAATACACACACATACACACCCACTGGTTGAGCATACTTTCCTTGACTTCTGTTACTTCCCTGGAGGTTTACTCTAATTTAAACCAGAAGTGATATACGTCTAACTCTGACCCTTAAACCACACCGTAGCCAAAGATCAACTTTAGTTAATGTTACGTTGATCTGAAGGAAGTGCAGCTAATTTGGGGAAACCAGTTGTGTTCCCAAAAAGACAAGCTGTCCTATTTCAACAGGAATGACTTGATATTTGTTTCCCGATCTGGCCTCTGTCAAACACCCTCCCACACCCCCCCACACACGTACACACAAACACACAAACATAAACTCCCATACAACTGTCCCAGTAAATGTGGGGTGCTGTCTGGTAATAAAAGCCTTCCGCTGTGGTGTAGCTGAACCCCTGTGTTTAACTGACTCTGTGAATGTGTTACCGCTGAGAGACACACTCTGTGAAACTGTACTTACTGGGATTTGGGATTTGGCAGACGCACTCAGCCAAGGGTTTTGTGTTTTTTAGGGGGGAGGGGGGAGGACGACGACAATTGTAGACTTGTGGATGCACTAAATGCTACGTTTGTGTGTTGGCTGCGTGCACTCTCATGTGTTGCATCCAGGTAGGCTTGCCTATCTGCTATATTTACCCTTTGTGTGTCACTGTCTGGTCAGTGTGTATCGATGTCATGCATTGCCTCTGATGTCTGATTGAGTTACTTGGCAACCAGGTCGCATGTCACCATCTCCTGTCTGTGTCACGTTATTGGTGACAGTGTATCGTGTGTGTGTGTGTGTGTGTGCTAAGGTGAAATTTATACCTTTCTGCTGTTTATTTAGCAGGATGTATAATTTGGTTGGCTCAGCAAGTTCTTATTTGGAGTTAAATTGCAGGATTTAGTTTTTCAGAGTCAGATGTTTTATCTTCATAATCAGCGGCTTCAAAGGACTGTCTCATTCACTCTGTCCACGTTGTCATCTGTAGTTGTAATTTCTTTTTCTACGTGTTTCTCTTTACTCGCTTTCTTTGAAATGTCTCACTGTGTCCTTTGATGCAGGAGTGTGAATCCAGTTTGTCCTCTAATAACCTTTAATCTCATGATTTTGTGTAATTTAACTTTAATTACACCAGTAGCTTAAGTTTAATCTGTCAGTGTCTGGTCTCATGTTTACTCTGTCTCCCGTCTCCTTTCTTATCATGTGTGAGAGGAATGTCCCAAACTGACTCTTTGACCTGTACAGGCTGTTTGAAACAGCAGCTTATTGAGGGTCTGTATCGTTTCACTGCTAATGAGTGCAACATGCCTCTAATAATATCGTCATGTGTATGTTACATATCGCTTCCTTGATACTATATCTTGCCTGGGGCCAACAGTATCTGGTGTTGAAATGATGCTATTTAAATTATTGCTTAATTAACTGTAAACTGAGATTGTTTCCACTAGTGTAGGCATTTTGTGTTTCATACCAGCACTAGGGAAGAAAATGTATGTATGTGATACAGTGCATCTGTGGATATACTGTTATTGTTTTTGTTTCCATACACCTGTACGATCATGTCGAAGCAGACATATTGTGGGAATTTTGCAATGGCATTTAATGTCTAAATCCACTTCAAAAAATGCAGGGGTTAGTTTGTTACTGGCCCAAGACCACCTCTTCAAGAAGGACTCGGTCCGGTTGTTTTCGAGTGCGATTGCTGTGTTCATACCCGCCCAAACGAACAGCACTTAGGTGGCAAACCAACTTGAGTTCAACTGAACCAAACCAAACAGGGCAGGTGTGAAAGCACCCTTAATCAGTAGTGATGGCAAACGTTGCAGTAATACGGATCCATAATTTGACTCATGATCAGTTGAGAAACAGACAAAAAGCAGGTTTTCCATCTACAACTGAAAAGCTTAATTTACAAAATAACTAATTTATAAGTTCCCAAAATTACTGATTTCTCCTTTAAAGTCCACATATTCGAGAAGTCTCACAATTAGGCATGAGAAATCTGTAAACAACACATCTTGATATTCTCTTCAGATGAGAAGCGGCCAAACCAAAGCTGTTAAATGTCCACTGCAGCACTACAGACATCAGGTTTAACATATTGATTACTGTCACTGCTGTTGCCTCTGTGTGTGTGCAGTGCTAAGGGCATGAAAACAAGGAGATTTATGAAAAGGAAGTGAGGTGGGGGTGAACCAGGACGCTGACCCAATATGATGACCTTTGACTTTCCAATTCCCTTCGGGGGTTATAGTACTAAAAGAGCTTTTCTTCCTGAAAAGAGGAAATCAATATACTAAACTGGTCTGTTTTTTGCCCAGTATTTATTGGAGATTGTCTTTCATTTTTGGCTTCTATTAATTTTATAATTTTCCTCATTTAAGTCAGTGAACATCTTGCTCTTTGCTTTTTTTAATCACTGGTTTCCATTTCATACTTTATACAATCCCTTTATTGCTGCAGAGTAGATAGTTTCGCAGGTTAATTACAGTGGCCTTATGTGTCATCAATGCGGACAAAAGTCTTGAAATATATATATATGTGTGTGTGTGTGTGTGTGTGTGTGTGTTACATGATTTTATGTTCAGCTGGGGCATCAGTAGCAGGCAGTTGTCCCTTTGTGTAAACAGCAAGTGCTGAGATAGTAGATTTCCCCTCTAAAGGGAAAAAGAAAATGAGGTCGGGGACCTGTCAGAGCGATGGGTGTTTAAGTCTAGGTTTACACCACATCCTAGCCACAAATCTGGGATCAGCTTTCAGCAGTGCAATGGATCCTCTGAAGGAGATCCACAATTAGGAGTTATAGCTTCAAATCAGACATAAGTTACTTCCTGTAAATTTCTGTTTTCAAGTTTAATGAAGGTAGGAAGTGAAAGGGATTGATTAGGGTTATACGGTTACTGTGTGCGCCACACACTTAAACACAAATGTGCACACACAGCGCTGGTTTATTGTCACACCTTGGTGGTCACACTCCCTCTGCGGTTACACTTGGGTGGGAAAGTTCCACCTCCCTAACACGCTTGTAGCTCCCCATAAAAATGTTGTTTTTGTCCCTGAGGGCCTCTGCGTGCTTTTTTAGCCTACCTCAACTATATGTTGGGCAACTTAATATGAGTTGTGTATTATGCTTTACTAAAGGAAAAACACCAATTGCATATTTCTCTCAGATCTTTAAAAAGATGAATCACTTTAATGTGATCCCCTAAATGTTTGATTGATGTATAACTGTTGGGTGGGTGTTTTCATCATCCTGTCATTAAGTTGTAGTTGTTGTAATCTTCAGGTACTCTAAATTTGTTGTTTAACCAGTTGCTTCCAGGACCTCGGGCAGAATGTTAGCTACTCTCATGCTGTGAAGGGGCCTGAAACAGTCTTTGAATATACAGCGTAGTGCCCTAAACAGTCTTAAAATGTGTAGGTTTCCGTGTGCGGTGTGTGTCCAGAGAGAGATCAGTGCGACTCTGCAGATCCACAGCGTGTTCTCTCATAGTCTGTAGCTGCTCAGGTCGCTTATTTAACTCTTACTGGCAGTTAAAATGTCGCACAGATGAAACACGACTTGCAATTATCACCGCCAACACCTGAGAGGGATTAAACGCTCCGTCTTTGTCTCAGAAAAGGAAGCACCTGAGGGACCAGAGACAACCAGGATAGCGAAGAAAGCAAACAGGAGGATAAGCGGAGAAAGAAAGGTGCGAGGGAGGGAGGAAGGAGTGGTTGCCATGCCGGCAAACGAATGGATGGGAGGGGCAGAGATCAGGGATCACAGAAAACAGAAAGAAAGAGGGAGGGAAGGAAAGGAAGAAGGGACGGGCTGACTCGTATTTCAGCTCCGTGGCTACTAGGGTTGGGTGTAATCCTAACTCTGTACTCACAACACACACAGTCAACTCTCACAGTCAGTCACATGCTGACCAAGACTGAAGTTCAGGGAATCCTCCTGAGCACACACACTATATATTAGCCTGTGTGTGCGTCACGCTGCGTGCTCAGCAGGTGTGGATTTCCCCTCCTGATTCATGCTTTATCACTGATCAGCTGACTTGAGATTCAGATCCAGACGGCGACTTTCAGCACCTGGACTTAGCATGCCTCATCTACATTCACCAGTGACGACGATACACCAGGGAATGCAGTCAAAACAGAAGAGAGAGGAAGAGGAAGAAGAAGGTGTTGACAAGAAGTTTGGATGAAATTCTCTGGCAACCCTCTGAGGCGGCATCATCTTTACCCCCTGGCATCTAAACTCACATACATAATAGAGGATCCGTATTTGGAACTTGTGGCGGCAGGATTTCATATGCGAGTGTGTGAGTATGCCTGTAACTTCATCAGGCTTGGAATAGACCCAGGGACGCTGACGGCTCTTAACCTCCTGGTCTGGCCTGGCACTGAGACGGTGCGAGTCAGCTGGTGTGTGTGCTAACAACTGGAGATAACAACACTCAAGGACACACATGGTTGTAAACAACAACCGCTGACTCGCTGTGATTGAAAAGTATCTAGATGTAATTTGGAAACCTCTCTCCACCCCGTCATGCACCACAGAGGAATATTACAGCCAAGTGTGTGTATCTGAGTGTGTGCTGCAGAGGGGCGGTGATTTTCCAGATTGCTGGATTGCCTAATTATCCCTTTTGGGTTTGGGAATCACGCCCGGAGTCTTTTAAACACAAAGGAAGAGAAGAAAGGAAAAGAAATGATTTAAGTCTGGCTTTTGGCTTATGACACAGAGATTAATTGAAGGAGAAAGAGGTTGGAAGTTGAGGCTGTCCGGGTCAGAGCCATGATGTGGAACTGTGCAACCAAAGTGAAGGAAAACTGGGTTATAGCTGAACTTCCTCCTGGAACTAATTTAATTCTTGACATGGAATCTGAGTAGTTTGAAGCAATTCAGTGTGCAGACCCGGATGCTGTATTCAGAAATGTTTGGAATCTCATGATCTGGACTAAGAGTGAATATCTACCATCCAACGCAACATCTGAGGATTATTTTTCCAGGTGGCTTTAAAGACACACACCCTCGCATCTCAGACTCGCTTTATTGAAATTGAGGATGAGAGGGGAAAGGAGGTCAGCTTCCTTTCGCAAGGAGAAACCTGCAGGCCTGTCGCGCGCTCTCAGCTGGCTGAGCGTGTCCACCCTCTCGCGCCAGAGCAGACGCATCTTCCACAGCCAGAATGAGCTCCACTCCGTCCACAACCGTCAGTCGTACTCGCACACTCACCTTCATGCAGCAGACAGAGACGAGGACGATGACGATGATAACTGGGTGTATCAGCCTCAACACAAAATAGGTGAGAGGGGAGAAAGCAATGAAGAGACAAACTTTGTCGTTGCTTGCTGTTTTGGTTTGTTGTGCATCTTTCGGGAGATTTAAAAAACACATGTATGTTTGGCTTGGCTCAATGCTCCAAGCTCATTAGAATGGATT
>JAPZEB010000010.1:16287599-16301566 GCA_029783705.1 Chaetodon striatus
CTTGAAAAGCCTTAAAATGTCTTAAGTCCAATGTTAAAACAAATCGGCATTAAAATTAATCAAATAGTTTTAAAATTGAAATTTTTATTCAATTTCATTTATCAATTTTTTAATTTCTTTTTGTGAAAACTAGCAAGGCTGAGCTATGTAAAATCTTTGAAAAACTATAATCTGTCATTTTACTTCATACTCGCACTTACCTGTTGGCAAAACACTGACTGACTTAACTTACTCTTATAACCATATACTACTTGCCTGCAATGCTTAAAGCATGATTTGTCCAAAAATTTGGTTAAAATGTGTCTTGAATGGGTCATTAATTTAGCATTAAATTTAGCTGTCTGATACCTGCAGACACCCTGGTGGAGCATTTAGCAGCTGAAGAGCCAGATATTTCCCAGAGCTAAACAGAGCCAACAGAAAGATAATATTGCTCCTTCAGTAATGGATGTGTAAGCAACTGTTTGCCAAAAAGTTGGCTACATTAAGTTAGACACATCTTGTTTCTGCTGCCCCCAAGTGGCCAAAAAAACAACAGTTAATCACAGGTTTAAGGAAAAGTTGACTATAATGTTGGCTTGAACCACCAAAGAGGTCACAGTGAAGGTCATTGGGTCCCTGCTAAGAGGTAGACACCTGACCAGGATCAAATCACAGTTGAACATATAATAATTAGAGTTTACTCAGGCTCAGAATATGTGTAGTTTTATACGTATGACATTACACTGCCTGACTGTCCTTTGTGTCTCTTTTAGTCTCTATCTGTAGCACTAAATAGGCACTTAAATACACTAAATAGATACTACTTAGGTTGATTATTATTTGCAAATTTGATTAACATGCCACTGTAAAATATATACAGACACACCCTGTTCATAGCATCGTTTTGTTTTTGTCCTCAGTATCCTTCATTCATTGTGTTGTCTTCTCTCATGTCACTTCCCAGTCCCCTCCCTTCAAATCTGCCTAGCAACAAGCAGCTCATCAAGACTTATTTATTTTATCAACCTTCCCCAATCACACAACACCAATCATCGCAATGGCTCCGCTCCCCGTCATCATCCTCATCATCATCATGCTTCCTGAATCCCTTCTTCCACACCGCTACCACATCAGCGTGTTGTTACAGTTGCTACCTTTGCCAGCCCCATTAGGATCCATTAACTGACAGTATTATACATGCACCAGCGTGTCTCTCCACAGAGACGGGCTGTAATTAGCTATGGAGATAGATGGCACATGAAAGGGGATCAAAGCAGCATCTCTGCGGTGCCAGGCTGGGAGTGATGTGCATGTGCTTTGGAACATGTGTCAGGCACCAAAAGGGATTTTGATTGAGCATCACACACTTAATAATTCCCAAAGATGCAAGATAAAAGAGCAGTGAGGCTTTTTATTTGTATGGATCAGGGATAATGTGCAGAGGAAGACAAATAAGACTCATGCAGGCTTGTCAGCTGATATGATGCCAGTGTTGTCGACTAAGGACACATTAAGTTAAAGTTATTTAAATACAAATGTGTGTGGTTTACCCTCAAACAGTTGAGATACACAAAACCCTCCACTGTGTGTTTTAGTTGGAGCAGTACTACGTAAATATAATCAACTACATTTACAAGACCAGACAAAGGATGCTCTGGTAGATATTTGCAGAGGGAAAAGGAGGAAGACGACGTGCTAAACGCCCCCTCAGAGAAAGAGGGGGATGGAGGAGTGAGAGGGACAGCTCTGCCATCTGTGTGTGACAGACTGAAACTGATACCCCCTCCTCTGGTTACACACACACATTCATTTATAAACTCTCTGCTTATCACGCATCGGCATACACACTCGCACACATACATCACAACCCCGTCACAGCAGGTGGTGACAAGAGGAGGTGTGAGCAACGCTTGGCAGCGTCCAACAGGGACTGCAGTCATGTGACTGACACACAGACACAGTTGAGAAGTGTTACACAGCTTCGCCTGTGTGCTCGTGTCCTATAGATATTTCACACATCCCTCCTACTATAGTGTTACATATTTGGAGTGCTGTATGCACAAATGAGCTTGTAGAATATACACAATGTATTCCCAATAGATCAATATGTAGCAGGTCAAAGTGAAATTGACACAAGTCAGATTTGTGGTACATAAACGAATCTTACATCAGCAAAAGACATGACCTGTTGAACTCTTTTGTATCACACTCAAGAAAGGTAGTGACAGTTAATCATGACAGTGTCCTGTCAAATAGAAACCTGTGATCACACTGAGTATCTGTTAAAAAGCTCAAAGAAATCCTGAAGAACTCACAAAAGAAAAAAATATTACACCATATCTCCTGATTATAAGAAACGATCTCATAACTACAACACTAGGATTTCATTATTATGAGAAAAGTTGGGGTCAGTTGTCGCTAACCAAAGCTACAAGATAAGACAATGGGCAGTGATGGCGCTAAAACATCTAATCTGCTCTTCCATTTCAATATGAGACACTGGGAAGGTTCAATGTGGGTGGCGTTAATATTAGCATGTTAACACTGCGCAGGCATCTCAAGATGTTCGCACTGTTTGGACCGAAAGTCCAGTCTGACTGGCTAGAAGTCGCTCTCTTCCCGCTGAAGCAGTTTAACCAATACGGGATATTTACAGTATATAAATGTATGCATTTCCAGTATTTTCATATTTGCGAGATCTGTCGTCAAACCTGCAAGAACGTTTCTTGTAATTATGCGGTACAGAGTCAATTTTTTTCCTCTTGTGAATGCGGTATGCTTCTGTATGTTTAAGACAAACATCTTAATCTCTTTTCTCATGTGTCTTTAACATGTTTCCTTGTTTCCATCTGTTTTGCAGAATGTGACAAGTTGAGGAAAGATGGTTTCCGGAGCTCTCAGTACTACTCTCAGGGTCCCACCTTTTCTGACCCCTTACAGTCCACCAGCAGCCTGCAGGATGAGGAGGAGGAGGATGATAATGACAAGAAGGTACACACACTCACAAACAAGGTGTAATGGTCACTCTAAGCTGAGTACATACAAGTGCAGTTACGCGTGTGCGTGTGCTAGTGCAGTTAGAGGAGCATGGCAACTCACCTCTAGTGATTTCAAAAGTGTCAGTCTGCCCTCTAGTGGCCAGAAATGAGAATGCATGTTTGTCTAAATGCACAAATTACCTCTCTGCTTCCCTCTTTGACTTTGCTTTCTAATTTACTTTTTGCAAAGAGAATTATCAGCTTTAAATTTACAAGTCTTTTGAAATAACCTGACTTTTGAAGTGTAGCTCATAAAAACGAATTTTGTTAGAGGTGTTTGCCAGCAGGTTCTGCACTTCCTCATTGTACTAATCAATGACATCAGATTTTGTGGTAGTTTATTAAGATTAATGATGCCATAGAGAACCAGCGCTAACACACATTTTATCATGATTGTCAGCTTGTATCATGAAAAAGTTTAACTGAATGTTCAACTCACCCTGTTTTAATTGCGTCTCGTTCTCTGGTCTGTCATAATATCACAGGCAGAGCCAGATGTACAGAGAGAATAAACACTCATAAGCTTTTGTTGTTTTCCCATTACACTTGTTTTTCCTCTACACTTGGTGGGGCTGTCGTTTTGCTAATGTCACACTACTGTAATTTCACAGGAGAATGATAGATGGAGAGAGAGAGATAAAGAGGCAGAGACGAGAAGACAGGGATGAAAAACAAAACAAAACAAAAACAGACAAAAGCTATTATTATCACTCTTTCTCCTGACAGACCATTAGTGTGAAGTGAAGTGTAAATGGTTTGACAGACTAATCTGCTTCTCTACTTTCCTCTGCTCATTTTTATTTCTCACACACTATATGATATGTGGGGTCCCCAGAGGGTCAGAGGGTCTTTCACTGTTATTATCAGGGTCTCCTTTGTCTCCCCCGGAGCCCCTCGATGTCAGCCGCTCATTTCATGCCTGCTCCGACCCTTGACCTTCATAACACACTGTTGTCTTTCTAAAACTGTCGGCTCCCATCTCTCATGATCTGTCTTTCTACTGTCCGCTGTTTGTCTCTCATCCCTGTCACTTCCTGTTGTCCTGAGGCCAGTGAGCCTAACTTCGCCTGACAGCAGCTTCTAAAGGAGAAACAAAGCTGCAGGTTGAGCCACAATGCAAAATAACATGCCGTGTCTGCCACCAAACTATGGATGTGATCCTTTCTTTGCATCCTCCCCTCCTCTCCACCTTCTGTTGCCTCCCCCATGTATCCATCCATCCATGCTGAGTTTGTGTGAAAGCTCTACTGGCCATCTTTTCTAGCCAGTCTGATGTTTGGGATTGTCAGGAGGAACCATAATGGACACAGGAAATGATTGCTGGGTGTATTTGGCGGATTCTGGACAACTTTATTCCAACAATTTTCAGTCTCTGACCAACAAAACCACACTGAGGATTTTTTTTTTTGGCCATAGTGGCAGAGCTTGTACAGTTGCAGATGCAGCCAGACAAAATTTGGGTGATGCACTGAAAGTGATGACTAATGATTTTTGTCCCTGGAATCAATATAATCAGAACAACGCGGGGTTATTTGAGCTCACTGTGCTTTGAATTCCTACCTGTGTTTGCTCATGATTCAAAACAACTATTTCAAAATCTCCAATGGACACTGACATCGACCGCAAACTGGAAAAAAATAGCTGGTTTTCTGTTGACTAACAGCTCAATTTCAAGCCTGGCCGCTGCAGTAAAGAGCTGCTGTCTGTTGCCTCTGTGCAGTAAATTGTACTCCAGGATTGAGAACTGTTAGTGTGTGAACAACACAGTTTAATGCATGAGTGATTCTCTGTCTTTCTCCTCGCTGTTGCTCTCTTGCTTTTATCCTGACATCTTTTAAAACGCTCTGTCAGTTTACACTGATAGATGTCTGTGTGTGTGCACGAGTGTGTTTATGTGTGTGTTTCCATTTGGGTTTGATTGATCGTGAAACATGTTTACAGCACCACAAGCTTCTAAAGGTCACAGCGATGCAATATATTAACGTCTGTTTGTGTGTGCCAATAAAGTCCGTGCAGTCTGTCAGTTACAGTTTGGGACAATTAGGCTCTGCTCTGTTCTATAATACTCTGTTCCCACTCTTCTATTATCTTGACATTTTGTCTCGACATTTTTCTTTATCCATCTCTTCTGTGCTCTAATTCAACATGACTAAATATTTGTTTTCCATTGCCTGTCATTACCCCACTTCATGTTTCATCTCCCTCACCTCTGTCACTCCCTGTTCCTCTTTCTCTCCACTTTGCATTCGGCTCTCTTCCTCCTCATCATCCTGTTAACCCCGTTTTCCTTTTTCTCATCTAGTCCACAGCTTCATCAGCGGAGGACGAAAAATCTCAGCTCTCCATGAGGCCCCAGACCCCGCAGGGAGGGGAGGGGTATGAGGTCGACGGGCAGGTTGTATGGAACAAGAGCACACCCCTCCCCACCCCGGAGGAGAAGATGAGGCTGGCGGCTCAGGCTGTGCCCACAGACATAGTTCCCATCAACGTCACAGGTATGACCTCCTGGCAAACCTCAGTCATTCAACCACTTAGTCCATCTCTCAATCACTAGCGAGTAGCGATCAATCCCCATCGGTGTTGGTAGTGGAAACCAAATCTCCTGGTCCTGTAGTTCCATACGATCAAACTACTTTGAGTTTGATCTGGTCTCTTTCATCCCTGGTGTCTGTTCTGTAACATTATCCTCTCACCATCAATCACACATTTTGTTTTGTTTGTCTCAAAGGAATTTTCTGACATTTTTAGCGTGACTTGTTTTACTGAGTTAGATGAGAAGATCAATATTAATGTCATGTCTGTGAGTTTAATACAGAGACAGCTTACTGTCATGCTCAGCCTAACTTAGAAAAATTCTGGAAGCTGGAGGAGACAGAAAGTCTCCATCCATAGACTGTATATAGGAAGTGGACAAATCCACCGTGATGTGACTTATTGGTTTGTGGACTACCGTTCTGAAGCCTTGTGGCAGAGCGTGCGGGAGCTGTGCCTCCACAGGACCAACCAACCGAGGGTTGGATCTGACCGAGAACCTGTGAGCGCTACACTCGTCCACCTATACCTGCAACCTGACTGCTTCTGGCTTGTGGCTATTCCGAGCAAGGCTAACAAAGTTTGCTTTCAACACACAGTTAAGACCCAAAAACAAGTTCACAGCTGTTGAAATGTACCCAGTGCCATGGATACACATTGCTTAGCCGCTATCTTGATTGACAGGTTGCTCTGGTAGCATCTTGTCAATCACCAGGTAGCCACGCCTTAAAGCATACCCTGCTTTATTGTCAAAGCCCCTTTCCCACTAAACAAAAAAACCCCACTAACATCTGGCTTTTGTCTTTAGTGTGAAAGGACACAATCAGCATTCAGTTCTAGGACAAATGACTCTGCAGTCGTGACGGGTATTTATCAGCTCCAGCTCCAGTCGACTCTGTTCAGCAGTGATGAAAATATGACAACTGGATGGACACAAATTTTCTTCTCTTTTCCGGAGCGATGCTATGGTGCCCAACTACAAATTCGGTCCGTCTCACTCCAAATAGTGCTTGAATATTGTTTCAGATTATTCTGCACTGAGTTTAAAAGTGAGAATTATTTTTGTGAATAAGCAACAGATGTAAAAAAGAAGTTGCACTCTATTGTCTATTTAAACAGGCTTTCCCACACTTAAGAAAAACTTGCACATACGCTCTAATTTTGGTGGATAAGGGGTATGAATGGGGCCATAATTTACAAAATGAACATCATCCTGCATTTGAAGAAGACTTGACATGAGTGATTAAGCTCATAAACTCATTAGGAAATTTTTTTCCCGAGGTAATAAATCAAGTCAGAAGTAGAGTCATTTCCTCTTTGACTTGCATACAATCAGATGCCCTTTTGCAACCAGTGGAGTCACCTTATAAACAGCCATATTAACATGTCATGTCTCGTAATTTTATTGGCCTTCTCATCTAACTCTTACTTAAGCAGCGAAAAAAGCAAATGTCAGACTGTTCCTTTAATCAGCCCTCTGTGGCTGAGTGGATATAAACTAATCAATTACTGTATCCAGTCATCCACAGAGGAAGAAACTGTATGTGTCAGTCATGGATGTCTGCTTCCTCTCCTCTACCTCTGTGTATATTTTCCCCTTCCATCATGCTTCTTGCAGACTGACCTTCACCTTCCTTTATGCGTGTGTGAGCGAGCGTCTGGGTGTGAAAATCGTTTGACAGCTTATCCAAGGGTCAAGGCTTTTCACTGACTTTGTGTCAGATCACAGGGCGTTTGACAGATGAACACAGCAAAACGTGTCGATGCAATTCCCTAGTTAGCATGTCACATTTTTCAGTGCCACACACATACGTTCAGATATAACATCTTACTCTGCCAGCTCTGATTAATAGTTTATTACAGTTTGTATGATGTTTCACTCATCTCACATCAGCCGTATATTTTTATGAGGTGTCAAAGAGATGCACAAAGACTCCAAAAATGGCGCTTATGTATCAACATCTGAATTTTGCCGTTGTCAAGGCCAATACGAGTGCGATCCTGCCGTCCTTCAGACACTAATGAGTGCTTAATGTGGTCCCACTCGACACAAATCACTGTTGACTGCATCTCCTGTCGCTTTACATTACCGAGAAAGAGAGGAAACACACACATACACATACAGACAGAGAGATCAGGGACTCCTCTGTCACTTTGAGGGGGGATATGATAGACACTATCTGCCCTCATATCAATTTCTATTTCCCTAACGCCTGCGGGCTGTCACCAGCTAGCCAAACAGCAGAAAGAAGAGTAGTTCCTAGTAAGATATTGCTCTTCTTTCAGGGAAGCTGGACAGAGAGTGAGAAGGATATTGAGAAGAATGAAAGACTGTGTGTGTGTGTGGGTGTGGGTGTGGGTGTGGGTGTGTGTGTGTGTGTGTGTGTGTGTGCGTGCGTGTGCTTCACCCTATACCTGTCCTGTGCATGTGTGTTTCTGTGATAAGAGCATGCACTCTATATCTCACATATATTACATGTATGTTTACACCTGAGTCACTGATATTCAGGGTTGGAAATAACACAAAACCACCAGCCAAAAATTTTAAGTTTTCCTTGCCAGCCTCTCGATCAGCCATTGCTTCAGTTATTTTCTGTTTTTAATGAGTAGATGTGTGAAAATGGCTGATTAAGACTGTCAGTTTTTGGGACTTTGGCTGGTGGATACTAAAGTTAAAGGGTCAGCTTGCCCAAATGACAGAAAAATGTTTTGTCGCTTTCCTCAATTTGTTTGATGCAATACAGATATTTTTGTTTTTATTTGCCCAAGTTAAGATATTTACCTCAGATTTCTGCCTCCATCCCAATAAATATAGGTTAATGGAATTTTATTGTGGCACCTATGGCATTGAACTGCCTAAAAAATCATGTATGGGTTGCTCTATAGTAGGAATGTGCCTGCCAACTTATTTCTCTGACAAAAATTTTAATTAAGAATAGTTGCCAAGTCTAAAAAAAGGTCTCAGCACGGTGTATTCAGGCTCAACATATTCCCTTAACTTCCTGAAGCCTTTACCTTCAGCAAAGTTAAGTGGAAGCATATCTCGTGAGGTCATTGTCATGATGAGCTGCGTTATCTTCTAGCACCGCTAGCAGAAGCTTGAGTGGAATTTTGTTGCACATTGCTCCAGTCGAGTGATTGTATGCCAGTTTTTTTTCTGACACAGCCTACATGCTACCTTGTTTTCACTTTCTAGATCAAAGAACTGCCAAACCGCGCTGGTTTTTACAAAGGGACATCTCTCCAATTTCCCACCGTGCTGTTTTAAAACTCCAGTCTACTCGAGCATTACTGCTGGGAGGGCGATTGCTATCTGATGGCTGCTATCTTGCTATCTGATGGCCACTAGTGGCGGGCAGCCGTGCACATGAATAAAACACTAATATGTTTAACCGGCTAATATTTCTGGTGACGACTAGCGTAGGGGCAGAAGTTTAAACGTTTGGACGACTAATGGCGCGCATCCCTACTCTACAGTAGTGATACCCTATTTGTTTTTCCCAGGGACTACGTTCAACCTTTCAACGTTTGCTGTCCTCGCTCGTCTTTGCACAGAGGCAAATCCAGTGGCAGCAGCTCTGCACAGTTCAGGTGTATGCAGTGACCTCTGTCGGGGGTCTGGGGAGGCACCCCGGCACTTCTATTTGCTAAATAGAAACTCTATTTTGATGTTTTCATATACTCAGGCACCCTATTTCCATTCAAAGAGCAGAAAAAATTCCCAGTGCAAATCAATTTATTTTCATTGGAAATTAAAATGCTAGACGAGACACGCAGCACTCGAGCACAGGGCTGTAAATTAAGAATCACTGGGCTATCGTTTTCCTCTAGTTAACCCTCAATGAACTCCTGTTTCATCCCGAAAAACATTCACAGCATGTTCTGTGGATTATTCAGAGTAACAGCTATTTTTATAGTCAAAGATGTTGATGTTAAAATTTTTTCAGTACAAACACAAACAGGTTTCTGTTCACCTACACTGAGGTTGAGTGGGACCAAGTAAAAGACCAATATCTCAACACCTGGGCACATAAAACAAAAACTATCTGTATGGCAAAACAGATCTCACTCAAGGGAGGTGAGGAAATGCTTTTTCATAATTTGGCTGACCTGACACTTTAGGGTTTCTTGCCCTGTTGTTGTTGCATGTTCAACTTGATAATAATTAAAAAAAAACAACCTTCTGCATGTTGTTGAGTTTGTGCCTTCCAACTAACCAACTGCTGTTTGCCTGTGTGTCCGCCTGCCTTGCTCTCGCCCTCCAGGCTACCAGGGGCAGTGTTTGACCGACAGGCGAGCATCCGGCGCTCCCTCATTAACACTGACACCGTGTCCCGCCGTCCCAAGAAGGTCAAACGCAGAAAGACTATATCAGGGCTGCCTGACAACTTCAACCACGAGCTAGGTATGGAACGCTGTGGGGCAATACGTTGCCCTCTACTGTCCACTGACCTGAACCAACACTATGGACGAGCATCTCTCCTGCTGTCACTACATCCTGTAACCTTACTCTCAGAGTTATACTCTAATCCATATCTGTGTACATTTAGTTAAGATGGAACGCACCAGTATTGTCCTGTCATATTGAGAGGGAGAAAATGGCACATGCAAGTCCACAGTGTTGGATCAAGGCCCTGCAGATGTTCAATCTGTCCCTGTTTCAGCTATTCTTACCAAGTGTCCTCATTTGCTCTCCTCCACCCTCTTTAGCTGCACCAGCAGCCAGAAACCAGTTGTGAAATCCTTTTCAGTAGTTTTGTGGTTTTCATTTAGCCATATTTCCTCCTCTTGAAACTTTTGCACTCTTATAATCTCATTTTTATACTTTGCCTGTTGGAGCGTCGTGTCACATAGGAGAAGTTAGTGCAGCGTTTGCCATTCTTATTGTGCCGTAATCTTTCAGCTTAACTTTCTGCGGTCCCTTTTCTGTGAATTGTGTGTGTTAATTGTGTGTCTGTGCCTTAATCCATACTGATAATCTCAGCATGTGTCTTACTTACCAACATGTACTGATTACCAGAGAATGGGCCCCTGATTATGGTCATCTAAAAGGCCCCACTACGTCATATTCAGAACATGTGATCCTCAAACCCTCCAAACAGAAGAGGGATAAATAGCAAATATGAAGTTTCAGAGGTCCCCTGCCCTTAGTTACTTAGCTGAGCTGGGTGTTAAGCGAGCACTAAGCTTACTAAGCTGACGCTGTGCTGACGGCACCGCATGGCTGATGTTTATTTACATGTCTCTGAGCTGTGGGACGGCAGCGGCGTTTAAGGAGAATGTCATTTCTCTGTGCGATAAGATCACCGAGGCTGATAGGAAAGGGGTTTTAAAGACTGGTTAGTGACCAGCTGACGACAGCCTCTGAATGTCATGATTACTGGGCCGGGGTAATTGTCCCAGTGCTTCATCCCTCCCTCTCCCCTGCACAAGAGCTGCCTGCGAAGTAGACCTGCAGCTTAATCTATCGCAGCAGCAGCAGCAGCCAAGCTGTCACTCCAGCTTTTAGCAAAGGAGGAAGAGAGTGTATGTGTGGTTTAGAGAGAGAGCGAGACGGGGGGGGAGAGAGAGAAGAAAGGACGCAAGAGTGTGTGTATGTTTTGGGATACGAGCATCAACAGGAGAGGCACCACAGATGGGAGACACACTAGACATCCTCTCCCATTTTACAACTCATTCTTCAAATTGTTTGTTTACTAGCCGGTATGTTCATTGTGTGTGTGTCTTTGTGATATCTGCATTTCTGTGTGTCCTTGTCTCTGTGTCTACCTGCATATTCTGTATGTTTTGTCCTGTATGACAGTGCATGACGGTGTCAACACTGTGTCTGTTTGTGTCCATGTATGTGTTGTTGGCTGGCTCGTACCTGACCAGCTGCCTGTCCTGGACCTTGGGGTATTATTCGCTTTTCTATCGGACTGAGCCAGAGCCAGAATAGGAGAGGAAGCATAGTAGGGAATCTTTCTGTCTGTCTTCCCCTCATACCCTTTCCTCCTTAATGAAGAAAACCAGAAGTTATTAACGCATGAGAGGGTTACAGCAAATCAAATTAATTAGCGTCCATGTGACCACAGTTTACCGAACAGTCAAGCCAGAAAAGCAGAAGGCATTGTGGCTGCAGAAGTTACAGAAGCATTGAGGAAAAGAAGAAGAAAACAAGACATACTCTGATTGATCTTATTTTCTGTCTTGCTTTGACAGCAGCAAAAGGACACAGCGGAGAGCTCCGGCCACATTCCATGTTCATCCCAGGACAGTACTCCACCTTGGGCAGAGTTGGGAGCGTTAACTCAACGCTCCGACGTTCAGAGACTAGAGACTCCGGCTGCCAGACGGAAGAAGTGAAAATTGTTCCCCCGTCCATGAGAAGAATCCGAGCTCAGAGAGGACAGGGAATTGCGGCTCAAATGGCCGGACTCTCCACCTCCTCCTCAACAGGAAGTATATCCATCTCGAGTAGCGACAGCTCTGGGATCCTGATGCTGCCACAGTACAACAGAGATCCTTCCCGTTTTCACAGTCTGCCCCGACAGGGCGCCAGGGTGTCACTGAGTGCTGACCCCATCTGTAGCAGCACCCCCATCAAGTCAGAGGAGCAAACTACACCTCAGAGGCAGATTGGAAAGCTTCAGGTTGACGACACTGTGGTGCACATGAGAAATGCCCCAAGGACAGGCACCCTGCCCAGGCCCAAGTCTCAGGAGGTGAGGGGGACACAGGCCAGTGACTGGGGTGGAGGTCCAGCATGTGTTGTCTCGCCACATGCTGCCTATTCCACCTCACTCATCCCCAACGCCACCCTGTCTAGCTCCACTGAGGTCATCACCCTCAACACCTCCGGTCAGCTCCCCCACTCCCCAGCCTCAGCTTATCCCACAGCTCGGCCGCTCAGTATGGCTTCCTCCACCAACGCTGACTCCAGTCCAGCAGCCTTTACCCACAGCTCCACCTGCCCTGCCTTGGTTACTTCTACCCCCACTCACACACCAAAGGATGGCGGTCTGGTCGTCACGGCACCTGCTAGTGAGTCAGGGCAATCGGACAGCAGTATACACAGCCACAGCACCTTGGCCCCAACGCCACCATCCAGTCTGCCAGAGGAGCAGTGGGTCTACGACACACCAGAAAACGTGGTGCTTCCGCACCGCACTCTGACCTCCAGCTGCTCCACTCCTATAAACCAGCTGTACAGCAGCCTGGACCTCTCCTCCAGGACCACTACTGACTCCAGCTCCCTCTATTCTCAAGACAACGATGGATACTACACCTCCATGCACCTGGACTCAGGCCTGCGCTCTCGCACCCATGGCAGCGGGCATGGCGCAGCACCTGGACGGGCCACCAGGCACAGCATGTACGAGTGCCGCGAGATGGCCAATCAGGAAGACTCTGGAAGCTTGTACAGTGATCGCTCTCTGTCCCGCAGCATCTCCCTCCGCAAGGCCAAGAAGCCGCCGCTGCCCCCAGCTCGTACAGACTCTCTTAGACGCAAGTCGGGCCCAAAAAAGCCCCTTGGAGGCGTTAGCGCCATCAGCGGTGCTAACGAGCCAAACGGAGCCATGCTTAATGAGACTCTAATTGCCAGCTTGCAGCAAAGCCTACAGATGGGGCTGAGAGGAGGGAAGGGAAAAGGAGCTTCACCTTCTTCACCCTCTCACAGCCCGAGCAGCGACTATGATGACCCTTGGGTGCTACGGCCACGCAGCCAGAGTAGCGTCAGTGCGGGTAGCTCTGCAGCATCACTAGTAGCTAACGCCAACTGTGGCGGTGTGTCTAACGTATACTCGCTATGCCATGTGACACCTGCTCACAGCGACACCAGCAGCTTGCGCTCGGACTATGCTGATTCCTGGGGCTACTATATGGATTACCCTCGTAACCACGGAGACCAGAGGGCACAGTCACCTCCGGTCCATGCCACAGACAACATGTCGGCTGGGGCTCACCCAGGAGAGTTGCAGAATGGAGGTGAGATTCTCAACAACAGCCAGGCCCCTGGAGCTCCAGGCCAGGAGGACGGGATGGCAGTGAAGCCCAAAATGTCCACCTCCTCACCAGACAGGGTGCACAGGCTGACCTCCCCATCTAGCGGCTACTCTAGCCAGTCCAATACTCCCACAGCTGGAACCCCAGTGCCCTCATTCGTCAGGTCCATGTCTCCATCGGGCAGCCGGCCCAAGCCCAAAGTGCCCGAGAGAAAGTCCTCTCTCCTCTCCTCTGTATCCATGTCCTCCTCTTCCACCTCCCTTTCCTCCAACACCTCGGACTCACTTAAAAGCTCCGGACCTCCTCCACCACCACCTCCACCCTTGCCACTCTCCTCCTCAGCTCCCACTACCCCTCTCAGCCCACCACCACCCTTCCCTCCCCCTCTGCTGCCATGTTCCAGTGCAGGCACTCCTCCACCAGCTCCCC
>JAPZEB010000010.1:16306096-16327717 GCA_029783705.1 Chaetodon striatus
AGTTTGGGGAGGATTGTCAAAAATCACGAAAACACGTCAAAGTATAATATGTCGTCAAAA
Source organism: Chaetodon striatus (assembly GCA_029783705.1). NCBI lineage: Eukaryota > Metazoa > Chordata > Actinopteri > Chaetodontiformes > Chaetodontidae > Chaetodon > Chaetodon striatus. The sequence continues at coordinate 16,306,157 of JAPZEB010000010.1, forward strand.
ATTAGGGAAAAAAATGTCATAGTATGGTATGTCGTCAAATCATGAAAAAACATAATAGTATAGTATGTTGTCCAAAATCATGAAAAAAAAGTCATAGTATAGTATGTTGTCCAAAATCACAAAAAAACATCATAGTACAGTATGTTGTCAAAAGGCCTCCTCTTTCAGAGGAGCCCTTGCCTTCGGCTCAGTCCCTAATTACAAGTTAAAGGTCCAGTGTGTAGGATTTAGTGGGACATATTGGTAGAAATGGAATATAATGTATGTAAATGTTTTCATCAGTGTAATATCTCCTGAATCAAAGAATCGTGTGTATTCGTTGACTTAGAATTAGACATTTATACCTACATAGGTATAGGTAGTATGTGCTCGTGTATGGAGTCAGCCATGTTGCACCGCCATGTTTCTACAGTAGCTGAGAATGGACAAATCAAACACTGGATCTAGATAGAGCTGTTCCTTTTTTTCCCCACATCGGTCACCGTAGTTGGCAGCCCATGTGAAAAAAGCAGCTTTGGAAAAACAGATTTTTTTTTAAATGTGAAACTGCTTTACTCAGCGCTTTTACCAGTTTAAATCACCAGATTCGTCTGTTTTGGAGAGGAGGAGATAATGATGGATAATTCAGCTTCTGGAAAAAACCACCTGAACATCTGGATCTTAAGTTATCAAAGAAAAAAGTTAAGCAGGTGATAGATAAGCGGCCCTTTTGCAACAAGCTGAGCAGTGTTGTAAAAACTGTGATTTGTAACATTCAGTGTTTTTACCAGTTTAAATCACCAGATTGGTTTGTCTTGGAGAGGAAGAGACCTCTGAGGATGATTCAGCCCCCAGTAAAGACCTGATTGAAGGAATTCTAACCAGGAGTGCATGCTTGACACATGGGGGGAGTTTCAGCTGGTTGCAGTTTTCAATCCTCACCACTAGATGCCACTACATCCTACACACTGCTGCTTTAATGTGCAAAAAGTTTTACATAGGTATCATTAGATTAAAATCCATATGAGAAACTTAGAGTTATTTTAAAGTATCACGAGATAAAATTACATGTCGTACTTCAAAATGTAAGCCTTCAAAGTTATATACCTCGTGTTCTTGATGGCGACTGTCCCTTCTTCACCCCTCTGATACATTTCCTTTCCACGTCTCACCTGTCCAGTACCTTTGTTTTCCACTCTGTCATTTCACTTCCAAATTCACTGTCTTCTCTCCCTCTCTCACTGCGAAAAAAAAAAAACATGATGAAAACCCTGAATGAAATGCCTTTACAGCCACAGCATAAAATACAACCTGTCTGGAGGGAGATCCTCCAAACCAAATGTAATACAGCCAAGAGAAGAAAAAAAAAAAAAAAAAAAATCGATCTCCTGCTCCGAGATGCCTCTTAAATTGCAGCCTTGTTTACGTCTGTAAATGAGATTGGCTCTCCAGTGCGGCCGTATATTTGTGAATTCAACAAACCGTGAGTTCAGTGTGGAGCCGTCTTGGTCGACTGAGTTCAGGTGTGTGAGTGTACGCACGTGTGAATGTGTGTGAGGAAAGTGTTATGTAATGCTGATGGGCTAATGTGGCGAGGGAGCTCGCAGGGGGACGACGCTAGATGGAGGTTGAATTTAGGGCACAGACACATATTTTGCAATCTTTCCGAAACAGACAGCAGATCCTCTCCTAAACCATTTACACCCTCTGGCTCTTCCTCTCATTTGACCTTCACAAGTATATTCTAGACAGGTTATTTTATCCTTTCTGGAGGAATTTCTCTCTGTAGATCTAATCTGAGGATTAAGAATTTTGTCTCAGTACACTCCTCACTGCTCCCTTTAGCATCAAATGGTTTCCCTTTATCACAGAATCTGTATTTTTCATGCCTATAATCATCTCTGTCTCCCCTCCCCTCCTCTCTCCCTCCTTGTGCAGAGGGGGCACGCAGTGGGTGGGTGCATCCTTTCTAGAGAGGTGCGAAGTGGCAGGTAGCCCCTTCCCTGTAATTAGCAAGCCTTGTTTCTGCCACCACGGTGACGCTACCTTTGGATTAGCTACAGTAATCCCGCAGTGCAACCCCCGGACCACAGATTAATAAGGCTGTTTCCCCGCTCGCCCTAATCCCCTGTATTCTGCCAGTTGCAGCTTTATCGCTATGCTTTGGTGCAGGAGTTACAGACAGTGTAGGCTGAGTGGTGCAGTCAACCACTCTGATACCCCCTGCTGAGCGGAGGCTGAATCGTCCTTGTGTGATTAAAACTGCTTTGGGCACTTTTCCCAGTTTGTGTTTTTGATTAATTTCATTGTGCCACGTCTGAGCTTTCCCGCAGAGTTGCAGCGTCTGCAGCTTTACTTGTAAAAACTCACTGGATTTCCTTAACGAAAATGTATAACTCGCCTTCTCATTGCCCTCCTTTTCTTTTTTTGTGAGCATCCGTGCCAATCAGTGCTCCTCATTGTTTTACTTTTTTAAGATGCGTGCTGTGACGCTTGATCGCTTGGGGCAGTGCTGACATATGGCAAATTTGGGACAAAGATTTGAGGCGTGCAGGCCAAGTATTTTAAGTGCAATCTTTTTTTTCTTTTTTCAAGCTACAACAACATGGAAACATTCACAGAGCTGTCGGGCAGTCGACCAAAGGCTGCTTCATGCTCAGTTCTATAAAATCCTGTATGCTGCAGCCTCGATTTGAATAATTGGATTGGATGATTGTTTCCTGACAAAGCTGCCCCCAACTCTTGCATTTCCTCTTCTTGCTCTTCCATCATTTAATCGCCTTTAAATTACTCAATTTTTACAGATGCATTAATCCCGCTTCACTCACTCTGCAGAATTACTACAAACGTGTCATTAATCCAGTTATCCACATCCTTTCCTAGGTCAAAGCGCAAGGTCCTGGGTCGCAAGGAGTCTGAGGAGGAGAAGTCACGGGCTGCAAGCCAACCACAACCACACTCCCCGCCCGTCACCCCCACAGGTGGCTCCCCAGGAATGGTGTCCTCCTTGCCCCGCCAGACAGGCTCCATCCAGCGCAACCTCCGCAAGTCCTCCACCAGCAGCGACACCTTCAAGGCCCTTCTCCTGAAGAAGGGCAGCCGCTCAGAGACCAGCTTCAGGATGTCGGCCACTGAGATGCTTCGCTCCACAGACCCCCGCTTCCAGAGAACGCACTCCGAGTCAGCGTTAGACTCTCCTGTTGCTTCACCCTCCTCACTGTCGGCGCCACATAGCCCCTGCGCCTCCCCTGGTCGTGGTAAGAGGGCGACAGATGAGTGGAGCCGCTATGAGGCCTTGGCTCTGTCCTCGCCGACTTCATCATCCTTTTCAATGAGTGGGTTAAAATACGGGCGCTCACGCACGCCGCCCTCCGCTGCCAGCAGCAAGTACAACGCACGCAGCCGAATCCTCAGCAGCCCAATGACTGTAATCTGTGAGCGTGAGGGGGAGCTGGCTGAGAGCGAGTACGGAGACACTGCAGAGAGTCCGACTGGACCCACGGCTCAGACTCTCCCTGTACTCAATAACTCCAATGGCACTTTATCCGAAGAGAGCAGAAGTTAAAACAGCAACGACCGCCCCTTAGATACAGGGAGCTGAACTCACTCGTCATAACCAGGTAGGGGGCAGGAAGAGGAGCCGATAGAGTCACCTTCCTGAGCCCCACCCCCTCGGTGCTGCCTCTGAGGGAGTGGACATGTCGGGTCCTGTTGTGAGGTCAGAGGTCGCCCCGTCATGGACCGGGCTGGACTTAGTCTGAAGTGGAGAACTGGTTCTGCTGCAGCTTTTCATGATTTTCACTCTGTCCTTCGTTTGGTGAACTCACCCTTTGTGTTGAAAGAATAGTGTTTCTTTTTACGCCCGGTGTTCTTAGTTTGTTTTCCATTTGTTTTGCTGTTTTCTTTTTTCGTCCTTAACACGCTGGAATCTTCTAGTTTCTCTGAAGGACAACGTTCAGGTGGAAAACTAAGGTGAATTGAAGGAATTGAAAAGTCACAAGTTGTAACTTTGCTGCTGTGGTGCTACGTAGCTAGGCAGTTGAAAAGAGTGGAATGTAGAGGCGCGCCGGACCGACGCTCGCCTTGTGAATCTTCTCGGCTTCTCTTCTGTTGGCTCTGGAAAGTGTTTGAGAGCACCACGGTTTGCAAGCCCGTAACGTTGTGGAAAGATCCCGAGGAAGATGTGGTACAACAGACAGCTCCACGGTACAACTTCAGCTACGGTTACCGCCAGGTTTTGCTTTCTGCTCTTAGGTCAGAGGTTTAGTTTGCAGAGCTGGTATGTTCAGTGGTCCACAGGAAGTGCAGAGGGCTCAGTGCTGTCACCTAGTGACGGGCAGGAAGTAAACAACCGTAGAGTGTAAAAAGACTTAACCAAAACAGCAAATTTACTCTATAAAAAAGGCTCATACAACCTTTATTAATTGAATTTTAGTTTATAGATTTTGCACTGTGCATAGGTATTTCTTTGTTTGTGACTTAAAAACTATGTTTTAAAGATTGTTTTAATAAACAGGTGATGTCATGACTTGTGTTTGGGACTTAAGTATGAATCTATTAATGTAAAGACAGAAAGAAGAAAAGCTTATTTACTGTCCGGGTCCATTAACGAACATGTTGGTTACCAAAGAGCTTGAACATTAACTGTTGGCCGTTAATCTGGAAGTGAACACAATCTGAGAGTGTCTGACACACGTAGTCGTCGCTAAGTTTGCTGAGACCTGCTAAAAGCTTTTAGGGCTTAAATGATTTCTATAACGCTGTTGACCTTTCTGCTAAGTTTATCCTTCTGCAGTTTTATATGATTCTGTATGTAAATACATAGAGAAAGGAGTTTTAAGTAACATTTGGACTTATTTTCAGAGACTGTACATGTTTAGAGCCCTGTGTTTGCTGGAAGGGAGTGGTTTCCTTTTTTGTAGATTATTTATTTTCACATAGCAGGGCTGCAAAAGGTGTCACGATCGGAGTCAACCAGCGAGGTGATGGAGGCACGGGGAAGGGTTAGGAGGGCCACATTTACTGAGCTGATCCCACCAGGCCATCTCTTTCTTTTTTTAAAAGGTGCTTCAGAGCAACAGAAATGCAATAATGTCAATATTTATGCTAAAGCCTTCTACTGCCCTTAATCTCGAGTCATGCAGAGCGCACGCTGGTGCTCGCAGCTGAGTAAATGTGGTCTCTTAAGAGTCATAAACTGAGGCGACAGGCGTGAGACTTCATAACCTCCTAACAGCCATAACACCCTGTGGTTTAATCACCTGTGACCAAAGTGTGTCTCCCAGCTCCCGCCTGGCCGTGATCGAGCACTTGGGGCCCAGGCATGTGTCATGACAGCAAAACGTCTCAATCGCAGAGAGCGTGTGAAAAGACGGGAGGACAGAAGACGTAGTGGGAGTGGAGCTGCTAACGCTCTTGTGTATGTCTGTGTAATAAAAACAAGGTGATATTTAAAGAGTGGGTTTCTGTGTCATCTCTACGTGTGCATGTGTGTGTGCGTGAGTGATTCACGGCCATCTGCCAACCCAGCACCCCAAATCACGGCCTCATTAGTGCCGTCGCCATGGCACCCACACTCGTCTGTCATCTGGAAAGCTCCAGAGGCCATCGTTTACCCCTCCCTCCACCCGCGGGGTCATCAGTTATGTCTCCTTCTGGACATCCTATTAGGACACACACTGAATCACAGGCTCGGCCCATAATAGACCTCTCCACTGACTGCAGAGCAGTGCTGAACCACACAGACTGTCTGACTTACACTTTGTAACCCACAGCTGAAACCTCTCAACATTCCCCGCAGATCCTCGCTTGCCTCTTCAACGCTTCGGCATGTCGAGTGCTCGTTCCCAAGGGTACAGAAACACTGACCGCCTTCTCAGTATTTACAATACGGTCCCTCCACCAACACTTCAGCAGAGTCACCTGCTCCCTGACGCTGTGTCCATCTGGCTGTCAGACAGGGATCAATACAAGCTCCTCCCAGCCATAATCACACTATTGACACCTCACTGCTTTCCTCTGCTCTCATATCCGAGACCCTCCGTACAGAGCAACGTGACGATTGAGACACAACGACTGCACTGACTGAACACAATGACAAGTCCAGGAACAGAGTAATTATCTATAAGCAGTAAGCTAAAAGCAGAGATACAGGATGACAGACATGTTATGATGAAGAGTTAAAAGCAATTACACACAAAACAAGATCTGAAATAATGCATTTAAACAGCCATAATGGTGCCAGTGTCCAAGTTTAAGGTCTTCTGCACATTATTCCATATATACAGTGCACTGTAAGAGTGACATTTTCTTAGTTTGCTTCTAATTAAGGGAGTGTGAGGCATCAGCCTATTCTCTGAGCAAGTGCCAAGGTTATGTGAGGTCAGAGTTAAAAGGGATGAAATACAGGGTGGAAGAATCTGCAAATACCAAATGTGTTCAAAATTAAATACCTGAATCGACCAATAAGATATACAAAAGAGAAGACGGCTGGTTGCTCTGTAGAATCAAACACGGATCAGAATCTGATGTCAGGTGCTCACGGAGAACAGGTAACAACAGGATACACAGGAAGGCACTCCAAAAATACAGAAAACAAGGAAGGAAGTATGTAAAGCCTTTATGGTAGTAGCTAAATCATTAAAAGAGCCAACATGTTTCAACCACTGCAGCTCTTCATCAGAGCTTTAAAAACAAGTTTTATGTATGTTTTTCAAATTTCTGAAAACACCACAAGGGAAAACGACACCCTTAGATAACAGACGGCTGTCATTATTATTATCCTATGGGCCTTATTTATTTTAAAAGTAAACGTGCTTTATAAATGCCTATAGATCAGACAGTTAAGTAACAGCAATACGTTAGACAAATTGTGTTACATAAGCAAGTCTACATAAATGAAAATACATAAACCAGGTTACAAGCATAAAAGATAGAGGTGTATTAAGTCAGTGGGTTCGTGGAATAAAGTTGCATAATTTTCTATAATATATGGATATATCAATACTGGTATCACTTATCGGCCAGATGAGTTATTGTATATCAGATATCAGCAAAAAAAAAAAAAAAATCAATATCATGCATCCCTAAATTTTACCTCGCTGAGTTTCCAGCACTGCACTGCAAGTCAGGCGGCCCGCCTAGTCTGAGCATTGGGGATTTTTTTTAATGTATTATTAAGATGTCTTTAAACTACTGCAGCCAGGAGAGGAACAGAAAAACACCCTGCTAATGTTACAGTGAAGAGAATTGAAAATGAAACTGACTGCACACACACAGCACGTCACATTTTGTCCTTGGCAACATGCTGCTCTGCTCTCAATGACAGCTGCAGCTCGTCCAGTAGACACACCAGCTAGCAGGACTGATTGTAGCTTTTGGGGGCCCTATGCAAAATCTTGATTTGACCCCCTATTGCAATCACTTATGAATATACAAGAAAAACGTCCGACAAAGAGGAATCAAACTCACCAGGGTGGAATAAAAAATAAAAAACAATCTGGTCCTACCTGTTTGTTGGCTGAGTTTCTCTCTGGTCCTCCACACACACACACACAAGATCGAGGAATCACCAAAAACACGAGTCCATTTAAGTTCATTCTCCTCCCGAAGCAGGCTGTCTCCACTCCACCACCTTTCTGCATTCCTATTTCTCCAACAAAATCAAAAGCCTTCCCCAAACAACTCCCTGCTCCTTTGTTTCCTACCAGCCCCACGCCTTCACCTGTGTGCAGCAGCACACCTGAACCCAGTTAACTCACAGGTGGTAACGAGATAGAGCAGGGTGAGAGGGAGACACTGCAAGACACACTGAGGTTATATTTGAAGGCTATTCTGATTTAAAAACCCCTAACAATCCTGTCTCTCCCCTCACCTTTGTGGCGATGTCACTACTTTTTTTTTTTTTTTTGGACTAATGCTTCCTGTTTGCACTCTCTCTTTGCTGCTGCAGTGTTGCAGCCTGGAGGGAATATAAAAACATGTATCCATTCCCTCATTCACTGTCTGTAACCGCTAACCTTGGGTTTATACAAACATACTTAAGTAAATTTAACACACATGAAAGGGAAACAACAACTAACACAAATACTGTCAGATAAGTCTGCATGATATGTAATGTGGGATGCAGGAGAAAACTGGAACCTTCATAAAGTCAAATAAAAATACTTAATCATACAAGATGTTAAAAGTGCAACAAACTGACTGAACTAGTCCTGCTCGTCTCTGTCAGCAGAAATGTTTTCACATGTATCCTGACTCAAGGTCTTCTGCAGGCTGGAGGGGGAAATAAAATTAAAATACACCACTGGAATAAAACAGTGAGCCTCATTATAGGTTTCCTATCCGCTGCGATGTTTCACCTCACTGAGCACGGCCGATGGGATCGATCTGACTGGTAAACAACAGATGAGTGTGTGTATGTGTGTGTGTGTGTGTTCAGAGGATAAAAAAAAGAAGTTGTTTCTGCTGAGCGTCTGAACATGATATTGGGAACAATTCTGCCACAAATAAAAAGAATGACTCAGCAGACATGAACCTGACGGCGGGAGAGAGTGAGAGGAGAAGGTGAGAGCGGATAAAGGGCGAAGTGAACTGTGGCGAGGATTTCACCCGGTGGATAAAAAGGTCACGGTGATCAGAGTGTGGAGGACGGCCTGAACTGTATCCACTACAGATCAGATAAACAACTCACACTGAGGCGCTCTGCGGTTTGTGCTGCACACCACATAAAGAAAATCCCATTACGAAATAACTCTGACTAAAACACAATTACACAGTGAAGATGGAGGTCATAAATTAATAGTTATATTTATTATTGATGAGATAATAAATTTTACATTTGGAGGCGAGTAATATCTCCCATTATTCATTCATCAGTGCAGTGCTTATGTCATAATTCCCTCATTAGATACCATTACAAACACACAACCTCTATCATGAGCTCTGAATGTAAACATGATGATTAACCCTTTGAAACCAGGAGCAACATCACTTTTCTTTTCTTTCAGACACCTTTCGCAAGTATTTAAACCTTTGAACCCCGAGCAAATTGGTGTTATTTCTTTTAAAAACATGGGGTAAAAAAAGCTTATGAGCAACTTGGTAAAAAATGCCCCATAAATTGCCAAAAAGAGAAAAAAAAAAAAAAGGGAAAAATGGTTACTTGGTAAAAAAAATGTCCAACAAATTGTAATAAATAAATATTTATTTCGAAAAGTAAATATAATAAAACAGAAAAAATAAAAAGTTGGGGAAAAACTATTTATAATTGTGATTACATTTTAAAATGATGTCGCAGAATTATTATTATTATTATTACTACTACACAAGGGGGGGGGTTGTTTCTTAACTTCCCATGTTTTTAAAAGAAATCAAGCCAATTTACTCGGGTTTCAAAGGGTTGATATGATTTCATGTTTAAGAGGACGTAAACTCAGATGTAAAAGGCACAGTGTTTGTTAGCTTGTAACTGTCATTCTTTGTTACTATCTAACATCCACCAGGAGCAAGGTGGGAGCAAGTCACAGGTAAGTCTAAAGTCTTTGCATTTCAGTCCCAAGTCCTAAACTTTTATGTGTACTTATTGGTTAATATAAGCTCAGTGTAGTTTTTGTACGTGATCAAAATGATCCTTGTTATCATGTTTTCCAACTGGCGCTCAGTAACATAATGTTAGTACTTCATGGTTCTCTCCTGCAACTTCATCAGATGCTGTCGGATTGGTTCAAACAAAATGAATCTGGAGAATTAATTGTTTTTTAATATATTTTTTAATCTTTGGGCTCGGAGGAATGTATCAGGTATTTTCATGTCCAAAGGCTCCAGTCCGAGTGAAGTCACGTCACTAGTGTTCAAGTCTTTTATGATTCTGTCGTTGATTCTCAATTCATCAAATTTTAAACTTGGGTAACACTTAATTTGGGATAGTCTGCCTACAGATAGTTTAAAGTGTCACATTTCAAAAGCTAATTAGATCAGTGGTTCCCAACTGGTCCTGCCTCTGGGTCCAGATTTCTGCTTAGTCATTAGTTTAAAGTCCACACCGTTTAATATATTCAGTGTCATCCTTGTGTTTGGTCATGTCGTTGAGCTAGTTTGCTGTCGCTGTTAAGTAACTGTCCATTAGTCACTCACTCTACAGCAGGAAACGGCACTTCAAAATAAAAGCTCTGTGCCTGAAATTCACTTTATTTAAAAATAAAGTATGTTACAAACTTGACATGTTTGCCAGTCAATTGCGGTCCATTCAGAATGAGCCTGCGACCCACTTTTGGACTACGACTTGCCAGTTGGGAACACTGATTTAGACGAGATTCAACAATTCAGCTGTTTGGCTTTCTACTGTACATGTTTAACATATTATCTATACAGAATGAGACAATTCACTACAAATTCTTATTATAATTTAGTTAAACTTGATCTGTTCGGTTGAGTAAATACTTCAAATTCAGCTAGATAATTCTGAAAATATGTTTTCAATTGTCTCATATACTCTATAAACATCTACAGATCTACATTCCAGTTTCTTAAATGTGAAATTGCTCCTCAATGACAGTAAAATAAATATCTTTGGGTTGTGGACAAAACAAGACATTTAAGGACTTTGGGAAACACCAATTACATCATTCACCTTTTTCTGACATATTACAGATCTAACAACTAATCGATTAATCAAGAACAAAATCAACAGATCAACTGATAATGAAAATACATGTCAGTTCCCGCCCTACGACACAAACTGAAACAGCCGACTTGTTGAATTTCAACTAATGAGCTGCGGAAATGTTACAAATACTATAAACTATCCTAACTATCCAAAGAAAGTGTCCCTGTAACTTGAGTCTGACTTAAGTCATGTGACTGAAGTTCACACCTCTACCCAACATCAATGATGGTAGAATTCAGCTTGAACCACACAGGCATGTAACTACACCGTCAATATACCAAGGGAAAGTTTTTTGCTGAGGCCGGAGTAATGCAGGTATGACTGGTCCAGATTTACAACGACTCAGTTGCTCATCGTATCGAGTGTGATAGCGGTGACAGGAAGTCAGGTCTGAGATCAGATAAGGGGGATTCACCAACATTTTGTCAGGCAGGCCGGCAGAGTCACCTTCACAGCAGTAACACTGACTGACAGGAGGAAGAACCTGCTGCCAGAGTTTGCAGGTGACCTACAGAGTTAACGGACAGGTTTGCTTTTTGGCTTCACGTTTATCTCGACATATATCTCAACACCATTTGTACACTGAGAGCGTGACCGGACGCTGTAATGATTCCTCCTGTTTAAGAGGAGATCTCAGTGTCAGTGATGGGGGACAAACTCTTCAGTCTGACTCAGAGTGATTTTTCAGATAAAAATGAATGAGTTTTTAAATGTAAAAGTCCCTCTGTCATGAACAATGTTTCCTCGCTGAGCTGCAGTAACACAAAGAGGGTTTGTCTTCTCTAAAAATAGTGTTCTTAAAGACAAATAATTAAAAGGAAAATGATGGTATTTTTCAACATTAACCTTATTTTCCCATGTTTTTATGAGTAACTAATGGGAACAACCATTTTTAAAACGGGACCAGTATTGAGTAAGAGCACTGTAGCCAGCAGTTGCAAAACAAACTTCAGTGTAACCTCTGGGAACGTTCACACTGTCAGTGTACGTCCATTAAAAGTGTTTGTTTTGCCACTGACAGGCTCAGATTATTAGTCTAACTGTGAGGCAACATTATTGAAAGGATTGCTACAGATAAAGACCTGAGGTCTGTACTACGGTGCAGGATTTAGAGTTAGTGAGGTGACTTCAGGATTAACTAAGGGTTTTCAGTACTGCGAAGTTGGTTCTCCTTTTACCTGGATAAATCCCTGTGGTATCTTATGCTGAACAGCTAACCTGCTTGGGAACAGGTTATGTTCATGGTATTGGATCACAGCCTGTCAACACCTCAACCTCTGACCAATCAGATCACCAAAGAAATGGGCTGAAGTCCAGAGTCTCAGGTGAAAAAGAGGAACCTCTACATTGTTATAGGTCAGTAGAATCATTTCATAGTTTCAGGGCTCTATTTCCATGACACTGAGGGGTCATTTCCAACACTAACCACACGATTTTAGCAAGATTTTAACTTACTTTAGTCCACGGTGACAGTGTTGCTATTTTACAGTCTCAATCCATCACTGCAGCTCAAAATAACATGAGTCTGTTTCACATAAACGTGCTCATGGCTGGATAGGAAAACCCAGAGTTGACTGGATAACTGGTACTACAAAGCTGGTTATCAACTAGTTCAGACAGCCAGTGTTAGGGTTAGTCAAGCCAGATAACGAGAGGATATCCTGGGTAAGTTGAACTGGCTTCATAGTACAGACCTCTTTTGTTCAGGAGTAAGATCCTTCTTGTTTCACCAAAAACGGCCCCAAAATTGCCATCGCCACAGCCATCAGACATTTAAATAAAGATGAATTTTAGCATGTATAGAGTCAGCATATTAAACACCTAACTGGATGCATTAAGGGTTTATTTCAACCAGACGGTGATTGTTGGAACAGTGGATGGCTTTTTTACAACGTTAAAATTTCTGTTTATCTAAATGGAGTCTGGTGGGTTTGGTGAATTTGGTTTCTGGTTTAACAAAACAGATCTTACTCTTCAACAAAAAGATCCATCTCTGTGGAGATCCTTCCCATAATGTTGTCATACACTTTAGATAACAACCTGAGCCTGTCAGTGGCAAAACAAAGACTTTTAGTGAATGTACAGGGTACAATGACCAGCCTATTTTGTCACAGCCAGCTGCAGCCCTTTCACTCAATACTGGACCCGTTTCAAAATCTGTTGTCCCCATTAGTCACTTAGACACAAAGGCATGGGAAAATATGGTCCAGGTTGAAAGAGAAACAGAAGTTACCCTTTAAGAATAACTGCATGAAACACAACAGCAAATCAGTCTATTTTCAAAAATTCAGTTATTAGCAAATAAAAAGGCACATGTGGTGTTTATCATGACAGGATGCACCAAATGATGGAGATGTTTCCTGACTACTTGGCTCCACCTGCTGGACATATTGGTCCACTGTATCCAGTTTTTCCCTTGAGGTTTATTTGTTTATGATGACCTCTCAGAGCTCTTGTTATCATTTGTTTGGTCAAGACTTTCAGTGAGTCTAAAATCAGTAACATTTAGTCAAAGGAAACAAAACACACAGTCAAACATGGAAAAATGTCAGTATGACCTTTAAAAGCTTCCATTTTGTTTATCATTTTAAAATAGCAATTATTTTTTCCCTTTAGACGTTTAGAAGTGCTGTGCCAAATGTTATCAATAATCATGTCCGTTTCTTTCTTCCAAAATGTGCCTATTTGACAGAGTGGGCTGAGTGTTGCGTGACCTTTAATCTTCCTACTCTGGCGTCTTCTTGAGGACCCAGACCTCGTTCCTTCGGTTGGTGAGTTTGAAGGGACTGTCATACCCGGCTGCGTAGAACGGCTTGTCGACGTGTTGGACCCCATCCCTCTGCAGGCTCTCGATAAGTTTCAGGAGCTCCTCGCGCTTCATTTTCTCATTGGCGAAACCACCGAACGTCCTTGAAGAGGAGAAGAATCTAAGATTAAGCTCTGCATATCAGGGATTTAAAGTCATTTATCAGCTCTCTTCTAACTATTCTTTTATTTGTTATGACGTGTGCAGTCAGTCGGAAATGTACAGTAACAAAAGGACAAAAGCATAACAGAACTGCAGGGTTAATTTTGACACAATATTCCTTTGAGTTAGCACTTAAATATATTATCACTGGGTGTCTGGGTTGTTCTCTACCTGACATAAGCTGTGAACTCTTTCCTGTGCTCCACAAACACCTCCGGGTCGCTTGGCTCTGGTGGACTGTCCTGATGCTCCTCTGGGATGTAGAAAGATACAGTGAACTGAGATTCGCATGTGGGGCCGGCTCCAGGGTCCACACGACACGTCACAGGGGCTGTCATCTCCACTTTCACCTCTGAGGAACAAGGAAATACATACTTAATTTTAAAGGAATAGTGAGTAGGACTAAGTGGCATCTAGCAGTGAGGATTGCAGATTTCAGCCAACTGAAACTTCTCCCATGTGCCAAGAACGAACTCCTGATCAGAGTTCCTTCAGTGTTCATTGTTCAGGAGGTTTTTACCGGAGCATTATTATCTGCAGAGGTGTCTTCCTCTTCAAATCAAATGGACCAGGGGTTTCATTTATAAACATTGCATACATACAAAACAAGGCCTGAAAGGCGCATACACCACTTCACACGCAAAAGTTGTGATCTACAAAGACAGACTTTGATCCATGCTTCAGATCATTTTGGAGGCAGGAAACTGGCGACACCGATGGTGAGGTGGAAGCCTGACTGTAGAAATTGTCACATTTTTTGGCCATTTTTGGCTTGGATGTTTAGTATGGATCCTACACACTGTGGTAAAAATGAGACCCAAGGGGATTTCAACTGGTAAAAACACTGAATAAAGCAGTTTAATGTTACAAATAAGTGTCTCAGATGCTGTTTGGCTCGTTTGCCTCATTCTGAGTGACTGTAAAAACATGGCGAAGCAACATGGCAGACTATGTAGATATAAACGGCTCATTTTAAGGTAACAAAAACACAATGACTCATATTTTCAGATGATAAAACACTAAAGAAAACATACATATTAATATATGCCAATAAAATCCTGCACACGGGACCTTTAGATAATCCATATTAAAAAGGAAAACAAAAACAAAAAGCAGCACACATCTGATGGGCACTGTTGAAGAAATTTCAGAGATGATAATTTAATATCTGAGGAAGACCTCAGTACCACACACAGTATTTAATGAAAACTCAATCGAGGAGAATCACAGCTCAACATACAGAGTGTAACACTGTGTATGCCGTCCAGAGATTCAGAGGGTGTCCTTGCCCAGTCCTTGTGAGTTACATGAATCCAAATAAGGTTATTCCATCCCGATCTATGGTTATGTGAAACTTCTACAGGTTAGCAACTTTAAACAACAAGCACGCTCACCTGGCTCGCTCTAAATCACCTCGACTGTCTATCTACAACAGGCTGTCTGTTGAGCCTGGAGCATAGGGCAGTCTCCCCTCCCTTAACATGGGAGCCATGGTAACGGAGTCGGCTAGGCACTCTTATCTGGGCAGCTGTGCTCCCTCCACCACAACTTGGGTGACCAAGGATGGAGTGCGCTCATAACAAAGGTCAAGTAGCCTGACCTCGAGGCCTCTTTTAGGCCTCCTGATGACCTGACTGTTACCTTGACGATCATCCATGTCCTTTACTGACCGAGGCTAAAGACTGTAACACAGCAAAATCCCTTCACATGCAGTGACTTTAACAAAGTGAAACAAAATGCACCATGTGAAAATGATGTTGATGTTTGGTCTGACCGTGTAATCAGATTCTGTAAGATGCACAGATATTAAATTCTCTAAACAAACTCGGCTGCCAGCTGGTGGATCAGAACGTCCCTCCAAAATGACACCTGAACAGATGGCGGACATATACTGTACGCACAATATGTGGCAGATGTAGAGGATTAAACAGCAGGTTTACACATCACACTCTCCTCACACTGCAGACCTCAGTAGTCAACGGCACAAACAATATATATTCTCATAAATAATGCTGCTGTGAACTGCTGAGTAAGACAAAGGCAGCGGTGCTGTAACAAACTGCTGAGCAAGAACTAAAGTGCACTTTTTCATCAACTCTTGCATTTATTCATCGGCTCCCTTGTCTTCACGCCAACGTTATCCATAACTTTATTCTGCAGCATTTGAACATGATTAACTTGACTGATTGTGTTTAATCAAGTTTCATTTTTGTTTGTTACGTTTATGGCTTTACAACAACACAAAGTAAAAGCCTCACAACATAACACCTCTCACAAGAGTCTCGACAAAATAAAATTTTATGACCTTTAGAACTAAAGTTAGACTGTACCTGCCTTTGCTTTTAACCTTTCATACATCAGTGTGGCATTTTAGGAACAAAATAGATGACACTCACTGTTGTGATTGTTGCCTTGAATGTAGTTGAAGAGCCTGCGGAAGCCGGTGTTCATGGCTGCATCCAACTGCATCCCACTCAGAGTGGTGCTCATCCATTTAGTGGCATGGTAGGTACGAATCTCATAGTCTTCTCCCTACAAAACACACATATAAGCAGATGCTCACTATAAATAAATTAATCCATTGGTTATTTTTGTAACTTAATCTTTTATTCATTTAATCCAGTGGTTCTCAATTAGTGTGCTGTGATGCTAATCCAGGTGTGCTGTGGGATTTGCAATAACCACACATCATTACTGCAATATTCAACTGGTATGTATGAATTTTTAATTGTCTGTATCAGTATGTTGTGTGCACTCATTTCTTAATTAAGAGGAAAAGTCAGGCTAAAAATGTTGTTTAATTTAGTTTAATTTAATTTAATTTAAAAAACCTTCACTAGGAACCCATTTGTCGCCATCTGCGCGTGGGAACTATAAGTGCGTGACACATCAAAAGCCCTAATTAGCAGCCAGTGATAACACTGATAATAACATTTAAAAAGGAGAAGGCCATGAGCGGGACGATGGATCAGTTTATTATATGGAGCAAATTACAACAAAGCACCAGCGAAGACGACCTACCACCAAAAGAAAAGAAAAAAAAATGTCTGTAGAAACTATCATAAAAGCTACCCGTCTTATTTTTATCTTGTTTTTATTGTCTTATCTCGTGATAAGAGTGATAACACACGTTATAGAAGCTGTTGTGCACAGATGTAAATACAGGTGTGCCTTGGGTACAAAAAAGTTGAAACCCACTGAACTAAAGGATGGATAAGATGCATATATTGTGTTTGTGTGTGATGTTTTAGGAGGAAGAAAAAGCAGCCGAAGTTTTTGAAGAATTCTTGGCGTCATTTGAGACCAGCGAGAAAAGCGGAGTGAAAACTTTTGTCCGTGGAGGCATCGTGAATGCAACTAAAGGTCAGCAGCTGGGACTTCATGACTCTGAATGCAGCATTATTACAGCACTCAACTACATCTCAGTCCTGTCCACTTCTTCTATGACTCATGAGTTATCTGTCCCAGTAATATTAAACTGAATTACCCTGGACATCTTAAGAGAACTGAAAATAATTATTAAAGAATATCAGGCTGACTCAGCAGTGAAATTGTTCACCTTCATAATTTTTCAGGGCCTCTATCTTTTGAGTGGCTTAATAAAAATCACCCCTCTGGGGACCTGTAGTCAGCAGTCCATTATCACTTTAATTAAACATAAAATAAAGCTCTTTAAATATTGAGCAGTTCTTCAACTTTCTGTTACACTTAAAGACATCCAGATAATTTAAATCTTTACGGCAAACACTGCAGGAAGACTGAACCTCAACATATACATCAACTGTTTTTGTAACCAAAGCCTATCGGTCTTCTAATTATACAGGAAGCTGCTCAGATATCCTGCAGACCAGTAAAAGAACAGTTTTTACAGACCTAACTTACTGTTACCTAAATAATAGTTTGCACACCTGATGAAATGTTAGATGGTCATTGTTCAGTGATACTTGGATTATTTTTCACAGAGGAGGAAGCAGCAGAGGTCAAGAAAAGTAAGCTGTATCGGCCTGCAACGAAGTTTGTCCCCGTGTCCCAGCATGTCACACCAGTGTCAGCTGCTGAAAGCAAAAAGTCTGTAAGTCTGTACTCTGATGTTTGTGTTTACTGAACTCAGTATGAATGCAAATTTGTCTTTGAATGTTTCTCGTGACCTCTCACTTCGGTCAGTGCAGTTGTACAATGAATCAGTCATTTACAATAATAACCACAACGGCTACCTTTTGGATTAACAGACATTTAAAAGAAAGACAGAAGAAAAGAAGAAGAGTAATCTCGAACTCTTCAAAGAGGAACTTAAGCTGTAAGTCTTTCTGAAAATGTGCTTAATGTCATGTTTCACTCCAATAAGTTGATTCTTTTTAGGCATTTGTAAGCCTATTTTTATGTTTTAAAAAAATGCAGAATACAAGAAGAGCGTGAGGAAAGATACAAAAGGAAGAAGAATGACTCCAGTGGAGGAGGAGGAGCGGGAGGAGGTGGAGGAGGATATGGAGATCTGGACACACCTTTATCAGGACGGTCAGGTGAGAGTTCCTCGTCAAAATAAGAGTTTTAGAAATTGAAAAGTGCTAACCTCTTTATAATTCTAACCTCAATCCTGCTTTTTCCCTGCAGTATTATATGATGACCTAACAGTGCCAACCACCACTAACCTCTACATTAGCTGCATTAGCCCAAAGGTAAAGCAGAACAGTGACTCTGATTGGCTTACTGCAGCACAGACGTACATTTCTCACTCTTTATTTTTCTTGTTTTCCAGATGAATGAGGAGATGCTCTGCAAAGAGTTTGGTAAGTATGGTCCCCTGGCCAGTGTGAAGATTATGTGGCCGCGGACAGACGAGGAGCGCTGCAGGACCTCCAACAGAGCCTTCGTGGCTTTCATGACACGCAGAGACGCAGAGAGAGCCTTGGCTGCACTTGATGGTAGAGTTGACTCTTAACAAGCAGGTTTATCTAATAACCATTCCCCCTAATGCTCTTATCGTGCAGTTATGTTCCTCACTCACTGTAATTTTGTTTTGTTTCGCAGGTAAAGTGATTATGGGGTTTGAAATGAAGCTGGGATGGGGTAAACCAGCTCGTATTCCACCTCAGCCTCTCTACACACCGGTGGGGGTGAGGGCCACTCCGCCACCCCCATCTGGTCTGCCTTTCAATGCTCAGCCAAGGGATCGCTTCCGCAATGACTTCACCAAGCCTCTGGGCATGTCCAAAGGAGAGCTCGACAAGGTAAAATTGTCTCTGTTCTCTGGGGTGTCTGCATGATCTCTGTGATGTGTGCTCCACTAGGCGCGACAGCCTCTCATATTTAAGTGACAAGTAATGGATGTTAACTGCATTGGGATAGTGGTGCCCTAGATTAGGAATTTCAGTCTATAGAAAACTGTGAGAGTTGAGGGAGGGTGAGCCTTTTAATGAAGGTTTTCCTTTATACTTGAATACTGAAGTAGAAGAAGAAATGCTCCACTCTTTCTGCCACCTTTTAGAAAAATGCACCCCCTGAAAATGTGCCAATTGGCCCGAGATGGATAGTTCAAATTTTTTTGAAGTGGGGCTGTATGAGATATTTATCTTCAGTCAGTGTATGACATACAGTAGACAGCAGTCTGCACACTCCTTGTTTGGAAAAGCAGATGGGGCTGCCACCACAGAAGCTCAGCAATGCATCGCTGTGAATGTAGCTTAGCAACCAAATGGATCCTTGGACCAAATCCTCAAACCTGCCACTGAAACTAATACTATCTTTTTACTTTATACTTGCAGTAACCTGTCTGCAAAATGTAGATCAACCTAACTCTAATAACCATATTCCTACATAAAGCCTACCTCTGCATGAAAAGAAAAAGATCATTAGTCCAAAAATGTTTCTTCAATTTGGTTGAAAATGTTCTAGAAAAAAGCATTAAATTTAAGTGTCTTAAACCTGTAGACGCCCTGTATTAATAGGTCATAGAATTAAAAAAAAAATCAATACTTGGTGTCTGTGTATTGAAAATACAACAGTGCTATGCTGTATCAATTTTTTCCCCACCGCTATTGGTGCCATCTGCTTCTTTAAACAAGGATCATCATGATCGCCATCTACTGCATTTAAAACACTGATTATAGTTAAATATCTTATACAGCCTCGCTTCAAAATATCTGAACTATCCCTTTAATAACAAATTGAAACACAAGCACGTAAAACTTCATTGGTTCTATCACTAATTTAGAGTTTGTTCATGTGTAAGAAATCACTGTACAAACTTGGGAATCAGATTATTATAATGTTGCATGTTTGTTCATTCATTTAATTGCCCACCTTGTCTGTGCAGTGTCATATCACAGGATGCAGGGGTATAGAAATGCACAAATTCATAACAGTTTGAGTGTGTATACAAAATGTTAAAGGATAAGTCCAGTATTTTGCACTTTGCACCCATTCCTGGTTGTTTATGATGAAATAGAGTGGTTAAGACCAAAATCTTGACGACTGCTCCTTCTCTGAGAATTTGAGAGAATTTGGCTTTCCCCTGCCTGGCTTAACAACGCTGTCTATGGCCATATGTAAATCTGTCCTAAAACCACCTTGAATGTTCATTTTCATAGCCATGAAACCCACCGAGTGGTCAGTGGTGTTCGTTGATGTTATGACATAAAAATCGTAAAAAAAAAACAAAAAAAGACGTTTCATCATAAACAACCCAGGAATGGTGCAAAATACTGGACTTCTCCTTAAAGTCTGCCTTTCAATCCCAACAATCCTGAACTAGAGTAAGGCAAAATAAATTGAAAATCATTAAACACTGTTGGGATTCACTGGTCCAAAGATGATTTACTATTTCTGCAGATCTAAACTGGACATATAAAGGTTCTTTGTTCTTCAATCAAAAGACATCTCATCTCCTCAGGATCACTGTCACACCTAAGTGAGAGCTCAGTTGTCAAACTTGATTGAACAGTACTTTTACAGTGACATGTGACTCTGTGATGTCACCAGGCAAACTGTAGGAGAAGGTCTGCTCTCTTCTCTCTCTGCTGTCTTTTTCCTGAGCCGCTGACCGGTTCAGACCCCTGCTCTTGCCACTGAACCATCGCAGACGCACTTGCTCTAAAGACTTTTGCTGCTTTTTCTCTTGAGCTCCTGACTAGCTCTTGCTCCTAAGACTCTCTTGCTCTTGCTCATAGCAGGAGCAAAACCTGGAGACCAGAGAAGTTAGTATGCCAAACACAAGGTTTGCAACTAACTTTCCAGCAACCAGGAGAACCAGGTTGAGTTAGCAAACCAATGTCTAACTCTGCAAGGACCCTGAGCAACTGGCTTCCTCGGATCTGCACCTTCAGAACAAGGACACAGCAAAGACTGCACCTGGAACCACAGCTCTTTCAAGCCTTCTTCTACCGGCTAACAAAAGCAACATGCCACAAAGCAACTCTTCCCTCCATCCATTCAAGGATTGGTAATGTAACAACTGGGCATAGCATTATTACAGTTGTACAGGCTAAGCAAGACTGTTTAACTTGTTGTATGTGATTTAATGCTGTTTGAGTTATTGCCGTGATTGTTTGCAGTTAGGTTATTGGTTAGTTGGCTTCACCAAAGTTAGGTGATGTTAGTTTGCTAATCCTTTTTTACAGACAGAGTCTTGTATGCAACTACTTACAAACTGGCTATCAACAGAGTTACACCCAAAGAGGCCACTCAAGGTTCCTGCTTCTTCTCCTTTATCTTTGTCCTGACCGGCCACATGGTCAGACAAAACCTCCCCTGGTCAGAAGCCATCTTGATTTGGCCATGTTGTAGTTCTCTGTTGTCAGTCATTTTGTTTTGTAGGCCAGACATTCCTTTGTTTCACACTCCCTCCTTTTGTCTCTCTCTCTCTCTCTCTCTCTCTCTCTCTCCCTCTCTCTCTCTCACACACACACGAACACACACACACACACACACACACACACACACACACACACAC
>JAPZEB010000010.1:16327817-16344251 GCA_029783705.1 Chaetodon striatus
GTAGACACTATCATAAAAGCTACCTGTCTTATTTTTATCTTATTTTTATTGTCTTATCTCATGATAAGAGTGATAACACACGTTATAGAAGCTGTTGTGCACAGATATCAATACAGGTGTGCCTTGAGATTTTGGTGTGCCTTAGGCATACAAAGTTTAAACCACTAATTTAATCAATAAACTAGTGGAGAATGTTCATGTTACACTATAATCTGCTAACTGATCAAGAATTGTGTCTCAAGAATGTGAGTGTGAATGGTTGTCTCTGTGTGTCCAGGGTGTACCCTGCCTCTCACCCAGTGTCAGCTGGGATAGGCTGCGGCCCCCAACAAGATAAGTGGTTAGGGAAAATGAATGAATGCATTAATACTTAGCAGTTACCACAAGGGACCTCATATTATTAAAGGAATACTTCACCCCCAAATAACTATTTGTATATCAATTACTCAAATCATGTTACATTTAATACACAAAGAATGCATCCCTTCATGGTGAATAGAGAATTGAAAAAAGCTGAACAGTCTTAATGAATTGAAGTCATTGGGGACCACCTTTACCAACAGCAAATATACATCAAAACATCTGTTTACAACCTCTCACAACACTCCTACAGTATAATCCAAGTGTCAATTATCCAGTCGCATGCTCAGTTCTTCCAAAACACATGCACCTTCGCTAAAATGTGATATCTAAAATCCTTGTGCATACACAGCACAGGCGCACAACTTGTCTGTGCATGAGGCTGTCAATGCAGACGTGTTTCAAGGAGTAATGTTTAAAATGCATGTTTGGGAACTACGGAGCATATGGCTGAATAAATGAGACGTGGGTTATACTGTATGAGTGGTGTGAGAGTTTGTGAACAGATGTTTTGATGTTGTTAAACGCAGCCCCCCTTTTCTTTCATTTAAGAATTTTCTCAGATTTTCATCAGTCACCAGAGGCGTGTGAGAAAAAGTTTTCCTCACAAACTCAACATACAAATAATTCTTCGTGTGTGTAGTGGGGGGGGTTTCAAGTATTCTTTTAAAGATGCTGCAAAAAACATAATGAGAAGTGATTGAACACCACCCTTTGGTCAATATTATTTCTATTATTCTATCCCTTCAGCATGACAGAGTCTAACTGGTCACAGATTTTCACCCATCACAATATGTAAAGATGATAACTGCAAGTGTCTTGTTTTGTTCGACACTCAGGCCAAAACACTGGAGCCAGCTTTTGTTTGGCACTTCAACTAAATTAATTATGACTTACTGATTTTCAGAAACAATTAATTTATTTTTGATGGACTAATCTTTTCAGCTCTACAGAAGTCTTTGAAAATGGCTAATATAAGCTCCCCGTATTCAAATGCTTTGTTTAGTCCTATAATTAAACTTCAAAGCCCATAAATATTGCAGCGATGCCCACATTTCCCAGCATGCTGCACTGAGTAGTTTGTAGTTTGCTCTTTTCTGTTCCATAACACAAATGTATTTTTTCCTATGGTGTGTCTGTTCAGAACATGATGGTTTATGCTCGTTATTGTAATTTGTGTATTCATTTATAGTTTGCGTCATCAGTGAGTTGGCTATCCCACTTCATCACCCCAGCTGTATTTTCCCATGGAGCTTTGAGTCTGATGTTCATTAGCTGGATATCAATAAAGATTGACAGTATTCAGAACTGTGAAACTAAAGTTGTTCATGATGCTATAAAACAGAGACAAGCAGCAAACTCTTACATTTGAGAAGATGGATTAATGGAAAATTTGAGTTGCACTTTGACTTTTGCTGATTATCTAAATTGTTGATTTAACATTTCAGGACAAACCTAACTCACATCGCTTGTCACATGGCTGTGTGACAAACACAATAACCATCATCAGACCAAAGGTTTACTGTCCTGTTTTACAAGTCAACCTGGGAAACATTTACCTTTTTCTCCTCTGCTGTGAATTTTGGGTTTTGAAGTCCAGTTGAGAACAAAACTTGTCCCAGAGCTTTCCGCATGGCTGAAGGAAGGTGGTCGAAACTGTCTGATAAAACAGTAAAATATCGACAAACTCAGACCACTGTCAAACATATTATGTATCATGCGGCATTAGACAACGTCATACTGGTATATAACAAGCTGCATCAAGTCACGAGACCAGTTATGTATTCAAACACACCTTAGCTTACAAAACAACTGTTTTCAGTAAATAATTCATATTTAGTTGAGTATTTCTTCGCCGCCTCACTTAACGCTTCTGTTAAAACAATCTAACCACATTTTAAGTTGTAAATTATTTGCATATAATCAGGAAAAGTGGCTTAATTACCTGTGAAGTCACGCGTCTGGTGCAGCCGTCGCGGGATGGAGCGCGTTTGTTTTCATTGCATCGCTTCCTGTTACATAAAGCTGGAACCTGATTGGCTGAGCTAGTGTACCTTCAAAATAAAAGTCCACTGAGTAAATTAAGCGGCAGAAATGTTCACCTTTGCCCACCATTTAGACTAAATTTGGTTATGTTTGAGTTCCCCAAAATTCATGCTACAAAATGGTGCAAATAATTGATAGCAGTTATAAATGAAAATGACACCTAAAACATCATCTGTGCATTAAAGAGAGGGGATGAATTAAAAAAACACAAACTTCTTCATTTCCAAAGATATTAAACATGATCTGGAGTGCATGTAAAATAAAATACTTAATGGTAGGGCAGAGATTGTGCATTATACAAAGGGGATATGTTGAAAATGCAGTCTGACAGAATATAAATCTCCCTATCACTTTAGCAAGAAATATAGACTTAAACTTCATATTCACCAACATTATTAGGGAATAATCTTAAGCCTTATCATCTCTCTCTACCAGTGAGTCCCATTCCCAGTGTACAAGCTATCATTTGTGTAGATATGTGGACAGATGTCTATGAGAACATGTCTGTGGTGTTTGTGATGACTTGACCTGCCGGTAATTGGCTTCATGTGTGTTCAATCAAGCCCTGATGACTGACTGGGTGCACCTGTAGAGTGACCCATGTGTGGGGTGAATCATCATGCCTGAAATATCTGAACTTTTGCACATTTTTTTAACCATCTGTACAGCCCCAATATGTAGACAGAAGTATTTAAAGACCCCAGACTCCAGACTGAATGTCTGGTGCTCTCAGTGTGCGAGTCCTCCATTGCTGCACTGTACTTTTTCCCTGGTAACCACACCAGAGAAGACTAACAAAGGACAGTTTTTAAGGCACAGCTCAACCCTTGTGAACCAATGGTCTCAAGTACACACAAAGTAAAACACTTGATGGTAGGGCATCATTTGTGCATCATAGAGAGGGTAAACATTTAGTGTCAAGTTGAAAATGCACTCTGAAAGAATGTATTTCCGCCTGTAACTTCTGCTAG
This sequence comes from Chaetodon striatus, assembly GCA_029783705.1. Classification (NCBI taxonomy): domain Eukaryota; kingdom Metazoa; phylum Chordata; class Actinopteri; order Chaetodontiformes; family Chaetodontidae; genus Chaetodon; species Chaetodon striatus. The sequence continues at coordinate 16,331,195 of JAPZEB010000010.1, forward strand.
TAAAGTTTAAACTTCTCCATATTCACAGAGATTTTTAAGTGTGATCTTAAATGTATACAAAGTGTAACACTATATGGTACAACTGAGATTGTGCATTATAGAAGGGGTTACACATTTGGCCAACTGCATGTCCAGCATACCTTAATCACTGTATAAATGCATTACGTGTCTACAATCTCCTCTAAAGATCACTCAAATTAATCAAACGTAACAAGTTATATCTTGTTTGTTTAATCTAAAGACATTTAGCAAATCTATTTGTGGGGGTTGTGAGATTCTGTCATGCAACCAGCAGACTCCTGGAAGTTACTGCTTTCAGTAGCAGAGCATTTTACAACTGGAGTAGTCTGGTCCTTATTTAAATATATGTGTATGTATTTGTAGTGGTCGTTTATACAGTGAAAAATACTGGTCTGCCCTTTAGTTTTAGTACAAATAAGTTATCATGGCAAAGCAGGAAACTTGCTCATTTGTCTGGGAATTTCAACCACTGAAGTGCAACTATACACCAGGTCCTATCTTGTTATGTAATCTCATATCCCTGTGTCAAAATCTAGTTCTAACACCTTCATTATATTACACTGTGCTCACATGGTCCATTTTGGTAAATAAACGTTGCTTCATTAAATCCCTACAAAGTAAATGACACACAGAAAACCTGGGGCAAGTAGTACTCTACTATAGGACAGGTTGGTTTGAAGTTAGCATCTATAGTCTGCTGTGAACCTAATGGGACCTTGAAGGCATCAGGTGCCTCCAAACAGCTTTATCCAGCATTAGCTATCATCATTCAGACTACAGCCTAAATCAGGGGTCAGCAACCTTTACTATAAAAAGAGCCATCTTTGTCAAATTCAGCCTGTCAATATTGCTAACACATCTAAATGAAGATTCACTAATATGTTTTAGCACAAAGTGGCTACTCTGCAGAGGGCTGTTTTTGATTACCTGGTACTTTGATTACTTTTGGGATTTGGAATCCACAGCTAGCCTAGCTAAGGAGACTCAAAACTACTAAAGCCATTACTGGTGATGTTTTAAGAGGAGAAGGCGCCAGGCCACAGACGTATGACGCACGTTTTAGTTGACAAAATGCTGAAACACTTTTTTAAATTGGTGTATAGGCTATGCATTTTACAGTTAAAGAATGCAAGATTCACTTTAAGCCTATGACAATAAATGAAAATTAAAATATTAAAATAAAATAACAGTTATTCATTACCATACAGTGTTCTGTCAAAGCCACAGGGAGCCACTGGAGAGGAGCTGCAGAGCTGCATGTTGCCTACCCCCTGGTCAAAATCAACTTTTGCCAGGCAGTTCAAAGTTATTTCTGGGAAGACCATCTCCCATTTATTTTCTACATTAGAATTATTTACATCACGGGGGTCCATAGCTAACTTTACAAGAAAAAAATAAGTCATTTGCAGTATTTAAGAAACACACAGTTCAGGCGATATGAGGCACAACCACAAAGAGGAGTCGGCATAAAAACAACCTTAAACCTAACAGAACATCTTCAAACGTTTAACACACACACACACACACACACACACACACACAGGTGGCAGATCGGTTATGAACAGGGAGAAAGCTGCTACATCTGAAACTGAATTGAACATCGATGTGATGGTCGGGATAACACGTTTGTTGTATTTAGACTTCAGCTACAGTTTTGCGGAAGTGATGACAAGGGGTATCTATGGCGATGAGCGGGTGCAGAGCAAGGCAAGCGAGACTGTGTTTACAGATATGGATGCATAGTTTAACATCTGTAACTCTATCTAGCATTATCCAAATTGCAGATGCATCCCTCTTGTCATTGCTCAGGTGATGTATGCACACACACACACACACACACTCACACACACACACTCACACACACACACAAGCATTGTATGGATCTGTAAAAACTTAATCTACTGGGTAATGCAATCCAATGAAGAGACAACGGCAGCAGCTTTTTGTCTCCATACCGTCTTATGAGGCGAGTCCAATTCATTACAATTCACAGAGCCAAGGGCAGTGGAAAAGGCAGAAAGACAGAGTGGTTTGTCAAATGTCTGTTGCTTACACAGAGTCCAAATGTCACCGCTGGAAATAGCAGCAAACAATTCATCACTTGAGCTCCAGAACTCCAGTTACAACCTGGTAATAGTTTCTCTAAGCGACATTGTATGGAGGATCCAGAGAGCCTTGATGATTATAAACCAGTGTGTTAATTGATATTTACATTGACAACATAACACGTGGAAGTATCTGATATACAAATGGTCATTTTGCAGGTGAAGGATTCTTTAAGTTTAATGATAGCTTTGATCTATGTATTGGTGGCTTTATCTATTTGGCAGTACTTCATGAATCCCTCTTTCACTGTCACATATAAATATCAATTAAGGCATTGTATGATAACCTTCTCTAAGGCTCAGTGTCCTCCACGAGTTAGTGCATTCTTTGCTTAGGTTGTAGCTGGTGAAGCTCTGGCGCCCTGGGAGCGTTTCAGGGCTGGTGATTCTGGTGGACGAAGGACAAAACGTCATTTTTGGACAGTTTCTCAGGGTCCACCCGTGTCTGAGAGTCATGAACTATCACCCCGTCCACCCAGGCCCAGAAGAGCCGCTCAGAGTGGCAAACACTGAGGACGAAGACAAAGAAAGCATAATGTTTAATGTTCCTATTCAACTGATTAAATCAGAGATTAATATTTGGAAAGACAATGTGTTACATACTGGAAGGGTGCAGCAGAGTTTGGAGGCATTTCATAGGTGGACTCCTTGGTGGTCTTATTATAGAAGAACTTCATCTTAGAGTTTTTGCTGTATGCCATCGTCCACGGCTCTGAGGGACAGAGATGAAGGTGACAGCAATGTATTATGCATTTTTGTTTGTAATTTTTTAAGTATTTTAGCCACGGGCTCACTGAGGTTTTGACACCCTTAAAACAAAGTACAGTTGTAAAGGAATTAAAGTATAACTTTTTGACAATGAGCTGCAGCACAAACACAAATATGTACCATTGACAGTCTTAATGATGTAGAGGCCCGTGGGAAGGAAGTGTCTGTCATCTCTGCCGGTGTAGGACAGACGTGGGACTCCCCCTGAGCTCTTTGTCACCTTCATCTCTAGTCTGGATGAGGAAAAGAAACAATGGTTTAAAAAAAAAAATTGTCGTAAATGATTATATACATCTTGGCCTGACATTTTGTAGATCATGTGGTGCATTGGACAGTCGTCCTTTCATACCTGACAAAGATTTTCTCCATCTCTTCCAGCCTGTAAACTTCCTTCACTCTGTTTGGGGTAAGTGAGACGTTACATTTAAGGGTCCCTCCATGTTTTAAGATGTAGAAAATACTTCGCTTTGAAAATTGTTTTTGGTACTGTTTTTCTAAGTAGGGTACAGGTTGAAAAATATTCTTTAAAAAAACTGTCTTTTTCATCATTCTTTCTTGTTAAAAAATATATAAACTGCAAATATGCAAACTTTTAATTTTAAAGTCTAACCACTAGAAACAAGAAATGAAAACACCGAAATGTCCAGTCTTGTTGGATGTGCACTGAAGGCTTCAAGTCTCCATGTTACATTTGTTTAAGTTGCATGTTTTGCATCATGCCTGTATGCTTGTATGTACTCAGTTGACATCACCAATATTTGTCTGCATCTAGAGTGTTGTCAAAAGAGTGTTTGATGTGTTGTTTTTTTTCATGTGGTATACTTAATATAATATTATGTAAGTGTGAGCTTTTTTTCTTCTCATGCTGTTCACTTTCCAGTGCTTTCAATGAGAATAAGATCCTGCGAATAAATCAAAAATCAGCATTCAAAACGCTTAAATTCATTTAAATTAATACCTGATAGGGTTCATGTCTGGCCTGCTTGGTTTGGCCACTGCCTTCACAAACTTCTCAGCCATCTGGATCCTGAACATACAATGGGCATTATTTCGTAAACAACAGAAAACTGGTATGAAACGTACACTGTATTGTAATACAGGTCAATTTATTTGCAACAGCTTATGCTTTACAGAAAGATGAGTGTGAGGATTAATCAGTGAGAGCCTAACAATCAATGCTTAAGTTCTCCTACCGCTGGTTGAAGTGTTGTTCTCTTACATCAGTGCCATTTAGTATTAGTGCATCCATTACGTGAACTGCGTTGATTCTACGCTGAGCTTTGCCCTGAGGACCAAACACATTGTATTATACATTTAACATCATAAACATGAGAAGCAAATAACTGGTGTTCTACCAGGAGAAAAGTTATCAAGAAAGTACAACACAAGTACACATCATCTTGTAGATACAATTATTCCAGCATTAATACAAATGGAGCCAAGCTTCATGAGATTAAGATACTGGCTCTTATCCGTTTTATGTTTCCAATCCCTCCTCTCTCACCTCGCCCTTCAGCTCTTGGACAATCTCCACACTCAGAAGTGTATCTCTTGGCAGCTCCAGTTTGAAGTTCTCAAGTTTCCTCCAGCGCACGGGCATCTTCCCCTCCCATGTGTATATCTGAGATTTCTACAAAGGCCAAGGGGAAATGAAAGGAAGAGGAGAACACATAAAAAGATTTAAAAATGGCTCAATGACAGGCTACCATGATTTTAAATGAGCTGTAAAGCCTCTCTGGTCACCTCTATCCATCTAAATAAAAAAATAAAAGCGTTAGCGGTGAACAGATTCACTTTTCAGCACTGTATTTGAACCTTTTCCAGAAGAAAAGGAATCAATCATACACAGAAAATAGCTGAATTTGATGACACTGCCCTCAGTGTCCCATATATATAATGCATATAGGACCATTTACTGGATATCAAATATTGAAAATCTTAAAAAAGACACATTATGTCCACTGGGTACAAAAAGGGGACAGCACAGTGAGACAAAACAGCTGAGGACCTGAGTTCTGCCTCTTTTTTTGACTCACCCCTAATGCCAGGAGGAAGATCTGCTCCCCACCTCCCACGATGCACCTGTGGTCCAGGATATGACGTAACTTGTCAAGAGTAGTGGAGTTGAGGGGTGTGAGCTTACACTGGAAGGACTCCACATCTGAGGACTGAGGTGCAACAGAAGTAAAGAGACGGCAGAAGATCAAACATGGAGGCACATTTAATACTTTGAACCAGTGGTTCCCAACTGGTCCAGTCACAGCGTCCAGATTTCTCCTCAGTCATTAGTTCACGGTCCACACAGTTCAATATATTCAGTGTCATACTTGCATTTGGTCATGTTTTCGAGATAGTTTGCTGTCTCTGTCAAGTAGTCACTCACTCTACAGCAGGAAATGGCACTTCAAAATAAAAGTTCTGCGATGGAAATTCACTTTACTTAAAAAAAAAAGTGTGTTTTTTTACAAACTTGACACATTTGTGAGTCACTTGCGATCCATTCGTAAAGACCCCGCGACCCACCAGTTGGGAACCACTGTTTTAAACCACCCGATTTATGGGGACAGAACCAATTAAATATAAAATATTTGTTTTATATTTGGATTTGGGACCACCACAACAAAAATTTTAACCTCTAGGAAATACTGTTCAGGATTTACCAAAGTGTGCAAAGGGCATTGTATTATTCCCAGTAAGATTTCTTTAATCCCAGATTTATTAACTGACCTTAATCAGCTCGTAGAATTTTGACTTTGGGTCGGAGGAAGCAGGTGTAACTCTGGCCTTGTCTGGAACCTAAAAAGGGACATATAATATATTTAGGAGTGGAGTAGTATTGAATATGGTTTTTTTCATTAGTTCTACATGGTCCAACAGTGATTTAGTACATGTATCACAGTTTCTCTACTCACCCCCCAAAGTTTCAAACACTCCTTCCTGATATCTGCTTGCCTCGGCTCTGAAAGGGTCCTAGAGAAACAAATGTCACACAGTCAGCTGCATACATAAACACCTTTACACAGCTGTGCTGTAAAAGAAATAAATGCACAAGAACAAGAGAGGTGACTCACGGGTCTACGACAAAGGCGTGGATCTTAGCCAAGGCCTTGATCTGGACTGCACAGAGGCTACAGTGAGAGTTAATTTCTGTCAGTCACTTGGTTTGAAAGAATTAAAGGCCTTTGTGAATATTGTTCGTCTCTACCTCTCATTGGAGTTGACCATAAACTGGTAGAAGTCTGTGTCATCCTTGATGATGCTCAGAGGGACCACATCTGTGACGTCCATGTCTGTGTTCTTCAGCTGGTTCAGCTTCAGGTTGACTCTGAACATGTATTCCCTGACGGCGTCTGAACCGGGCTTTAGACCACGACACACGATGTACCTTCGGATAGCAACAGTGCAAAGAGTTTAACAGATGCAAGAACTGTCTGTATGAACTCTTTCCTCTTACTCTAAATCAAAAATTGGATCCTTAGCAGAGAGACTGTATCCTTTCCTCCTATAGAGAAGCTGCACAGTCAACTTTTCTGTCTGAAACTAACTGCAATTTTGAGTGTAGTTACTTGAGAAGAAATACTTCCCTCCACACAGGACGAGAAAATTGAAGAGAAAATATAAAAGTTTCTTCCAGGCAGCCGAGAGCTGGGACTCACTGATTATTACTGAACTTGAACAGTGGAAGCAAATATTTGGCATCCAGTGTTTCATTTGCATTTTGAAAAGATTCTGAGTAAAAGTCTGGCCTGGGATCCAATGATGTGTTGAAGCAATGTTTACTTTTCTATCAATATTCACTTAAGATACAATAAACAACCCAGCCAGCAGCCCTGCATAAATAACTCCATACAGCACACAGGTTTCATTCACACACGGACACACCTCTCAGAGTTGGCAGGCCTGCTGGTGATGGGTTTGAAGAGCGAGATCCTGTCGAAGCAGAGGTAGAGCAGGTAGACCAAACCCACGCTGAAGGGAGTGAAGAGGTCGAACGTCTTACAGACAAAGTTACCACCTGGAGAAGACAAAAAGTGCCACCATCGTTTAATCTGAACCCTGTGAAACAAACATACAGTACATGTGCACACAGAGACAAGTGCAATAACATAACTATTATCAAGGTATACAGACAGTGTTTCTCCTAGCATGCAGATGGACGGGGTACACATATTAATCCAATAATAGCTAATAAGTGAGACAAATATTACCACGCTTGCTGATGTTCTTTAAATAAAGTAAAGTTTTAGCTTCGTAGCTTGAAAAACTGTCTAAATTTTGTAGGTGTTAGCTGGGAACTAATGCATTTACCAATGTTAACAGCTCAAGTTTTTAAAAAGTAGCTAGTTCAGGGACAAATGCAGACAAAGTATGGCAATTCTCCAATTTGATAAACTGAAAGTTCTTGATTTTGAGTATGCATGTAGTCAGAGATGTCCTTAATTGAATTTGTTTTCCAGCTATTTAAAATCAAAGAATAAAGTAATGTCTCTCTACAATTTAGTGGGATTTCTTATTTCTTGATTTAAAAGGGACACAGGTGACAGGTTTTATACTTCCTGTGAATATAATTCAATAGTCTTATTGCCATATATGTATTTTGTTTATGTACTCTGTGTACACCTTATTTTGAAAAGCGCATGTATCCTTGGTCAATACATTTGCCATAACGGCCATTACAGGAGGGAACTCTAACTTAAGTAGCAAATGGTTTGACCACAGAGATACAAGTTGCAGTCCCTCACTCTCGGATATGTTTTCATTGGCTTCACAGAGTTTTTTTTATGAAATTTAGAAACACCAGGAGCTTTCCACTTTGGCAGAATTTAAAATAGCAGCCACTGATGTGCAGGAACGCAGACTAACAAGGTGACTCATTCGTCATTCATTTGTGCACATGTATACACATACCTGTCCTGAGTGTAGAGAGGGCAGTGAGGAACTGACAGAGCAGCAGCTGTTTGCTCAGGATCTCCTGGATGTTTTCCTGGCCTTCCACAGAGAAACCCTACCAGAGACAACCACCAAACCAAAATTATCCAATCAGTAAACAAATCAGCTGGAAATCTCAGTTCAACCCACAGAGAGCAGAAATCTATGACCCCATCTTCTGTTTGTAAAGTTTAGATGCTTTGATGCAGAGCAGCAGCTACAAATATACTCTGCAGTAAAAAAAAAAAAAGATCTGTAAAAAAAGTCTCACCCCGTCTGCCATGAGGACGTGCAGCCCTCTTCTCTCTGTATTCTCCAGGACAAAGTTTCGGAAGGCTGTTATGTTTTCTGGCCGAGTGATGTCTCCGTCGCCGTCCACCCCTCCCTCACCTGGGACACACAGAGGTCAAGCTTTCACTGAATCATTCATCACCTGAGACGTGACCAGTTTCTGTTCTCTCCCTGAACGTGTCCACATATAAATCATGTCAAGTCTAAAATGTCAAAGTCCAACAGAATGTTGCACAAAAGAAAGGGCATCCTTTAAAAAATTCATTACATACATCGTACCCTCTTTTACAGTTTCCCTTCATCACCCACTGTGAGGAGGTTTGGGGAAATCACAACAACAATCACAATCAAATGTTTACGCTACAGAGAGGAGCTACAAGAATTGTACACAGAGTTGAAAACCATGAACCAGACAACAAATTATTTAAAAACTCACATGCTCTCAAATTTAGAGATTTGGTGAACTTGCAGACTGTATCCAGAATTTGTCCCAAATCAGAGTGACTCAGTGTGAACTAAGAGGAATTTGCATGTTTACTAAAACAAAGACGAGAACAAAAGAAAGACAAAGATGTAAAAGTGCAAAATAAGTGGAACACTCTGCCCGATGACGTGAGCAGCTGCAGCTCTATCAGCACTTTTAAACCAAAAGTCTGTAAATAACTCCTGAGCGCTTTACTCACTGACCTTGAATTCCTATTTATGGTCTTCATGACTTTCTTCATTTTATGACAGGCATACATTTGTGATGTGCTACTGTGTGGCACTTTGTGTTGTGTGTCTTCTGTGTTATTTTCTGTTTAACTTTGTATTGTGTTTGCACTCTGTACTCTTTGCTATTGCGCTCTGTCTCTGTTTCGACCTGGCATGGGACAACAGATACAAATTGGCTCAAAACTTCAATCTGGTACGGTGCTTTAAATGGTGACATTTCTGTTTTAAAACATACATGGTCCCTTTTATATACATTTAAAAAATGAACATAAATAAATAAAAGTGAAAAGAGTACCCTTGTGGAATAGTTTTGAAACAAGGACATGAAAATGTGTAATAAACTTAGTAAAATTCAAACTATATTCTAAAAAAAGACGATTTAAAAAATATAAGACGGGGTATGAACACTAGTCTGTATATAAATATTCATTAGGGACTTTTTGGTATATATAATATACTTTTTTTTGGTTTGTTTGTATCTTTTTTTCATTTTCAGGCATAAATCTAAAGGAAACAGTGTAAAATAACTAACAGGTAACGAACCTATTTTCCTATGTTTTTGTGTCTCAGTGACTAATGGGAACAGCAATATGTCTAATTGGTCCAGTATTGTGCAAGAGAGCTGCAGCCAGCAGGGTCAATGCAGGCTGCAATGCAACCACTGACAGGCTCACACTGTTATTCTGTTATTCCGAGGCAGAGTGGGTCGTCCACCAATCGGAAGATCAGCGGTTTGATCCCCCTTGATGGCTGAATGTGACTCAGTATTGTAAAAAGTGCATTGAGTGGTCAGAAGACAAGAGAGGTGCTACACAGTCAGTCCATTCACCATTTATGTGTCTGACAATTTATGGAAATAATCTCAGAGACGGATATTTTTGTCAATGAGTAAGATCCTTTTTTTAAAAACAGCCCTGAAATCGCCATCGCCCACTCACCAGACTCCATTTAAATAAACAGTAATTTTTGCCTGTATGGAGTCGGCATGTTTTCACATCTAACTGGGTAAATTAAGGGTTTGTTTCAACCAAACCAAGTTTTGTGCGATTTTCGGAACAGTGGACAGATGAACCAAGACAGCTTTTGTTGTTTTTATTTTGTTCCTCTTGACTTTGAAAGAAGTTTTTTCAGACTGTTTTCAGACACTTAAAATAATAATCTGAGCCTGTCAGTGACACAAACAAGCACTTTCAGTCGATGTAAACTGACAGTGTGCAAATGCCTTTTAACTCTGCTGGCAACTTGCTTTGTGGCTGCTGGCTTCAGCATTCTCGCTCAGCGCTGGACCAGTTTCACAAAAACATGGGAAATAGGTTCCAGGTTTAAAAATAAAGAAGATACCTTTCAAAGAGGATAGATGTAAGAAGCTAATGCTTTAGTCTCCACCTTTTCGGTCAGCATGAACTTGCTTTGGTTTCTCGCTGCTTCAAAAGTAATGACCTATTTTATTTCATTTATTATATTTTTATATGCTTATTTGAGCTGTTTAAGTTGAAAATTAACATAACGATTTAAAAATGGGTGCGTACCGTAGTAAGGCTCAAACAGCTCACTCGGTGCTGCATAGAAGTCTTCCAGTTTGAAGTCACAGGGTCCTTTCAGCGTCATGCCAAACCCCTTGGCATGCCAACGCCTCCTCCACAGTATGTACTCTGAAAAGCCTCCAGGCCCCGCACAGACGTCACCGAAGTACAGAAGCTCGCCCTCGCGGTCCTTCGTCAGAGGTTTCTACATAACGAGAGAGGTTTGTCTCACCATCTGTTTATATGGGCCTGTGTGAACAAAAGTTGAGTGCAACACACATCGTGCGACCAACTCACCCCTTGTGAATCCTTTGGGTTGGTGAACATGTGGTCCAAGCAGTGGTCCATGTTGGCCATTTTCATAGCTGCTCTAAACACAGAAAAAAACATAATACAACTTGTCACTGTCTTTAAATGTTTGGGAATACATTGCTCCTGAAACCCAACTAATACCAGCGTATCCCAAGTCTTAATCAGAAAATGCTGCATTTGGAAATAGGCCTTGTTTGGAATATCCAAATGGAATACACTGTTTACATGACCCATGTCAAATTCAGAATATTGTCAGAATAATAGTTTAATTTTAGTACGTATGTAAACACAGTCATTGATAATTTGCAACCCTTTTGTTAACTACCAAAAGACTGACCTGTTGAGGAAGATACCTCCTCTGATTGTCTCGTAAGGGTTGGAGCGGGTCCGTGCTCTCCTCATCTCCTCGCCCTCCAGGTTATCAAACACTGTCTGAACATCAAACAGACACAGTGGTTAAACTCAGGAATATTACAACATGATGATTTAGGTCTAGCCAGTGTAGAGGGCAATGCACGGAGCTTTACACAAGGAAAAGTCCATTTTTATGAAAATAACTTTCACAAGGCTCAGTGCTCACATGTGACAATCACACTAAATCAAATGAAGAGCTTCACTAGGCTTATGGTCCTAAAACATCAGGGTTAATGCCTACTATCTAACTGTCACTGCTGTTTTCTAAACATTAACATTAACAATTATTTTCATTATCAATTACTCCACCCAAAATTTTCCAGATTAATAATTTGATAGTTGGAAGAATAGAGAGTGGAGTGGAAAAAATAGTCTGCATTATTAACCAGAGCCCAAGGTAAAGTCCTTAAAGTGACATTTTTCATCCAATCAGCATTCAAAAAGTCAACACTATTCAGTTTATCATCATGTATGACAAAGAAAAGCATCAAACTGCCCCAGTCATGAAAGTTAAAACCAGATGTTTGATTTTTTCCTTTAAAAAAAATTACAAAAACTATTATCCAATAATCAAAACAGCTGCCAATTAATCTTCTGTTGATTGACTAATAGTTGCAGCTTTAAGGTATATACTGCTGAGGTATTTAATACAGATTCTGTTTTTATGCTTTTGTGGGAAAAAAAAAAGGGGGATTAAAATGAAACACAAGTTATAACTGACCTTGCACCTTAGAAGAGTGTGCAGCAGGTCTTCAGTGCAAAACTCTGTCTCATCCTCAATCTTGAGTTTTCTCTGTAAGCAGTCAAAAATAAGAGTTTAAAAACAAAATGTGGACACGAGGCAAAAGAGTGTGCCTGAGTGAACACTGTGTATGATACAACAGTTTATGTCTGAGTGTTTGTATTTACATCTCCCAGTTTCATCCAGTCCCTCAGCTCATCTGCATCTGGGTTCTCTGTGGTGCATTCTGGGAACCAGTCTACCTTCTCTGTGGCACTGGGCTGAACAGACAAACAGAGACAGGGATGGAGACACATCGTGTCGACAGGTCATTATGATGCATACATATGAAAATTGTTCTCAGGAGTGAAAAAAATCGACAGACATTTCAAGAGACATTTCACAGAATTTACAGGAAACACCACTGAAAACAATACATGAGTATTATTTACTTCTGTATACCTCTGGTTCATCGCGCCAGTCCACATTTAGCTCCCCCTGAAAGCCCTGCAGTGTGAGACCGAGACCCCTTCTCCCTCGCTGGGTGGAGGCCTCCACAATCTCTTTGCGTCCCTGTCCAAACTTTCCCAGACCTTCACCCTCACGGAAACCCATCTTGGCCTAAGGGTGTAAGACATAAGAGAGAATCAGAAAGTGAGGAAAAGACAGCTGATAACTCTGTTTCTTCTGAGTACTTCTGAATTCATCGATCTAAGAAACTTATATAAACAATCCAAACTTCTGCAACACAGACTCTGAGACAGTCGTGTAAAATATCTACAGGTAGTGCAGGTTTCAGTTCTTTACCATAAGTTTCTGTGACACACTGTTGTACATAGAGAAGTTGGACGAGGCCTGTGAGGGGTCAGTGTCTTGGTCTTCAAAGGATGATATGGAGGGCATGGAGAATCTCGGTCTGTGATCATCCTGGTCACTGAGGGAATCATTTTGGCTCGAGTCTAGACAGGGCAAAATCACAGACAAATGTCACTTAACAAGAAGAGAATTTCTGAAGTTATTCAACCACAGCTTTATTGTCAACAGCTATGTTCACAACACACTTCACGCTACAAAAACAACACTTCCTGTTTCATAATAAGAGCCGCCCCCACAGCAGCCACCTGAATATAATGCAACTTGAATTACACTTGAAGCTAAAACTCCATATTCTACTTGAGTAAGATTTTGAATGTAGGACTTATACTTGTTTTTAACACAGCAGTATTGCTATTTTTGCTTAAGTAAAAGATCTGAGTACT
>JAPZEB010000010.1:16355396-16371393 GCA_029783705.1 Chaetodon striatus
AGTTATCAGAGAAATAAGGTGTGCACACAGTGGCAGATGCTGGGGAAACAAAAAACTGTAATGTTTAACTGCTTTATTTAAATGTTTTAATCACCAGATCTGTTTGTTTGTTTGAGGATTTTTTTGGAAAGGAAGAGACCTCTGTGGATAATTCGGCTCCCGTTAAAAACCTCCTGAACAATGAACACTGAAGGAAATTTAACCGGGTGAAGTTTCAACGAGTTGCAATCTGCAATCCTCACCACTAGATGTCACTGAATCCCACTGAATTTTACATACTGTACCTTTAAATTCTCCTTAGAGATGTTGGTGTTTCTCTCTTGAGAAAAATTCAGGATAACATAAACAGAAAACCTTGAAATGGGAATTTACAGTGGGGGGGGTGGGGGTACCTCCAAAGCCAACAAAAACCCCAGTCACACCATCTACTCAACATTGCATCTGTTTTTGATGTTTATAAAGAACTGTATAAAAATTCAGTGACCTTAAAGCAAAGCAGGAGCACAACTCACAATAATGCATGACTTATTGATTCGCCGCTGATGGCTTTCTGTCCCATAGTGAGGCCTACATAAAGATATTGCACCATATTATTGAAGGCAACTGGTTGCAGTTATTTCCACTGGTGTGACAGGAAATGTAGCAAAAAGGTGTCATGCATATAAACCAAGCTTGATCTCACTTTTCATCACAGCCTCTCACACCAAAACCTTTACTCATTTTTCCCACCTGTTTTATATTTTACTTATCCATCAACTCATCCTTGTGTGTGTGTGTGTACACAGGCCAACAGACCTCGCCACACACTCCTTATCCTCAACATATTTGTGTCACACCAGAACGAAAATTATCCTGAAAGTAAAAAAGCCTCAAACATCAAATACAGCGTTTTGTAAGCTCTCACTTTCACACTCGTCAGTACACAAAAAAGGTGACTGGTCTAATACAATGTACCAAAGTAAACACAAAGCCCACGGCGGATAAGAGGAGGCCTGTTTAAGCAGCCATTAGCGAGTGTTTGAGTTAAAGAAGCCATTTAGTAAAGCAGTGCTGTCATGTGGTATTTGCTCCGACGCTGCTTAAAGGCTGGCTAGTTAAACAGGCAGGGAAGGAAGGGTCAATATTTTCTCAGGCAGGTCTGGAGACACAACGGTTGAGATTGGCTGTTTCCCACATTCTTACCACTTCCAACTGGTGTTTAAACTGGTCGGGCACAAGGCAGGACGGACATCCTGTGGTCAGCAAATATCAACACAGGATGAAATGACCAGCTAATATCTGGTGATTTATGGCCAGAGGTAATGCATCAGACTTGTCACCATTTTTTATAAGTCAAAAGCAATGTTAACATAGCTTACTGTGAGCCAGGGATTAACAGGACTGTTTATTAAACTGGGCCAACAGTGAATCACCTCTATATCATGGTATAAAGTCAAATAAAATGCGACTGCAAAGGACAGAAAGCCCAGCAAAACACCCACTTACAATACTGTATAATCCAATCACTATATTCCAGCAGTCTTTGCACTATTACACCCTCCCCTGCACTGCTGTTCACAGATTCAGACTTGTATATAGACATTGCATATTGTTCATACATATATTTCTGAATACATTCATCCATTTTCCTAACCGCTCATCCTCTTGAGGGTCGCGGGGGGTGGAGCCTATCCCAGGTGACATTGGGTGAGAGGCAGGGTACACCCTGGACAGGTCACCAGACTATCACAGGGCTGACACACAGAGACAGACAACCATGCGCACTCACATTTACACCTACGGACAATTTAGAGTCACCAATTAACCTATCCTGCATGTCTTTGGACTGTGGGAGGAATCCGGAGTACCCGGTGAGAACATGCAAACTCCGCACAGAAGGGCTCCCGCACCTGGGATCAAACCAGGAACCCTCTTGCTGTGAGGTGACAGTGCTAACCACCACACCACCGTGCCTGTCTGTCAACAATCACTTCAAAATTGTTTTGATACAAAGAACATTTTGGGCAACGTTATGCATCAAGATTGCACTCAAAGATGCTCCACTGATACCTACGCAGGTTTTAAAATGTGTGATTTGCTGTTTGTCGCTCTGCACCAGGAAATCAATAAGTAGTTTCCTGCTGATTCACCCTCTCTCAACTCAAGCTGACTGCCCTGTCAGAGTCACCTCAGGTTTCGCTAGTTAGCTGCTAACAAGTCATGCTCAAGGCTAAGACGCAGAGCTCTGACCCAGTTATAGATTTAAGCTGCTTTGGAAACAGGCCCAAATCTATCCCATTAGGAGCCAGTCAGGGTTACAGTTGTGCCATTCTGGATTTAACAGGAGCTTAGAGTTTAGCTTTACTCAGAAAATGTGTGGAAATATACTGGGAGCTCCCAACAGCTACGGTGATTAACACGAGTTTGACCGCTGGTTGGAAACATTACAAACAACACCGTGGTTGTTAGAAAGCAGTGCACCTGCTCGTCAGGACTTTCATCAGGCTCCTGGCCTCAGGGAGGAGAGGAGTCAGGGACAGACATAATTTCTTCCTCTCGCTCACTCTCTCCTAAGTTCACAAACACACACACACACACACATGCACACACACAGAGGTCCATTGTGTGTCTGTTTCAGTGGCTTCTCCTCAGGAGGCTCTTGTTACCGTCTCTTACGTCCAACAACAAAGAGCTGAATGTCTTTTCTATCAAAGAGATGGATGAGAGCGAGTGAGGGACATATCCACAAGGTCTTTTACACATTTAAAGGCTCCATTCTGCCCGTGTGTGTGTGTGCTTGTGTGTGTGTGTCCATGTGTGTGTCTATGTTGTGTATGAATCCCTCGAGGAGTTGTCATTATTATATCTCTTACAGTATGATACCTGTATCAAATGAGAGCAAAGACCAAGAGTAGCCTGACATATTTATGTACGATGTACAGTTGCACCTGCGCAGTTGCCTCAGGTGAATCAGAAAAAGACGAAATGCCCATCACACTATCTGCAGCAGACAGGTTGTGCATCTTTACAAGCAAAAAAAAAGTGACAATAAGTTTATTCCACATAGCTGCTGAGTCAAAGGGTGGCAGAGCAGCTCCAGGCCACTCTGCTAACATAGAAGAGCATGTATTGTTTCTATGTGTCAGTGAGCTCTTAATTAATGGCAGTGGAGTCACAAGTTCAGTGTTGGTAAATATCAAGTTAACACCTCAGTGAAGTGTCCTTGAGCGAGACACTGAATCTCTATTAGCTGCGGGGTGGCTCTTCTGTTGCAGGTCTTAACTGTGACCTCCTTATAGAGGGGAATTCTCACATACAACATGTCATCATATCAAATCACTTTTGAGAGCTCAGAGAGGGTGTAGATCATCATCAGGGGCATTCATCACTTACACTTGCAGGTTTTTTCATGTCATCCATTTAATGATTTATCTCTAAGTCTTTTTATTTTGATGGGGTATTGTATTCATCTACATTTAGCAGGAGTGACAGAGTTGTTGACAGTAATGATGATGAATGAGGAATTCATTTAAATCTGCCTTCAACCACTTTCCCTCATAAAGTGCAGCAATCTGTGAGCTCTCTTATAAAGTAGAAATGATAAGATAAGCCGAGGCATTTATATAACACATTTCATACCCAAAGGCAAAGTCTTTACAGATTAGTCAAGTCAAAGTTCATTGTGGCCCAATTACAAAGCGTGCCTCAAAGGATTCTACAAGCAGTAATCGCAATTTAATTTCAGTATCACAAATCACAATTAGCCTTAGAGGGCTTTAAAGCATACAACATCCCTCTGTCTTTGGACCCTCACAGCAGATGAGGAAAAACTCCCCAAAAAAGCCCTTTAATGGGGGGAAAATAGCAGAAAATTCAGGAAGAGCAACTGAGAAGGGATAGGGTCCAGCTCCCAGTTTTACCAGGCTAGAATTTATTACCTTTGGGGAAAGGGGCATCTGACAGCTTCAGATTATGAGCAAGGCATTTTACAGTGGCCTGCAACTACGGGGGATACAATGGGCTTCTCTTTCTCTTCCTGATGGATGCTATGCCTCTCCATGTTTGTTGTGACACACCTACTTTTCAACAATCATATAGAATTCCTCCCGAGCATTATATCTCACCTTCCCATCTCACTGCTCTGCCATTTCATCTGAACTTTAAAGCAGCTGTAATCTGTATTTTTATAATGACAATGTGGAAACAATGTCACAAAGGAGTCGCTCACAGTAATGAATGGATCTAGACAGAGGTGAGTAGAGTCTCGCAACACACGCTTTTTTGGGAGGGAAAGGGGGATCGTCAGTAGTTGAGACGTCACCACTGCTTGCTTGAGCGCAGGCGGCCTGGCTTTTGGACCTTCTCCAGAGAAGGTTTATCTCTTGTGCAGCTTGGCATGGCACAACGGGTTTTAACTGACAATGGAAACACAAATCGGCATAGCATGGCTTTACTCTGCACAGCCAAGAATGACAATGGAAAAAGGGTATATCATCTGAATCTGCAGCTCTTCTCAGCTGTAAGGAGCTTCACAGCTCTTATGGCAGGTTTAAGTACCTGATTGGTAAATTTCATGATGGGTTTTACAATAGTTTTAATATGTTTGTGTGCATTTTCATAGCTGTACATATTTTGTCCTCCTCTCTTTTTTCACACACAAACAGAAACACACTGGTGCACACATGGTCCAGCATGATAAAGCACAATTCCTTTTTTAGCCTGGAGGATTTGTTTGTGTGAGTGTGTGTGTGTGTGTGTGTGTGTGTGTGTGTGTGTGTGTGTGTCCTCTGTGACGCAGCACATTCTTCCTCTCTTTAAATGGCTCTTCTTAAATAGCGGAAAAGCTTAGCCTTGTTTAAATGTGTTCTCTACCTTGAGCTCATTAAACACCTCTTGTGTTCAGGAGCTCATTATGTTTTTTTCTGTCTCCTTCCGTGTTGTTGTGCGCAAACACAAGCACAAACAAACACAAATATTCACATTAGCAGATACATGCATATAACCTGAAACATTACATATTAACCAACTGAATTAGCGACTGTACATATGTGTTTGGGTGTACATTGTGTTCTCGGCTAACTAAGAGTCTGTCAGAGGAAACAGCAGCTGTGTGGATGCGTGATGTTACCTGGCAGCTTGTTACCAAACACATGAAGCGTGTATGCCAAGACACATCCAATCTATTTTAGGTCTGCTGTGCAGAATTGATGAGGTGTGAAAATTACCTCGTGTGAATGAACTTAAGGACCCAAATTACAAGTCTATGATAATGATTTGAAAAAAAAAAAAAGTCTTCTTTCAGGCATAAAACTGAAGTTGAGCTCATTACAGATACAGAAAGATGAGTCCACAGATGTATAACAGAAATACAATACTAACTCTTATGCAAATTGCCTGAGGGTACAATGGGAAGAAAGTTATATTTACTTCAAAGCTCAGCTACATGAGTAAAAGAGCACGTACTTTCCTCTAGTTCCTGTGCTAAAGCCGCACTAATGACTCAGCACTTCAAATTCACAGGTGTCCGACACTCAGACTACCTGCTCTGCAGCTTCAAGACCCCCCAAGATGTTTTACTTTCCCACCGCCTCAGCCCCACCGTTTCTATCTCCGACCTTTGACATTTCCTGGCAGAGACTCTTAGTCTCACATTGTGTTACTGTCTGTATCCTTTCCGACAGAGAGATGAGGTTTAATGGGGCGGTCATTGATAATGGCCCCCAAAGAACAGTCTATTGTTTTTATCAAGAAAAGAGAGAAAGATAAGCCTTTTTAAAATGATGCAGAACTAATTCTAACTTAGTTAATTAAATAAGAAGTAGCTTTCAGAAAACAACAAGATTTTTAAGAGGGAAATGTACTCAGAGAAGTTATTCTTTGGCTTGTAAGTCTGGTATTTCAACCTTCAATATTTCCTTGAATTGCTGTGTGAACGTGTTAAAAGGTTTCAAGGCAATCTATAATTGTAGTACAATATCTCTTGTTGAAACAAGCTTCCTGCTGCTGATGTTCCTCCCACTCAATGAGCTACTCTGACCTTCCTTGCCTCATCTTATTGTAGAGTTTGTATATTTACAATTTACATTAAAACAAGCCTTAAACTGAAATCACATCCAAAATATGCTGCAATGCTCACACGTCAAACTCTTTAAGAAACCGTGCACGCACACCTAAAATGTAGACAGTAATTTAAATTCTATAGAGCAGCTTTAAGTCGCTCTTCGGATACCAACTGTTCATTAAAGCTACAGCCAGCAGAGTCTCTGAGGAACATCTCTGAGAGTTGGCTTGTGAACATAATTAAAGCTTTAATCTCCGTTCTTGGCTAACAAGTTTTGATGTGGTCCCGTGGGTTTGTGCAGGAGAACCCCGTGACCTGTGAATCTCATCAGATAGTTGTTGAGTCATGGTTAATCTCAGCCATCTCCTTCCATTTGTAACCATGACAGGACTGATCACTTTAAAAAGATCTCTGTGAGGGTTATTTTAACTGTTCTATTTATAAGTCAAAATATTCATGGACTACATATGCAAAGTGTTATGGAATTTGATAAGACCTCTTTGTTGCCTTCAGTTTTGATTTGCCAAGTAATATTAGGAAAACTGTAACCTACCAGCTGCAAAAAATAAAGAGACTTTGGAATATTTGTTTTTAATGTACTTTCATTCAAAGGTCCCACATCATTAGAAAAAAAAAATTCAAGGTCTTTTTTTAATTTTTATTATTTTAAGCTCCAGTCGTAGGTTTTTGGTGACAATCTGTCTGTGTGTTTCCATCCATGTTTTTGGCTCCAACTGTGGGTGTTTTGTAGCAACCTGTCTGTGTGTTTCCATCTAATTCTTAGGCTCCAGTTGTAGGTGTTTTTGAGCAACCTGTATACGTCTTTCCATCAACTTTTTAGGCTCCAACTGTGGGTGTTTTGCAGCGACCTGTCTGTGTTTCCATTGACTTTTTAGGCTCCACTTGTGGGTGTTTTGTAGCAACCCATTGGTGTGTTTCTGTCAGCCTTTAGGCTCCAATTGCAGGTGTTTTGTAATGACTCATGAATGTGTTTATTTCAGCTTTTTAGCAACCCATTGGTTTGTTTTCATCTGTTTTTTAGGCTTCAATTGTTGAGTGTTTTGTAGCAACCTGTCTGTGTCTTTGCATTACCTTATTAGCCTCCAGTTGTGGGTGTTTTGTAGCAGCTATAGGTCCTATCTAAATACTGCGATCAAAGTATCAAAACACTCAATCCACAGAGAAGTACACACAGTCCATATTAAGAAACTGTGCATTTAAACAAGCTTTCTACTATACTCTACAAAGTTAAAAAGTGTATGTACAGTGTCATTATGGTCTCTCCACAGCTACAATGACAGTGCACAGAAGCCGATAGAGCAGATGCGGAAGACCTGGAAACACTGACTAATCAGGGCAGACTGGGTTTTTTTGGGAGGGGGACTTAAAGATATAGCCGCTAAAATGGAGTGAGAGAGGCTGCAGACTCAGTCAATAATTCTCTGTGTGATCCACTGTAAATGTAAAACACTTATTATTGCCACTTTAAAATCATAACAAGCTGCGATCTCCAGGAATTGTAGACCCGCACTGCATTTTCTGCCAAATGATATTCCCCGGTTGCTCTAACATCTTGGTGAGGCACCATTAAGCACACTGCCCCAGACAGTGTTCAGCCCCAGTCTAAGCTATACAGTACATCTGTTTCCGTTTGAGACATTTGAAGCAGGATGGATAATCCCAGCTGTGTCCCACCATGACTGTGTGACCCTGTCAGACCTGACCTGCCGTCTCAGTGATCAGAACAGCTGAGTGACGCGCCTTAACAGTACACGTGCACTACACGCTGACACACAAACAGTACATCATGACATGCTGTTATTGCTACAGGGCGGGGTTAACCCACTAGAGGGCAGAAATGAGATGATGGCCCATCCTGAAACTTCAGTGAGTGATCAGTCATTACTTTGTGGTGACAGAAACACTTTATTTAAAGTACCCCTATAACCATTTATAAGCATTATATAAACATTGATAAATAGTTTATAACAGGCTATAATGCAGTTGTAAGCAGAGCTAAGCATTTATCAGTGTATTTATTAACAACTATAACTCCTCCTGAAGGCATTTGTTAGTAGTAAAGACAGATGTAATCATCAAAGGTCTTCATGTATAGGAGAAGTTATAATTGTTGTCAAATACTGTGCATTAATAATCACTTATATTGGCGTATAACTACACTATAGTGTTATAAACGATTCATTAAATGTTATATATTGTGCTTATAGATAGCTGAATGGTATGGTTAAAGTAAAATGTTACCATGGTAACTAATACGCACAATGTTATTTAGTAAATTTCAGCATACAAACACAATATTATATGGAAACAATAAAAGCCTCTAAAGCCTATAATTCATCCTCCTAACACAGTATGAAGGATGTCAGATGGGTTCCAGTGTCTTTGTAGGGCAAACACAATCAAGAGGATTGATTAGGGACATACCTCTTGGCATCCAGGGCCACTTGGACTGTAAATAACCACTGTAGAGACACTGTGGGAATACTTGTCCTAGAAAGGGTCTCAAATGGACAGTTGGCCCACTGATGACCTCAGAGGTCAGTGGTCAATGACCTGCCTGCTGATGGACATGATGGACATGTCCTTACAGCCAGTCATGGCTTGTGTCATGTGGTGCTAATGAACAGCTGACACCAGACTATATACAAATGATTTATTATGAACACTACGGAACAAGGACGTTTTCTTTTAAATTGACAAAATGGACATGTGCAAAACATCCGGTAAATAATAACAGCACATGTGAAAACAAATATGAATGACAAAGGTGATATATGAAGAGTACACGAGTAACACAATTCAATTCCAAAAGGGTCCTCGCGACTGCATGTGGTCAGTGCTCAGGCCCTAAATACCCCCCTCCCTCCTGGAAAAAATTTTAAAAATAACACTTTTTTTGCTTTTTAATACTGAACAAGGATCATAGTCGCACAAAGACACACAAAATTACATCACAAAATGAAACAGTGCTTTAGAGCCAAGCATTGTTTTCACTATGGGCTGTTAATAACACACTGAGCGCAACATTGCATAACTGCTCGTATGACTAAAAACATCACTTTCTCTGAACCTTTTCTGGGCAGAAAGTCTGCGTCTGTGTTTTCCTTTTGTTCTTTTCCCCTGTAAGTTTCTTACACATCTAACACTCCACATTCCCCGCTGACTTTACTGTATAATGTGGACATTGAAATGGGAATTTAAGAACCTTCGAATCAGGTGAGTGGTCTTAACTTGAGCTAAACTGTGGCTATTTTAAGTGGTCAGCCCACCAGCATAATGTGTCATTTGTTTCCCCTGGCGTCAGAGGTCTTAGAGAGAGAGGCAGAGAGGGAGAGAGATTTCATTCTCAGTGAAATACATAACCACCAACTCTAAAAAGTCCTGTCATCTGTTAGTATGGCACATTACGCTCACATTTCTACTACAAACAGGAAAGAGCTGTATTACTCACAGACTTTACTGTAATGCAGAGCTTTGAGTTTTATCTTATACAACAAACAGTATGTGTCTATAGTAAATACCAGATCAGCCTTTTAAAAGAAGGATAGGATTTAAACAAACCATCCAGTTGTTTTTACGTCAAGGACTCCAAGAAGAGTGAAGAATTGATTTAGTCACTGCAAGCTAAAAGGATTTGAAAGATAGCAGCAAAGAGTGAAGACCTTTGACCAAAATAACTTATCTTAATACTTCCACACATTGTTTGACTGTAATGACTGATTAAAAAAACACAACCAAGGTCCAGATTTAGATTGGTTGTTTCTTTTTTAATGCGGTGCCTGTGTGTCTTTCTTTATTTGTGAATACAGAACTTCCTCTTAATCTTTCCAGGACTCCTGGTGTAGCTGATTACACTGTGGTAACACTCATCATAAATACACTAATGGTAGAAACTTTGACACGGCAATTACGAATACATATTGAGATTTTTTTAGGCAACATAAGTATCAGCCTACATCAGATATGCAAAAGGCCCTAACACCTCTCTTGCATGGGAGCAAGAAACACAGACTTTGTGGTGATTTTGCATCTCTTTTTTGTTTTCCATCTCTTTCCAATCACCATACAGCACATCTTCTTGTGTCTTTCTGCTACAGTACCTTTATTCCACAACATTTCAGAGTGAAATATGATACTTTTTTACTACATATTTAATTTAGTTTAAGTTATTTGACATGAATTTACATGCAGCATCTAAAAAAGAGCACAAGGGCAGAGGACCCAGCACACTGCCCTGAGGCACTCCACAGGTCATTGGCATGGCCTCTGATAACTGCCCACCAACCTCAACCTGCTGATCTCTCCCTGAAAAATAAGAAGCTATCCCTCTTAGAGCATTGTTATCCATGCAAAGGGCTTTAACTTAGTGAGAAGAAATTTGTGACTTGGGTCTGATTCACTCCGGTTTTTCTAGATTGGAGAGACTTTAGTGAATTTAAAGTCAATTCGTCTTGATCCAGAGAAACATTGATACATGATTTATATACTGAGCAACTGTGACAGATTCATCTTTCAGGATTCTAGCACCTATGCTATCAAGATCAGTGGCCTTTTTGATTTTAAACTCCCTGACCTGACAATTAGTTTCATCCCCACACCCTAAATCCTCAAGTACTTTCCATAATCTGGTGGGGCTACATTTATATGACAGTTGTAGTTAGCAAGATTGAGATTTCATTCTTATACATTTTTAAAAATTAGATGAATTGTTGACGATGAACCTGCACAACAAACCATTAAGTGGTAAAATTAGCTCCATCTTGAACAGCAGCTACATTAAAATACTGCTGACATGTTTATGCATCAGTCATAATAATCTAATGTAATAAAATAATAGTGACAGGCGATATTCTGCTACATTTGAAGTGCTTTCGCTTCCCATTCCTTAAGTACATTTTGCCAACAATGCCTCTACTTACATAAGATAAGTCATGGAGTCTGTTACATTGTTTTACTGGTGCTTGTACTCAAGTAAAGGATCCATGTACTTCCTCCACGACTGATCAGGCCACAGTATGTAACTCAAACAAAAAACAAATTCATCTATTTATAAAATATGACTCCCTGGTGTCACATATTAATATCCAAATATCCGTTTCCGTGTTTTTCCCAGCCTTTGAGTCATTCAGAATATGAAAAACTGACATTACTTTGCATGAATGCGTAGCCCAATGCTTGCGTTGGCCAGAGATGAGACGTATGACCCCTTCCTCCTTCTACCATGGCAACTTCAAGGAACCGGAGCTGGATGGGGATACTATGGGAGTAGCGACGCTTTGAGGTCCATGTGGTCGAGTCTGCGTAAAAACGCACCAAACTCACGCCAAACACTTACGAAATAGTGAGCGTCATAAAAAAAAGCAGCTCGATCCTTGCAGCTCCTGGCACTTGTATGAATGAATAAGCTGTTTCGGGAGAAAGCCTCCTGGATTTGCTGCTGGAGAAACAACCTGAAGAGCGGAACGCGCTTCGGTGGTGCGTCGCTGCGATCTCCACAGACAACGGACAAAACGGGAGCAAACAGTTCAGGGTGAACTTTAGATTTTTGGCCAAAGAAGGCAACTTTTTAAACAGCGAGCAAGACGGCTTGGCTCAGCGACAAGTGGAGATATGTTCAAAAAAAGCAAGAGTAAAGTGCTGGTGGATTATGCGTCAGAGGAAGACGACATGTCCTGGCATTATCATCACTCCTACAAGGTAAAGAGACCGATGGAAACTCAAACACATCACCGCTAACAATGACAGTTAGTCCTGCTCAGTTTTCTCCGTAAACAACAGGGTTAAAGAGGGCAAAATGATGATGTGCAACTCCGTGTATTATTCCACTTGTTCAGCCCACTGTTTCACTTGTCTCAGGATTTTTTTCTCCTTTAGAAACAAGTGTCGGGATATCAGTATGAGGCTGAAGGGCATAACAATAAAGCTTAGTAAAAACCATTGACAGCTTTATTTTTTAAAAACAGCTCAAATGATTTTTTTGAGAAAATACACACATTATTATGAAGTAAATTATTATTAAATCAATAAAAAATATAATGATTATAATTTGACCAGTTTCCAACCACCATAACTTTCCTTTGAAGCAGCTTAACGTTCCTAAAAATTAACTTAAACACACCTCATATTGTTAAAGTGAGATTGTGGAGCAGGAGGAGGAGGAGGAGGAAGAGGAGGACAAGTGCTTAAACTCCTGTTATGTCAGCTGAGGAGGAGAGTGACAGAAAATACTGAGAGGTCAGAGAGGTATTTCATTGTCTCCCCAGACAGAGCCAAACCAATCCTGACACATTTAACATGGAGTCTGCAAAACTGTAAATAAAAAAAAAAAGAAGTATATGTGGATACATATATAAATATGCTAGGCTATTGAAGTAGAAAACTATCATCTGTGTTCTTTATGAGGATATAAAGGGAATATAAATGTGATGCCATAGGAGAAAGAAACACATGCTGGAGTGAGCATGTCAGAGTCAATTTAAATCCATCTGTATAAACAGGAATAGCATTGTTATATCTGTATGTATAGAAAGTTTTAAGTAGAGTAGAAAGACGTTTAACTTTAAATGTGTTCAATTTTGAATCCACTTATATCCTATAAAGTGTAAAGATCGGAGTTTGGCTTTACAGAGCACTTGTTATCAGAAAAAGAGAGATGAAATAAAACTAGAAAAATTGGGATATCTAAAGAAAATGTGAAAATAATAAAAATGCTATCAGTCAAGTTCATCCTTTACTTTGTTTATTGTGCATTTTCTCTATTTTGGGTCAATTAATTACACTCAAAATATGAGTGTAGGGGGGTGGAGAGGGAGTCTATTACTAACATGATATCACTATGTGATTCTTTAAAAAAACAAGGTAAGGTACGGTGAAACTTTAATGTCCCTGAGGGGCAATTTGAGATACAGACAGTAGTCATTAGTACAACAAAACATATTTTGACAATATCACGGGTATTGTCAATACTGGTATACCGTGACACCCCTGATACACACACACACACGCACACACACACACTCACAATCTCCTTCACACAAATCCGCATTTCTCAGGTGAACAGTTGTGTGTGAGGTCTAAGGGCCTCTGTATCAGCAAGCAGCTGGGCTCTGTCAAGGTGTTGGGGGGCAGCGGGGATGATAAGACACACACATGCACACAAGAATAGGCCAAAAGCATCCAGCAGTCTGTCTGTCTCATAACAAATGGCAAGCTGACGTGTTTATTTCTTCAGCATCTTGCAGCGAAAATGAGTGTTTTTTAACCTGTGGGACACGGATTAGGTTTCCAGTAGAACATATACGGGACAAGTCAGATGCTGACGTCTAGTTTAATCCTAAAATTCTAGTAAAAGGAGGCTGAAGAAGTAGTTGATATATTGCAAGATCCCATAAAGATTAGAGACATGATGGAGTCAAAATAATGTGCTATCATCATGTTTGTGGTATCTGCTCATCTTACTGTACATGTGATAAAAACTTCTTTAAACTGTGTAACAGCCTAAGGTCATGGAGAGAATATTTATGCATTTCGAGGCGTACTAACGCACCAGTTGGATATGTGCTATAGTGCTTGAATTAGTAAAACTACACATTAAGAAAATAAGATAATAGTAAAAGAAAGATATTAGAAGATGAGAATTTGTGAATGTTAGATTTTCTTCACTGCCTGTAGTGCCTTCAGTTTTTAAACCATCAGCATTCACTGGATGTATGAATGTGTCATTTAGTGGGCAATTGGGAAGATCAGCCAACACCACTTCCCAGCATTTTTCATTTGTTGTTGTGATAATGTCGAGATCTGTGACCCTCGGCTGGGTTTTATTGGCCGCTCTTAACTTCCACCATGGGAACCAACGTATGTGGCCTTTACCACTGAAGAGCTGCTTTGAGTTCAGTCTGCGACTCCGTCTCCAGTGGTCACCAGAGTTACTCTGGGTGATTAGAACTGATCTGAGATCAGAGCAGCAACTTATCCTCAGAATTCCTGGGAAAGTCATCAGGGAGGTCTCCTCGAGTCGCCATGGCGATTAAGTACATGCAGGGGTCAGAGGTCGGATCATAAAATGTCGTCAACACAGTGAAGAGCCAGATTCAGCCCAGCAGTGATACAGGATGGAGCGAGGATAAAGATAACACAGTCTGGACATGCAGGCTTTTCCTTCCCCTTATTCAAACCACTGTGTGACCCGCCTTGGCCAGAGAAAGGGACGCAGAGAGGCTGAGAGATATCTGGAGTGTTTCAGCGTCCTAATCACATTGCACGAATACTGTTTTTGTCTCAAAAAAACTCCCCTAGAGTCATCAAAGATAATCAGGCTGTCAGACTGAATTAGAAAAATGTTTAATCAGCTTTAAAGCTACAAAAAGGGAAATTTAAGGGGAGAGACAGGGTTTAAAATAGGGTTATGAACAGCAGTTATTTTCAGTATCTTCCCATCATTTTCTTGACTTATCAATAAACCTTTTGGTCTGTAACTAAACGTAACACATAAACCCCTCTCTCCTGCTACAAGGGCAGGTATACCAACTTTTACCTGTACCTCAGCTGCATTTTAACTAAGACATGCATTCACCTGCAACTTATCTGCACTTGCTTTTTGTATTTTGTCCCCACAGAGTTGAAGGGCCCATATCGCATAGTGTACTCATCCCCTCTAAAGTCCCATAGATAAACTGAGGAGATAAACACTCACTTAAAATGTATAATGCTGGTGAATTTAGGCTATTCCTCCAGACTTTATGAAAACATAAAGTCTTTTGAGACTCTGTTATTGAAATAAATGACTAAACCCTTTGACTATGCAACAAGAATTGCAAAGTTAATAACTGCCATTTCATGCAGAGGCTCCAGCTCAGGGCCCCCCTCAGCCTCTGGGCCTGCTAGGCCTGTTTCATAATCCACCCATGTCTGTAACATGTCAGAAAATACTACACAGAATTGCAATATCCCAGAATGCAAGATGACATAATCGTATTGTTTGCTATGTCTGACCAACAGCTCAAAAGCTTGCCATCTTAGAAGCACTTGAGAAACTGAAACTCTGTCATTTTTGTTTTAAGAGTGACTTAAAGAAGTATTTCACTGCTGAAAGATGGTGTTTTCACAAAATTAAGCCATCTTCGCAGTCAAAAGATGCAAATACTTTTGAAAGTTATGTGACATGACCCAAGAAAACAGAGAAAAAGGGCTGTTGCATTTGTTGTTTCTCAAGAGGTAGAAAACCTTCAACAACAAGAATACACTGTACCACATCGGACAATAAACGCTCTGCTGGTGGGTGATGTAATGTGACCTTGGCTGTTTTGACACAGGAGTAAATATGGTGACAAGCTGGTAACAAAAGATCTTGAGTTACAGTTAAACGGTGAGCTAAAACATGACTCTGAAAACATTTGAACAGGCAATACAGCAACAGAATCTCAGTTCATATCTGGTCAGTGCTGCTTAGTTTTACTGTTTGATCTCAACTTTTCCCTCATTTTTACAATCCAGGAAATAGTATGGCACCCACTTCCTGTTCACAGATTCTCATATTACAGCTAAACAGTGCACTTAAATGTATTTCTGAAAACATTTTAGGCAAAAATACAGTACAGTAACAGAGACATGGTTTACATTTGATCAGCACTGCCTAGTTTTACTGTTTAATCTTAGTTTGGTCTGAGTTTGAGAGAAAGAGAGAGTAGGGCAGCTCTTGACGGAGGATTTTGTTTTATCTCTTGCTGTCAGGTATGTTTTCTGTGTTTTATTGTACTGAATTGAATGTATCATGGGCCTGCCCTTTAGCTGTTGTGCTCAGTGGGAGAGGGGCTCGAGTTATAGAGTTGCTACTCACGAAGGATGTTTTTACCTGTTGCTGTCAGTTGTCAGGAATAAATGGAGATCGCCTCCAAAGATATCCATGGTCTGGTCCTCTTCATATCAACACAACGCAGA
>JAPZEB010000010.1:16381630-16392311 GCA_029783705.1 Chaetodon striatus
GTTACCTCGACGCTGGAGCTCACATGCATGTGATGTTAAACAGACAGTGTTGCTGCTGCAGCGCTACTGCTGTGCTGTGTGCTGCTATTACTACTGTATTTCCACAATTAAAAGCCAATACTCCCCCTCATTTATGGAGCAGTGCGAGCCGCTGCATTTTCAACATCAGGGTCAGGGTCCTGGTCCCGGCGTAGGCTACGGCGTAGGGTTTGCCGCACAACTATAAATCCCGCTTTAGCCTGTTGATTGACTCTGCCTCTGCCTCATCCCTATTGGATTTGTTCGCCTCCATTTATTGTCCTACTGTGTACCAAACCTACCTTTTGACCAGTAAAGACTGTTATTTTACCTGAACCATCCGCAGAGTCGTGCGTTTGAGTCCACTCTCACCTGGTTCACCAGTTGCTACAATCCATGATGGCATGGGGACCAAAAAGACTTTTTTTTCCCCCATAGACATACATGGCAAAAGAGACGTCTATAAATCAGCAGACAATTTTATTTTTAGTGTCACAACCCCCGCAAAATGACTCCTTTTACTATCAGGAGTTGATCCATTCTGTCCGCTAACATTTGAAAAGTCGAGACGGGCCGCACATTTAATGATTTTTAATCCCAGTCAAGCCAGCGAAGGGGTTAAACTGGAAGCTAATGCTCGGCTCAGCCATGCTCGGCCATAAGGGCCCTACAAGTACAATGGAAATCAAGCTTTTTTTTGACTTTGCACCACTGACCAATCTTCATATATTTGGCACTTTGAGCACCACCAGCCAAGCGGCATCTAGTTTCATTACATTTGAGAGAAGGCAGACATCTCTACAGCTGATACCTCCAACACTTGGCAGCTCACACCAAAACAATCTAGATTGATAAATAGCACCACAGGCAAGAGGGAAAATATGTTTGAGCTTTCCCTTTAACCTTCAAAAGCAATATCCTGTTTGATATTTCTTTTAAAAAAAGCTGTGTTGTGTCTGATAACCACAATTAGCAATATTCCTAAACTCAAATGCCACTTTAATCTCCCAGCTTCCATCTCTGGGGTATCGATGGAGGAATTCGGTCCAATAAGAGCTCTATTGTTCTGCCAGGCGTGGAGCTGTAGGTAAAGCTCTCCCACACAGCGAGCCCCAGTGAGCTGCTTGGTTTACCTACGTTTTTGGCCAAAGAGATTACTGGGCACTGAGCTGCTTTGGATCCAGAGGCCCTGGAGGTTAATGCTGGAGAGAATGGTGAATAGGCAGGCCTCTGTATGTGCACACATACACTGCTGGAATTTAGCTACAGCTCATGCATTGCACACACACACACATATATATATACACACTGATACACTCAATCTGTTTTGGCATCTCTGGTTTCTGTTTCTGCAAAACTGGGACTACAGCAAATCTGACCCACGGTTTACACTTACACTTGACGGCACACAGGAAACAAGAAGCAGAGCGAGCAGGGAGACAGAGAGAATGAGAGAGTAGAGACAGGGTGTTGAAATAGCTGAGATAACATTTTTGTAAATATTTCTTGATGATAATAAACGGCAAGAAACTGGCAGCGTTCTTGCCTTCAGGCACGTTCATGATGGTGAGAGGTGAGACGAGGAGGATTTGGTTTTTCATTTATCAGCAGCAGTGCTGGTCTCCTTATGCGATACCACAGTGAGCAAGGTGTTTACAAATCCACATCACATAGCTTTAAATATGAGAAGAGTGGGATTATGTGTATTTTCCTGTGTGTGTTACATGAAAAGTAGAGCTCGTGCAGCCCGTAGGACAAACAGTTCTGTATAAGTTTATGTTATCTAAACTGTGACATTGTGATGCTTGATCTCAGACTTGGTGACGGATCTTATTGTACATGTTCCTGTTTAGTTTGAGAGCTTTCATATCCAGCTAGTTGTTTGCTTGTTGTAGCTGCTGCCACATCCTCAGGAGACACACAGGAGAGATGTGTAATGTGTGTTAGTGTTCTGTATGCATGCAACACTTTGAAATGAGGACCTCCTGGATAGGTAAAACACAGAACAAAAGAAGCGGTTAAAGGGTCGCCAAGGTCAGACGCATTCATCAAATAATGTTGCGAGCTCTGAGAATGTTTTAACAACGGTAGAGCGAGGGCAGGCACGGATGTGAGTAGGAGTAAACGTTATGGCCTTGACAGTTGACATTGGGAATTCTTCCCAGGCACGGAGAGAAACGGAGCCAAAAGTTTGTTCCGTGATCGCTGAGGAGGGCGGTATCTGTGCTGGGTGGAAAGCAGCGAGGGCAGGGAGGAATTCTGATGTGACGGGGGAGACCAGGGGAGTTTCAGAGGGAGTGAAGGGTCTTCCACTGGAATGTGCCGAACGTGAATGCCAAGTCAATGCCACACAGGCTCTCTCTCTCTGTATTTATCTATCAGTGACACTGAACCTGTAGCTGGAAGGTTCATGTCTAACAGCAATAAATAAAGGTGCCTGGTAAAGTTGGTAGTAAGTTTACTGCCCAGTTGCCAGAATAAAATGTTGACATTTTTTTCTGCAAACCACAGATATGTTACATTTGTACGTTGCATATGTATAAAATTTACAGTATAAGTGTTTTTAACATTTAACAGCAAGGCTGACAACAAGCTTTTTAGTTTACACCAGTAAAAATGATATTGTAACATGTCAAAATGTCATTGCCACTACTTAAAAGTTAATTTAATATATCTTTAAAATCAGCTGAGATAGGCTGCAGCCCCCCTGCGACCCCAACAGGATAAGCAGTCTACATTGAACATTGCCACTAGTAAGAATTCAGTTGTTGACTAGTGAGAAATGAATTTTAGATATATTTAATTAGAATTACTACAGCAAAATCTACAGTTGCTATTACCACCACTGATTAAATGTTTAAAGGGCTTCCCGTATGGCATGTAGTTCAGATTACAAGTGTGTGAGCTGAGTTTCTCATTAAGACGGGGAGGGGATGGTGGATGGTGTGACACTCAGATGAGATGGCAGCCAAGCAGCAAACAGCAGCAGACAACTAAAACAAACGCCGGTGTTTTCTGATGAGAGTTTGGGACATGTCTAGCTGTGTTTGTACCAATCAAACCAGTTTTTTTAAGTCAAAACATGTTCTCCTAACCCTTACCTTTGTGGGTTTTGTGCATAAAACGAACCACACATCAACCACAGTGTTGTCATAACATAAAGCAAAGAAGAAGAAGTGACAGAATCTGCTTATTAGTGGAGTAACTTCCTGACAAGAAGCAGTCCAACACATAAGACATTGTAGAACTACGTGTTGTTTTTACACTGTGGTTTCTCTACTAATTATACAAGCAAGCAAAGAACATGTTGATTTCTGAGTTTAACATGCTGATAGGTGGATTTTGTTACAGTTGTACATCTGTTTCCTCCTGTTTCCAGTCAAGTGCCAGTCTTTATGTTGAGCTAAGTTGATCAGCTCCTTGTAGTGACCTCATGTTTACCTGTGAGTGGTATCCATTTTATCATCTAACTTTCTGTAAACACGTCCCGAATGTCCAGCTGTTCATTGAGTATGATGGATGCTGCAAAAAACTTTTTCTCTCCACCTGTGTGATTATATTAACTAAAAAAGAAAGGTCTAAACATGGATGATGGATGTGTGTGAGTTTAGGTTTGACGGAGCACATTTCATCAGTTCAGAGCCAATGAAGCCCAAAACAAAATTTCCAAAAATGCACATCCATCAATTTGAGTATGAGGCTGCTTTTCTAAATTCCTGTAGACTTTATGAAATAACACTCTTTTCGCAGAGCATAAATCACTCACAAAAAGGCATCAGAGATAAGAAGCTGACGTGCAGCAGATGGGAGATAATCATTTCAGCCTCTGCAGTTTAAGAATCAAATGTTCTCTTGTCTGCTGTTTTCTGTCAGGAGGCCAAGGTGAAGAAGATCATGTCGAAGAAAGAGAGGAGGGAGAAGAAGATGTTCTCCTCTAAAGATGATGAGCACTTCTTGTTGACCGGAGTCAAGTTGGCTGACCGCAGAGGGTGAGGTTACACACGCAATATCCTTTATCAGTATATGTTTCACATCATATCTTTATTAGAATATATGTCTTAAAACTTACTTTCAGTGTCGTGTCACAGTTCTTTGTGGTATGCGCCATCACAACCTTTAAAAGCTTACAAGTTAATGTATTAAGATAAGATTCCTCCTAATGAATGCCTTAGAAGCTATTTAAAGGAATAGTATGACATTTTGGTATGACATTTATTTTGGCGAAAGTTAGACAAAACAAGGAAAAAAATCACAGTACTCATTTTTCATAGTTCATTTTCGTTGTCATTTCCTCCATTTTCTTATATTCAGACTAATAAACAATTCAAATATTCCATTTACACTATGTATTAACTGTAAAGGTAAAATGTAACTCGGACATCAGCTTTTTAGATATGTTACACCAGGTCAGCCATTAGAAATTATGGACTTTGGGGACAAAATTATCCAAATTGGGCACCTCATCTACACCCCACTGCATTGCCACCATCACCACCACCATCCAACATCCACCCCGTTTCCAAATCCAGTGTCATAGTCCCAACCACGCTTTGTTTTGCATACATATACTCAACATGATTACACAACACAACAGAGTTATTTCAAAACACAGACAAGATTTTCTCGCAATAAAACTGTGACAGATATATTCCTCCTTTGACCTCAGAAGACAACAGAGAGGGAAAAAAAGCCCTCCGATGAATGATTAGAGAGAGGTAAAATCAAACACTGTTTGAAGAAATTACTGCAAGGCATTAAATCACGAGTGAACAATTAAATGTAATCTCTAGCTATCACCATTTCCAAATCCAGTGTTTATAAAGGGGTTACATTTACCTATATTATTTTCAGGAAAAAGTTTACGTGCTACTGCTCTCACTCTTTGCCTTAAGGCTTTCTACGTAGGCACGCAGAAGGGCGGAGAGGTGTGCTCTCTCTGCCTTAGGCTTTCTGCCTAGGCCCAGGAAAGGCAGAGAGGCCCCAGAACAGAGCCATACTGCCAAATATTATACTGCAAATGGAAATGAGTAAAGTGGTCCTGACTGAACATTCATTCTGTTGTGTTGCATCTTTTTGCTGTGTAGGAAAGCCTGCATTTGACATAGCCTGTTTTCTGACTTTTTTGGCTTTATCGCCCAGTTTGAAACATTCATTTTAAAAGTAATCTAAATGTTACATCACTTACTACATTTTTAACAGGGTAACTTGTAATTTGTAACCTATTACATTTCATAAGTAACCTTTCCAAGACTGCACCAGTAAATTCGAATACACCATTTAAAAAAAAAAAAAATCATCAAAATTTAGCCCAACTTTGGAGCATTATGTAGCCTCGTCCCAACACGATAGCATGACATGGTTGGTATAAATGGATGCATTAGGTCATCTAGTTTCATATGATACCAATATCTACTTAAAAACAGAGCCTTCGCTTTCACCTTTGCCATGTTCAGGTTCTGCCTGTCACCAGATGCGGTTTAAATTCAACCGCATCATTCCAGCTATGTTTACTTTATAAGTAAACGAGTTTAAGAGTAGTTGTTAACGCAATTCTTTTTTTAATACGATCAACTTGTCAGGTTGTGCAGTGCCGGGTCAAAGCCACGAATGAAGGGGGGAAAGCTGTCAGTCAAACTTCATTGTGAAAGAGTACAATGCTTTTAGAATTACAAAATTCCACATGTGGGTCTGGTGATAAGGAAGCATCTGTGGCAGGGCTGTTGTACTAGATTGCATTGTTTAGGTAATTACTCCAAAACAATACTAGCTATATGTTGTGTAATGTTGTGCTAAACATACTGGTGTCACTACTGGCATGTTAAATGTATGTCAGACTCAGATCGCTCCTGGTTCACATCAGTGTCAGTGGGATATACTCAGTGGTCTTTACTGGTCAAGTGTGTGTAGCGAAAGTATTTACAAACTTGATTAGAAATAATGGAGTCATGTCCAACCACTTGTATTTGTTTATACTTGATCCAGAGCTTCATTTGCCAGCATTTTTTTTAACTTTTGGACCTCTTGAGGAAGTGGAACATGTATGAAGAGGAAAACCTGAGTTAAACACTCCTCTGGGACAAACAACCGGGAATTCCTACATAATGGTTAACTGTATGTGGGAAAGTTAAAATCTTCAGAGTAAACATATCTCATAGCTTATCCAATCAGTTCTATTTATAGTTAAGATGTGAGTGGTCATCTGGGTATTTTATGTGCTAAGATCTTGTGCAACAGCTGC
This sequence comes from Chaetodon striatus, assembly GCA_029783705.1. NCBI lineage: Eukaryota > Metazoa > Chordata > Actinopteri > Chaetodontiformes > Chaetodontidae > Chaetodon > Chaetodon striatus. The sequence goes on from JAPZEB010000010.1 coordinate 16,387,887, forward strand.
TTTTTAAAGGGACAGTTCACCTAAAAATCCCAAACACACATTTTTCGTCTTACCTGCTGTGCTATTCACCGATCGAGATTGTTTGGTGTGAGGTGCAGAGGGTTAGAGATATCGGCTGTAGAAATGTCTGCAGCTCACACCGAACAATCTAGACTGATGGACAGCGCTACAGGTAAGAGGGAAAATATGTGGTAATGATTTTGGGGTGAACTGTCCCTTTAAGTATGTGCTTCTCTCCTTTTTTCTTAAGGTCTCACAAGAAAATCAAGGACGATGAGAAGGAGAAGGAAAAGAAGGACAAGCCAGAGAAGGGCCACTGTTTCTGGGAGAGCGTTACCATGACGATGAGGCAGATCTCCCCCACCAAAAAACTGGAGAAGATGGAGGGCTGGGAGCCGCCTCACCTGGAGAACTTACCTGAGACTGTGACTGACGAAGCCCCGGAGGACAAGAGCCCGAAAGGGGACTCGCCAGTGTCCTTCCCCGACTCTCTCGGTCTCCCGTTGGAGCTGGCCTCCTGGGCGGGCCGCGGTCTCGAGGAGGACTCCTCCCGCTATGCTAATCTGTCGGACTCCAAGGATTCAACAGCTGCCGTCAGGTGGACAGCCCGCGCCAAAGTCAAGCTGGCCGGCATCAGCAGGATGAGCAGAGGGATTGTGTCAGAAAGTGCTTGGGAGGGGTTTAAATAGGAGCCGTTTTTACCTTCCATGCCCCTCCCTCCTCACCTGTGCACCATCGATAAAGAGGATGAAGACCTGAACCAAATATCTGCTCGTCTCTGTAGTCTAGATCTGGACGACACCGGTGTCAACTGGTATTGAGATGCTGTTGTAAAGCCCTGAACATAACACATGAAGTTTGTCTTTATTGTTTTAGCTTTGAAAGTCCTTAAAGACAATATCGGTCAGTTTTATCAGCGGGCTCATTTTGCCACTTTTGAATCACTGACATAAACTGTATATTACAACCAATAAAAGCCTTAAACTACTGTACCATTTTAACTGTGATCCACTGGTCTGGCATTTAGACATTTTATATTGTCAAGAAATGAGAAGAGTGATTTTTTTTTTTATATAATTATTGTGGCTGTCAGTGGTAGAGAATCAATGAAGAATATGCAAATCTGCTACTGAAGACTTGTTAGCTTTCACTTCCTTTCTGTCTATGCAGCATCTGAGTCTGGAGCCTTACCTTATACATCAAAATTGGGCTTAAAGGAATATTTCACCCCCCAAATAACCATTTGTATGTCAGTTACTCACCCCAAGTTGTGTTGAATTCTTGAAGGAAACTCTTGCATGCCTCCTCGGTGAACAAAGAATCCAAATTCGTAATGAATTGAAGTCATAGGGGACTACGTTTCACAACAGCAAAACTATATCAAAACGTCTGTTTATAATCTCTCACACAAGTCGTGCAGTATAATCCAAGTCTCATTTATCAAGTCGTATGCTCAGTACTTCCCAAACAGGCAGCCCTCTCTGACAGGGAACTGAACTGAAACTTAAACTTATCTATGCTCTCTTCAGTGCCAGACTCAATTGACAAAAACAGTAATTTTACCTTGCTGAACACAGGAGCTGCTGGTCTACTGCTGCCTCGATCATTTAGTTTGATTGTGCAATTCTGTAACTTTGCTAAGTCCAAACTAATCCTGTTTAACGCCAAAGTCACACAACGACACCATGAAACTAACTGATCGAGGCAGTGTTGGACCAGCAGCTCCTGTGTTCAGCAAAGTAAAATGACTGTTTTTGTCAATGGAGTCTGGCTTTGAAGACAGCATAAATTTCTCCATTTTTTGATCTTTTGATTTTGATCGAGCTAGTTCAGGCAGTCAACTTGAGCTGCACTGATTCATACACACACACATCATATGTGACACTCCATGTCTTCTTCAAAACACACCCTCCCAAGCTGGCGGTCTATTAAAGCTGCAAAATCTTCCCAGCTCTATCTTTGCCTCGTCAGTGCTGCTGCTACCCTGCATAAGTACTGCTGCTTGCTTTTTCAGCCCCACCTCCAACCTAGCATCCATCTGCAGGCTCCGGCTAGGGGGGCATATTTAATCATCACTCCCCAGTATCTCACGTAAACACATAGAGTCTTGGAGCCAAACTCTAACTATGTTCTGCTGTTGAACTAAACATTTAAAATGTGACTGAATTAGTTTTCTTCATGACTTCAGCATAACAAGAGGCGAGCAACTGATAAACATGTAACTATTTGGGGCGTGAAGTACTCCTTAAAAATTTGTGCAATCATGAAACAGCTTGTGAAACACTTTGGATCTGGAGTATCAGTGTGTGTGTTTGTGTGTGTGAGTTTGTGGATGGACATGCATTACTGTGTTTGCCTGCAACAGAAAAGCAGAGACACCCTGCACCTGTGAAGTGCCTTATATCAACAGCGTGACATCATATGTTTGCTATAAGTTTGACATTCTCCTCTGAACACAAACCTGCTGAGCTCATCATAATGTCTATGCAGGAACACGTGGGTCAACCCAGCATCAGCCATTGAGACACTAACTGGTTTCCATTTGTAATCCCTGGAGGCCGTTAACTTCACCAGCAGCTACAGCAGAAGTGTTTGTGCTACATTATAAAAACCTGCTCAGTTCTTTAATGCTGTTTGTTAATGATTTGTCTTTACACACTATCTGTCTTTGCTTCTCTTTTATCTTCTTTTGCTTTGTTTTAATCTGTTTACTGAATTTGTTTGATACTGCAGTCTGCGTCATTGCAGCCAGAAGTGTACACAGACACAGGTCCACTTTCAGGAACGCCTGTATCCTGTATTTATTCACTGAATGGCTGGATCGTATTTTCTCAAGTGGAATAAAGATCTAGTCTGACTGTCTGGCTCTACATTTATTCAACACATTGCAGTCTGGAGTGACTCTACGCCTCGATTTACCACGCTTCACCACACAGATGGTTTTTACTCATACAGTGGTCAAAACAGAAACATTCTTCGCAAGTTTTCTTTTCATCAGCAATGTCTTGTAAAAAATACTGAAGGGCACAGGTTTTGTTTCAACATTGGGGGAAACAAATATGAAACGGGTTTGGGGCTTCTCACCCAGGAAATTTTGAGAGTCAAACACTTAATTTCTTACATTCTTACAATTTTCATGCATCAGTTTTTGCCTTTTACTGCATCGATTTAAGGAGGAAATGTCCTAAATTTGGTCAAGGTAAAAGTCCCCTGCTACTTTCATATTAGCCCCCCAAAATCTACACTTATGAACATACTGTAAAGTCATTAAAAAAATGAAAAAGATATAGAAACTATTCTGTAAAATAGGACTCTGTCTGAATTTCCAAACCCATAAATTTGCACACTGTAGTTATTCTCTATTTCTTGTTGCTTCCCATTGAACTGCCCCTAGAAAAACTGAGACTGGAACATAATAGGAAGAATATTAATGATGAAACTTTGCTCCTAGGATCAGTGACCAACTATTTTTCCTTGCCATTTTAAAGAAAGGACGTTAATCCAAGTGTGGAAACTACAATTAGGTCAAGTCTAAACTAGAATTACAGCATTGCCGTTGCATGCCTCTGCTAACCGGTCAATTTTACATCCATGTCTGTCCAGACACATATGGAGCCATGACAGTGGACAATGCTTCAAATATGGATGCTGCTGCAAGGAAGCTACAAATTTTTTATTCTGGATGCTTCACACACATCTTCCCCCCTGGAAGCAAAAAAGATCTTTACAATCAGCACAATTTCAAGGTGGGTTTTGGGAGTCACCAAGTCAAGATCTGACCAAATGTCTCTCCATCTGTTCCTGAGTTATAGTCATAGTGCGAATTACGGGGGGGTTTGACTCCCCCAATTACGACTTCACCCCCCTGAAAGAGGTGAAAATAACAGATTAGGGGCGGTTGAAACATTTATCAGTAGTCATGAATATTACAATCTACAGTATTTTCCAAAATCATGCCAGGACGAAGCTTGTAGTAGGCTGTAATTTCGGACACCCCCAAAGTGGACTATACCATTTCATCTGGGCGACCGTCCTGTGCACCTGCGTCCAATCCAATCAGAGCGCTAGCTCGCTCATATTCAAGTTTTTAGGAGGGGAAGAGTCGGTGCATCAAAAACAAACAAACAAACAAAAAGACTTCCGCTGCTGTAAATGAATGTAAGTAGCTATCTAGCTAGTTTAATACACCTTACTTTCTCACTTTCAGAGTTTCAGAATTATATTGTGTCAGGTGTCTAGACTACAGGTGAATGCTAACGGCATTTCAATGTAAAATGTCATATTATGTGAACGTTAGCTTACACTGGTGTCAGTCAAGCAGTGAGACAATGGATTAACGTTAGCTAGCTGTAGAGCTACGTTTTGACATCAGTAAGTTATAGACAGTGGTGGAGGAAGTACACAGATCCTTTACTTAAGTAAACA
>JAPZEB010000010.1:16540782-16563494 GCA_029783705.1 Chaetodon striatus
ACACACGTGGAAAGTTAGGTATGATGTTTATTCTTCGACACTCTTTGGTTGGTACATATTTCTGCCCACGAGGAATCCCTTTGCACCGACTTATTTTGTTTTAAAATCTTAGAAGTGTCTTAGAAGATGTATGACAAAATGTGACTGATCATGTATGAGTTAGATTTAAAATGTATAAGTGTACCTTTGCTTTCCATCCAGATAAGTGACCGGGCAGAAGCCCTTCATCTCAACTTGCTGTGGGAACCTGTCCTTCACCTGAATCTCAGTTAGCTGTCTCGGCAGCAGGTGGGGTTCTGGGAGAGTGTGTGGGCAGCCAGGAGGCACAAACTGATCAGGAGTGGTCAGGAAGCGCTGTGGTTCAGAGAGCAATGTGAGATTGTTGTTTGTCCATTCAGTCACATTTAACATAATTTATTTGCATGTTAAATCTTCTATTATAGCTGTAACCTCAAAATTGATTGTGTTTTGTTTATCCTGCATAATTTCCCAGTATGCCTTTGACATCTGTGTGCTCCACTACACTGACCTCCAAATGGTCTTCACCACACATCTTGTAATAGTGTCCAGCGTACTCAGCTGCGTGAGTTAAGGCTGCAGTTTCTGAGCAGTCCACTAGGTGGTGATGTAGAGCCAGGCAGATGGGGCAGTACTGTCCAAACTCTCCAAGCCCACACTGCAGCTCCTTGGGTGTGATGCACAGTCTGTTGAGACAAGCTGCCTGTTCTGAAGAATTAAAAAACATGGGTAAGGATTAATAAATGCTTATCAATCTGAAGGGGAACCTGGGCCCTATTTACCCATGTTTTGAGTCTTAGTGACTATTAGAGACAACACATTTTGAAACTGGTCAAGTATTGAGAGAAAGAGAGTGCAGCCATTTGTGACAACCTGCTCAGAATGACCCAACAGTGGCGAGTGATCTATCAGGATGGAGGACTACCTCTATAAATGTGTTTAAAAGTGTGTTTTGTTGGGGGCATTTTGTCTTTATTTGATAGGACAGTTATGGCATGAAAGGGGTAGAGAGAGGGGAGAGAACATGCAGCAAAGAGCTGTGGATTGGAGTCGTACCTGTGGCCACTACGGCAAAGACAAATCCTTTGTACATGGGGCGCTACTCTATCAGGTGAGCTAGTGGGCACCCTGAAACAGGTAACAATGTAACCAGTCAGCAGGTGTGACCTGCTCAGATTGTTATTTTGAGTGTCTTACAGCATTACGAAGAGGACCCTGAACTGTTTTTCAGAACCTTTTGCTTGTTCCAGTCTGTTCTGTGTCCAAGTCTTGCTAAAGTCTGATTTTTCACATGGTCGAAATCAGTTAAATATTCAGCCACAACATTAAAAATCTTTTAGATAAGAGTAAGGAACGCTTACTGTGTTCCAACACAACAAATACTGGTACTCCTCTCTCCAGCTCTTACTCGCATTTCAACCATTTTCTTCCTGCAACAAGTTATCTGTTAAGAGATTTCAGTATGACACTTCTCCTTCAGCAAGACTCCGACACAAAACCAACGGGAACAAGGGAAAGGTACAAAAAAAACATTTAATTCCTCTGTAGACTCCTTTCTGTAGCGTTACAACACTCATGATAACCATAATAACCAACAACCAGCCTGTTAGTGGCAATAATGAGTACATGTAATGGTCATAAATTGATGGGGTGCATCTGACTCGAGTGGTTACATTGTAGACCTCTACCTCTCACTCAATACCGGACCAATTCAAAAAATTTTTGTTCCCACAAGTCACAAGAACAGAAAATAGGGTGCAGATTAAAAGATACCAGAGTCCTCTTTAGGAAAGACAAATGAAATGCAAGTTTTCAATGCATACGGTATTTGGCATGTTATTTTACTTGAGGTGTAAAAAGCCTTGCTGAGCTGATGCGTGGATAAACCTCTACTTACTGCTGCGTGTCCTCTCCAGATAGCTGTGGATATACTTCATGCTGATGCTGACCTCCTTTATAATGCTGTTCCAGATCCACCATTTGCTCTTTAGGCCATCAAGCGGCATCCAGTTCTGATACTGTTGTTGGAAGTGTTGCCTCACATGCTCCATCTCCTGCTTGTAACAGGAGTTACGAATGTGGAGGATCTCGGGGCTGTCGTGCATCAGGTGAGGCCTGCAGTGGGAGGAGAGAGGAGGGACAGGACACATTTTACTTCTTTAAGTTTTAACTTGTAATTTCTGATGTGTATTTATTGTTGCCATTGATGCGCGTTTGCTCACTTGTTGGGTTTCATCTTGTCCACAAGGCTTCTCTTCTGCACCTGCACTGTGTCCAGCTCCAGCTCGACGACTATCATGGGGATAATGCTCCGAGACCCCATCAATTCTGCCTGCTTGAGTGTCTTCGGAAAGCCGTCCAACACGTACCTGGGATGCAAAACAAGTAAATCATCAAAAACCCCCTCAAGCTGGAATAACAGAGTAAGAGCATAGTTTTTGTCTTTAAAAACAAAAAGCACATGGTTATATTAAGGTAAAAGATCTTTTCAAGCCTGCACGTTACATGTCCTGCTTACCCTCGTGTGCTGCAAACAGAGCTCATGAGCGCCACCTCCAGACACTGTATTGCCAGTTCATCAGGCACAGTGAGTCCCTGGGAAAGATGCTTTCTCATCTGGACAGCCAGATCAGTGTGCTCACGACTGTTAAGCATCATACGCATAACACCACCAATGGACAGACAGGCCAAGCCATGTCTCTGAGCAAACATCTGTGCCACTGAAGAGATAAAACAAAGTGTCAGAAATTAAGACTGAAAGAAAAGAAAGAGGAGACATATACGTGTTTGAGACGGTGTAAAAGAAACAACTCTGAGTGGCTGATTTTCAGCTGAGTTTTACCAGTGGTTTTTCCAGATTTAGGTGGTCCAACAACAGCCATTTTGACAGGGAGGGACTGGGAGGGCTTTGGCTGCCTGAGGTACCTCAAGGGGTTCATCATAAATGAGTTGCGGTTCTCCTTAGATACAAAGAAGTAGATGTACTGACGGAAGATCAGAGGAAATGAGGTGTTAAGAGGCCACTGGAGAGGCTGGATCAGATCTCTCTCTTTGTATTGCTGTAGAAGGGGGATAAAACAATATGTTACATTACATTCTGTACAGGAAATTTTACAAATTAATATCCCACAGACGTTAAAAAAGACAGCGGCCATTCTTAAATTGCACCTACCTGTACTGGATCCCAGCACCCAAAGGTACTGTGGAGCTTGTAGGAGGAGAGCAGCAGCACATGTGCCAGCCTGTATGAGATGGGTTGGCATTGTTGGAAGAGTGACTCCCTGTTGCTCAGCAGAGGCTGGATTTTCTGGAGCAGCTGATGCCGCACGATACGGAGCGTGCGAGATGCACTGATGGATATTTTGGGTATGTTTTGTTCACTCAGGAGCTCCTGATGATAGACCAGCATAAACCAGACTTTATGAGCATCAGTAAAGTACAAAATGTGAACGTACACTGTGCGCATGTTTGTTGGTATCTATCAGATAAGTAAGGACTGGAAAAAAAAAACAAAAAACAGTTTAAAGGGATAGTTCGGACCTTTTCAAGTAGAGTTGTATGAAGTAGTTGACCATAGTCAGTGTATTACATTGAGTAGATGTCAGTCGGCACTCCCCAGGTTTGGAGAAGCAGGCTGGAGTCTGACATGGAAGCTGGTTAATGAACTGCTGTGAAGTTACCTGGGTCCAGACATTTGAATCCGTCCTCTCTACTGAGTTCGAGTTCACTGATTATGATGATGAAACTGAGTGTAACAAGCTGACATTTCTGTCTGATTCCAGGTAAGCTGCTCTACCTTGCCGTAAGACAGTCATTCCCAATGGGAAAAAGAAGCCGTTATACTGCTTTCTTCAGAGCGAGACTCCTTTGAGATAAACAGTGATTTAACATCGCTCAACACAGGACCTGCCTGTCTACTGCTGCTTCTATCAGGTATTTTCTTTATGTTATTGTGTGACTTTGGCGATTAAAAGGGTTAAACAGTGGCTAAAATATGTTTCTGCTGCCCCTCCGTCCACAGCAGTAAATTGCTTATCTTGCGTGTCAGCATTCCTGCCACTTTTCCAAACTGGTAAACGTGCCAACCAACATTTACTGTGGGTAATACACTGACTATGGATAGGTACCTCATACAACCCCACTTCAAAAGATCCAAACTACACTTTTAAGTCATCAGATTAAGGAGTAACATCTAATTATGGCAATTTGTTTCACTTATCATGTCTTAGCCATGACTCAGACTATTGTAAAAGTAGTCTGAATCCTGTCCCAAAAATAGGTATTAAATAATAGCAGAAATTATGTGTGTGAGGGAACCAAATAGGCCATCGAGTGTCTGGCTAGTTGTTTGCCGTCATTAGGTCTTGTGTCACTGTACCGTCACAGTAGCAAGGCCGTTTTCATCCGTCACATAACGTTCTGATATCTCCGTCTCCAGCCTGTCAGACGCGGCCTCCTCAGTCTCCTCATTCTCCCTGTCTTCATCATCCTCTTCTAAAGGAAACTCTTCCTCCAGCGTGGCCTCTATCTCATCCTCTATGTTGCCTGCAGCTTCATCCTCTTTATCTTCTTCATCCTCACGATGTCTGAACTGATGAGTTGGAGACACGAGGAGAGAGGGTTGAGCAGTGAGCAGTGATGGAAAGGAGATGACAGTAGATCTAATGAGTTTGCTTACCTTAGTTTTGGCTTCCTTTGTGAGTTCGATCCTTCTTTTAGCAATGTTCTCCTCCTGTACCAAACATATAGCTATAACTGTGCCAGATACTCACACATTATATAGACATTGTCAGGACAAACAGCAGGAACAATGCATGACAGCGAAACTGGCTAGAAAATGATTCCAACAAGTCACAAGTAACACTTGCTTACCCGATTCTTCTTTCGCAGATCATGAAGGAGGTTCAGCTGTGCTTCACGGTGGTTGCAGCGCTCACGCCAGCTCTCCAGGTATGTCGGCAACAGGCGCTTCTTAACATCCGAGACATCCACCACCATTACCACTACGACGTCAGGGAAAAGGTGTTGCTGCAACATGTGCTGCACGTCATCGGGGTTATGAGGGAAGCCCTCCAAAATAAAACCAGTAGACCTGCAAGATAGAAAATGTCAGGATCAGGAAATACAAAGAAATACCCAAAACCATACTACATGTATGCAGTGTACATAAACACACCAAAAAATGAAAAGGGCTACATGATAAATTTAGGTAAATAAAGTGTAAATTATACATGGAACAGTACATGGATGAAAGGTCTGTGTGTGAGCCATGAGGAGAAAGATGCAGAGAGGACGCATGAACGATTTAGAGATTTCATGATAATTGATTAAAGAAAATTTTAAATAGTTTGGGAACTACGCTATTGACCCTCGTTTTGAGAGGTAGATTGGTAGATTGATACCATTTTCATATCTGCAAAGTGTACATTAAGCTATCAGCAGCAGACAGCTGACTTAGCACAAAGACTGGAAACTGGGCACAGAAGTTTTTACATGCGGTTGCTGATAAAAGCAAATATAGCGAGGCAAAATGCCAAGCAGACAAAGCTTCTTCCAAAACAAGAGAGAATCTAAGGTTGGCTTTTATTTTAACTTGCACTTTTGCTGGCGAGCACTGACATGACGATGAGGAGCAACACAAAGTTGTCCTGTTTTGAGTTGGACAGGAAGTTGCTAGCAGTTAGCGTAGTTAGCTGGCTAAAGTTCCTACAGCAGTACAGTAGCTTGCAGTGTATGTAGAAGCAGTTTAGGGTGGAGGGGCCAAGTTTCAGGGCTGAGGGTGGTATCAATCTTCGCATCTAACTCTCAAGTTAGACAGCAGGTAAGCAGATTTACTTTTTCTTGAAAGAAGGTTGGAGGTGGGGCAGGAAGTGTGTGCGTTTTTGTGTGTTTGTACAACTACTTGTATGGTTCCTGTTTCCAGTATGGAGCGATAAGCATATCCAGGATCTGTGGGGTCAGTTGATCTCCATCAGACAGGAAGGCTTTGATGGCCTTTTCCTCATCAGTCAGGACCACTTCCTGTTGTAGACACACAAAATACAAAATTGTTCAGTGGCAAAACATAATTTTCCACAGTATAAAGCACTGTATGTAATACAGGAAATCTCGCTTCAGAGAAAGTGAACTGAAGCTGACCTCCATTTCATTCACGTTGGCAGAGGTATCCTCCGTCTCCTCCTTGTTCTCCCGTCTGGCCTCCGCTATCTGAGCCTCCAAGTCCTCAGGAGGCTCCTCTAAAGACTCTGCCTCATCAGAACAAGGTACCCGTTTCTTTGTCTTGGCCATGATGAGCATTTGGAGCTGCTCCCTGAACTGAATATGGAAGATGCCAAGCTGCTGGGCGAGCCACTCACCATGAGTGGTCTTGCCTGAGCCTCGGGTGCCAAGCAACAAGATCCGCAGGGCAGGAGGCTTGGACAGAAGAAGACAATAAACTTGTTAGGGATTTTAGTTTTACCGACTATGACTTTTCCTTTCCTCTCATGACAACTTGTACCTTAAGAAACTCCGTCTGTGCAACAAATTGTGCAGGGTTTTGATGGAAGGAGTCTCTGGCTTCGAGGCTGGAGAAGTAAAAGGTCTTCTCACGGTAACTGGCTGCAATTTCGTCCGTACAGGGCCGCAGGATGTTATGGTTTTTTAAGGCCACAGGGCAGAAATGCTGGGTATCACCTAATAATCTCTTGAATGTCGTGCCCCCCTGCTTTCATTGAGAGAAACGAGATGTTGTTTAAGGTCTGATTATATATGTATCTTCAGTATCTTCAATTAGAAATACTATTATACAACTGTAGTTGAAAGGGACAGTTCTCCTTAAAATCAAAATACATATTTTTCCTCATACCTGTAGTGTTATTTATCAGTCTAGATCATTTAAATGTTTCCATCTGGCACTGTCGTGGGCACGAGCATCTCGTCCATGAGTAGATACACACTTCCTTCTACATGGTGATGAGGTTGCTGGATGTAGTTTGTAATTCCTACATGAAACTGCTCATAACAAGGTTTTTGGATTATCTTAAGTAACCTGGGTCAGGACTTCCGGAAAAAGACATTGCTGTTGAGTTTTTAACCACGAGTTGCGAGCCATCTAATTCCATAATATTCAAGAGAAGACATACATCTCTATGGCCGATATCTCCAACACTCTTGAATGATAAATAGCACTACAGGTAACAGAAAAAAATTTTGAATTTGGGTTGAACTGTCCCTTTCAAGTCAAGAAGACCTCTGTGTTAACTGACTTCTTCCTCCTCCTCCGCTGCGTCATTCTCACTGCTGCCTTCCTCAGCTTTCTCCAGCTCAGCTAAGGCCTCAAAATCCTCCGCCTCCTTTTCCAGGTCCAATGCTGACAGTTCAGCATAAACATACTCAAAGGGTTCTAAAAATCATGCATGTAAATGAGATTAGATTGAGTTTTTCTTACAAAAAATGCTATCTTGTAGCATGTAGTAGTAGCCACAATATTATATAAATCATTAAAAATCTAGTACCACTTTAAAAACACAAGTCATTATTATAGTTAGATTTAAATTGCTTGAATCCTGACTGTGCATTCTGACCAATTAAAGGACACCAGGTGTGTGGTGTACTGTACTCAAGACTGTTCCTTAAAAAAGTGTTACACTCACTCTCCATCTGAAAGACCATCTCTCTGAGCAGCTCCTCTGGGCTTTTGTCACCAATCTCCAGTACTGAGTGGGCGACAGATAAAATGGACTGCATTTGGCCCCATTCGGTCTGAAACTGTTGCAGTTGCAGTTTATAATCATTCATCTCGGGGCCGTCTGGATAACCCAAGTCCCAATGATCAGATAGTGCCACAGCTTGAGCAACACAGAAAAGAGAAGGAGATGGAGAGAGAGTTTAAGATGGGGGGAAAGCTTTTTTTTTTGTCAATTTAATGCTGCTTTTAAAGTTTGTTAATACCAAAAAAGGCATGTGGGTTTTCAAACAACAGAATGTAAACAAAATTTCACACCTTCCTTTTTGATTATGTCAGGATGTGCAGGGCTGGTGGTGTCGGATTGCTCAGGATTTTCTAAAAAGGAAATTAAGAAATGTTTTTAAACCAGCACTGGTCAAATTCAGGCTCCTTCAGGCAGACCTTGATGGTACCTTCGGTCTCTTCGGCAACTGTCTCTAGATTTGTTTGCTCAGCAGGCTTTGCCTCCACCTCTGATTCATTCTCCTTCTGGTCCCTTAAATGGAGAAAAATTACACACTGAGCTGGTTCAATGGTTCATTTTGGGTATAACAACTCATAAAATTTGACAGCATCATTGCACCTGCACTTACAAAGCCCATTTCTCCTTTTCAGATTGTTCATCCTCCAATCTCTTCCTTACTGCTTCATCCACACTCTCCTTGTTTGTCTCATAGAGTCTCTTCAAAACTGTTCAACACATTGAGGTGCAATAATACATGACAGAACTCTAGCACAGACTCAAGTGTATTTAGTAAAACAACAACTTGTTTTTAAAGCATTGTTACTGCGTCTCATACCCTGATTGCTATCACTGTCTGTTAGACAGAAGAGGATGTCTGGCAGGATTTCAGCTTGCTGTAAGGCATCCATTTGGGAAAAGTTCTTGGGAAAGTTGTCAAGCACCCAGCCGGTCCTGATGTCTGCACCAGTGTCAGCCTCTTCAATCTGTAACATCCATATTATTAGCAACAAACTATTTATAGGTGTGCTACTAGGGCTGGGTATTGGTATGCGATACATGTAAGGTATCAACAGATATAACCAAGTACCAAGTAATATCCACACCTCTCCAGTCAAACAATACCTGCATTTAAATCCTTTTTCCCAGTTCTAGAAAAAAATAACCATGTGTGTATGATTTTGCTCACAGACAATGGTAGCAACGTGTGAAGTTGAGGTTGGCTGTTCCACGTGCCTGGATGCCACCAAAATGTTCAAAACTATGGCCATACTATACATCTGTGACGTCTTACACATCTGAATGCCTCCATTCATATAAAGGGTATCGAATGAGGTAGGAAAAAAGGTAAATTAAGTCCTCTATTGGTATCGCTACCACGTTAAGGGTACCGGTGTTGTAATTAATTTGGTTTAACTTTGGTTTAACATTACTGCTGTTGTATATGATAAAACTCATACAAATAAATTATATCAGCTCACAAAAAAGCCCCACAAAGCTTGTCATTTTTGACATACCTCTTTTATACGCTGCTCCAGTGCCTAAGCATACAGGCTGAGGGGAGATGTGCTCATATGCTTGGCTTCTTCCAGTGCACTGAGCACCATGGCTTGTACCTCTGGGTGATCCTCTGTCACTGAGAACAGCAGAAAACGTGCACATAAAGACGGTATACCCCGCCAAACTAAGCTCCAAAACTCTGGGGCCACAACACAGCTTGACCAGACTACCACCTGTGATGTTTACAGAAAATGTAAAAGATTTTTGCAATTTATAAGGAGAGACAGAAAAAGATTACCTTCTGCATTATGCGTTTCATCTGATGAAATAAGACGTTAGAACGTTAATTATGTGTATTACAGTATAACTCACATGTTTCAATATTTCCACCAAAGGATGTGTATAAAAACACATTTGTTATTAAAAAGGTTATCAAGCTATCGCACATTGTGTTACAGTTATCTTAAAAACTATACTTGCCATATATACAATACAACAGCAGTGGTGATGAAGAACATCATTATCATCATCAAAGCTTACTCGCCTGAATTCTGTTCGCCATCCTGCTCCATCTCCATCTTGATTTTCTCTATGGCTACCTGTGTCGTCTCCTCTTTGATTTTGTCGAGCCTCTCCTGCTCAACCTTGGCCAGCAGCGGCTGCACCAAAACCTCCATATCAAGCACCAATGCCTTGTAGTGCTGAGCCAGAAGCCTACACAGAGTGCTCTTCCCTGCCTTTGGAGGTCCGATGATGGAAACCCTGCAAGGGGGCCTGGGCATCGGAGGAAGTAAGTACCGTCGGGGGTTTGCGACAAACTTCTGGTAGGCCTCCTGAGATGAGAGGATGTACAGTTTGTCCTGGAAGCTGCACAGGGGTTGAAATGAGAGCTGGTTGACATTTTTTTACCTGTTTAATTTAAAGCTATCGGACAGATGTTTCACCTGGCTGCAGCCTACAGAAGATCACTCACCCCACAGATAATTCAGGCTTTCCAGGAATGAGCTTGCCCTCCTTCAGAGCTACAGGACAATTTCGGCCCCAGCGGCTCCTTTTCCATCTAAAGCCGGGGGCCACTGTCCTGGAGGAGGATATAATTCCCATCAGGTCGTCCTGGAAAAGAGATGGACTCAGGATTAATCTCTTTCTAGTTAAAGTTGGAGTGGAGGGAGGTAGTTTGTTTAAAAAGCCTGTTAAATGTGTGTTTAGACCGTGTCAATGTCCTCGGGCAATTCTTCATCATCAGTCTGGTGGAGGGGGACTGGGATGGAGGGACGCTTTAATGCCATGGATCCAAGACGGGACATTACGGACTAGAGACAAAACAATCAACAAAATAAAATCAGCCCCAGGAATTCATAGGTAGTTCAACATGCACATTCATGCTCAAACACACACACTCCACACAGCCAGCACCAGACTAACATTGCCTGCTTATTAAAAACAGAATCAACAAAACACATGCAGAGAGCTATTGTTTTTTTATGTTGTTTACTTGCATGTATTTCCTGCATATGATTCATTGATCCCTGGTGTCTTTACCGAGTGCAGCTCTTCAGGTGAGTTGTATCCATCCAGCTCCAGCAGGTAGAGGGGGTTGTGGTGTGTCATGTAGTCCTGAAAAATATATCAATCAGTTTAAAATCTATTGGCTCTAGGAAATTAAGGACAGAATATTAAACTGGGTCTTTAGATCAGGCTGTGTTAATCTCTAACAGTTACATCTGACACCACATCTTAGACATCACTGCTCTGATTCTGACAAAACTTCAAGGAATGATACATCTCTAAACTGGATCGTAGATTTTCTTTAATATCTCAGTAGACTGGATCCATTTTAATAAAACATGGTGGAGTGACACATCTCATCACTCTGATTTTGCATTTGAAAAAAAAGCCTGACCTTATGTGAGTTTCATGATTAAATGCCAACACCAAACACTAAATTTCAAGTAGCCCAGAATCCAACAACTTGTGTCAGAATAGTACAACATATTTAACAACCCTTAAGATATCAACACACTGGTGGCTTTCTAAATAAAGCTAAAACTTTTATACAAAGGCAGTATCTCTGACAGCACTGATCTAAAGTTGACAAAGCTCAAAAGGATGATGACATTTGGCTCTGCACTCTGGCATGTAAAACAATAATCCTGATTACACCATCAGAGCTGTCTGAAATGTATCACATAACTGCACATAATACAAAGGCAAAGGTCATTATTTATATTGTGTAAGAAAGGAATGACTTCATATTAAATCATTAGCTCAAATAATAGCTGTATAATCTGTGAAGTGTCATGTGTGAGCCACTCAGAAATTTTGGAGCCCTTTGGGTAACTCACCTCCAGTGGTCTGAGCATGCTGTTCTTGTACATGTTGATTCTAGAAAAAGCATTTCTGGTCAAATTCTCTGGTGTCCGCACCATCTGGTCAATAATATCCTTCTGGAGTTCTACCACGACCTGCAAGCAAACAAAAAATGAAAATAAAAAATGTGTCATAATATTGTATGTTATGGCTTGATAGGTTTTTTGTTTTAATGTTTATAGTTGTGATAATAATTATTCATTGGAAAAATAAACAAAATTAGAATGAAATAAGTTTTTTTTTTTAAAAGGGCCAAACTCAAACGTTTTGGTGTTTCCAAAAAAATACAACATGATGAAATTAGGTAGTGCATGGAATAAAATGAAATGAAATAAAATAAAATAAAATAAAAATAAGGTTAATTTAAATTGAATTAAACTAAATTTAATTTAATTTAATAAACCAAATTACTGTAACACCAGATATAGGAAAGGTGGCAAGATGTGTTTTCCCATACCTGCTCCTCCTCATCTTCGACTTCCTCGTCGTTTTTCTCCTTCTTCTTGTTAAACACCTCCTCACGCTTCCACTGATCCCTGTTGTACAGCTGCCCTGTCTCTGGGTGCTGCTTCAGACCTGACAGCCTGTGGACCAGGTCCTTGTCTGTACACTGGTGGAAGATTGGAGTGTTTAGTTCGTGATCAAAACAACCTCAGATTTTCAAACTGTCTTCAGAATGTTAACGTTCAAAGTTCAAATACTTAATATGTTGATTTAAAAAAAAAAAAGATAATGCTTGAATCAGTTGCTGCTCGATACGGTGCACAGCTCTAAATAAAGGAAATATGAGTAACCTTGATGTTGATGATGAAGTCTGGTGCTAGTTTGAGCTTTTTGATCAGCTCCAGCTGCTCATGAATTTTCAGACGCTCTTCTGACATGAACGGAAGGCAGCTGAGTACATATCCTGTATTGCAACACATGTTATGAAGTGCAAGCAGTGGCGGAGATCACACAGCATTGTTTTAAATGACAGGTTGCCTTGCAATCTGTGTAATTTAAAATACATGATCACTGTGCTGAAAGCAATTGAGCTACACGATTTACCATAATGCTCCACATCTGGTGAGTTGAGCCTGTCAAGAATCAGCTGGAGCACCATGTCTTCTGGTACACTTCTCCCCTCAGATAAGATATCCAAGAGCTAAAATGGTCAGAAAAAGCAATTTATATACCATAAAAAGATACATATGGAGCATGTATAAAAGGATAGTTAACTTTCTGTCCCGTGACATAGAAAATTATACTCACCTCTATGCCTTGCTTTGTTTTATTTGTTATGTGTGAGTTGAGCACATCTGTATCTGAAATATTTATAAAAGCTGATGAGAAGTATCTGAATTATTTTGTAATGAGGATCAGAAATACAGCAAGTGTGCTTACCATCAATTAAGATGCACTTCCAGGACTCTGCGATTTTTTTGGCCAAGGTGGATTTGCCAACACCCTGCCACAAAAAATGCCACAAAATTGATATGCAGTCACTAGGTCATGAAAGATATTTTGAGTGTGCAATGGTTCAACTGTGGGGTGTCCACAATGTTAGTGATTAGGGAGTGGAGACTGAGACATGGAAGCTTCTATACTGCACCCAGCAATGTTCAGTCTTAACCTATATTCTTATAGCTTACAACAACAAAATTCCTCGAATTATATTAAAGAAAGGACACTCGTACATCGATACTCATTGTTTACTGTGTTTAGGTAATAGCCTCATGCTCCAAGCACATTTGCCTCATTGACAGACAAACAGTGGTGCCCCAAGAAATTTGTCATAGAGGTGGCCAGTTAAAATCTAGTAGTGGTACACCAAAACCAAAAGCCATAACTGAATTTCAGGAATTCTATGATGCTGTTGTAGTATATAGACTAGTAGAGACTTTGTTACCATGGAGAGTTAGGGAATTGCACACTGATATACTTTGGTTTCTTATTGTACAGTTAATATTACTATTTATCTGATGTGCATAGACTAATACTGATACAGTTAATATTCTCAGATCCACAACAATCATGTTTGAATGTGTTATGTATCTGTATATAGATGCGCTGGGCAGTTCATTGTTCTTCAAAAAGTCTGGTGTACAGACGAATGTACAGCTTTAATTTGAAAGAACACATTGATTGTAAGGAACTAAAAATTAACTGGGAACAAGCCCTCTCAAGTTTAGGGGAGACTCATGGGTATCCACTGTACCAATTGTCATTCAGCTATGACAGTTTTCCCCCCGCCTAAATGTAGCCTAATTTTGGAGCATAATCTAGCCCCTTTTCCAACAAGCTATGTAGACCCAGTTTAAAAACGAAAGCACCAAAGCCCTTTAAAGATAGTAACAGAGAGCTCCAGGGATGATGGTTTTCTGTAGGCTGACACAGAGGTTAGCGTTGCCCTGGTTCCCTCATCAAAAAGCCAGTAGAATTTTTCCATTGGATTTTGGACTATTGCTGAATATAAGCTCTGTGGCAAATAAAGGTTTAGATTAATATAACAATAAGAAGAATAATCTTTTTTTATAGTCTCTCAAAACAGATTTACAATGTGCTTTGCGTGTCAATAAACAACTTTTTAAAGAGCTGATAAAAACACTTCAGTATATAAAAACTGAGGAAACAAAAGACAGTCTAAATGAACTTAAAACTCAGGTAAAATCAGGAGAGACTCTCTGATAAAAGTATGTTTTAGGAAGGGACCTAAAAGAGATCACTGACTCGGCGGGCGTGATTTCCTCAGGCAGATTGTTACAGAGCCTTGGGGTCCTGACAGCAAACACTCTGTCCCCCTGTCAGTTTTCAGACAGGCCTCTGGAATAGACAAAAGACCTCTGCCCAAAGACCTGAAAGTACATCCTGGCATGTACGGTAATAAGAGGTCAGAGATATAGCTGGGAGAGAGACCATGAAGAGCCTAAAGTTAAAAGTAATCAGTAAAATCTTTAAATCTGTTCTACAACATACTGATATCCAGTGTAAAGAGGATATAAGTTCTGGTTAAAGGCTTGGCAGCAGAGTTCTGCACATTCTGGAGTCAATTAGCTAATATATTATGATACTTACACATATGATATTACTTACACATTTTGTTCAACAAAACAATTGTATCAGGTTGGCAATGGCCTTGGGGCCACCATGGCAGACACTGTGTTCACTGATGGGCAACGCTGTCGTGTTCAACTAGCTCGGAACACTTTATTATCTATACACAGGTGCGTTCAAATCCTCACCTTTACCTAAAGAAGACCATTTATGGATGTGTGTGTGTGTGTGTGTAGCTACCTCTTGGCAACCATTTCTCATTGTGTTGCATTATGTCCTTGCGTGTGGATAGTTGTGTGTAAAAGAAACACATTACCGGTCTGCCAACTATGATGAAGCAGGTGGGTTTGGCAAGAAGACCCTCTTTCTCGGCTTCATCTTCTATCAGGTTGTCCACGAACAGCTCCACTCGAGCTTATTGAATATCAATACACAGAATCAGCAGTCACACACACACAGAGCAGTGACACACACTGTCAAACCCTCAGTTTCTTGCTAGTTAACTATAGCTAACTATTCGGCCGTTAACGTTACCGTTCAACTTATAAAAGTTAATTAGTCATTAGTAATTGCTGTCATGTCATCAGAGGGTAACTTACCGTTAGTTTGGGGCATTTTTATACGCTATTGTAACCTGTTTAAACTTTTATCATCGTTCTCAACCAGGATAACTACGCTACCTTCATGTAACTAAGCTGTAGCCGTACACGGTTACCATAGCAACTAACAAACTGGGAGAGCCTGGGGTTAGCTTTCTGACATGTACCTGCTAATGGTACGGCTAGCTAGCAACTTAAAGGCTTGAAAATAAATTTGCCGCGTTAAGAAGTGTGTGTATACTCCGTGATAAACGGTTATAAACACACATAGCTGCTAGTTTCGTGTCAAAATACAAAAGTAAAGCCGAGTTTCAATTATTAATCGCTTTTTCAGCCATCGAGCCTTTTGACTCTGCGAGCCACCGTATCAGTTGACTTGAGAGCCTACATGACAGTCACCTGACTCAAACAAATTCATGTTGCCTCCTGTCATGTGCTAGCTGTAAACACCAGGGGAGGCACAGTTATTGAATTGAAAACGTTTAAAGAAGTTTATTTGGACTATCAGAGGAGATGCAAATTATTATTATCGGAGATAATTTGTGGCTAACACGGCTAGCTAGCTAATTTTGTGGTGAGTATCGTTACTTAGCTAGGAAATAGGATGTACACAGTGGCTAGCAGTGTCGGGTTTGACTTTGTTTACCTTGTTTCTGTTGAGTTTTATAAGGTATGGGAAATAGTAGGTTTTCATTTTTTGTTTTGTTCGCTTTGCAGCTCGTCTGCTGTCTCTTTGGATTGTGTCTGTTGGGAGAACAGAGGGGTAAACATGCCTCAGGCAGCGGCTACCATCAGTGGGATCCAGAGGATGGTCCTCTATGAGACCAGAGCCGTAAGTCTCTCATGATCTCCATGCTGTTATTATCACTGTCTCACCTTGACTTGCAAAACTTATATTTGATCTTTGTCAGAGCTGCAAGCAGCCATCAACTTCTATCTAACTTACATACCATCTCCACCATGTTAAAGTTGCTTTGTGACTGTCCTGATGCTCCCTGAGCTGACTGTAACAACAGGATGTAAAAGGCAGATTTTTCATTCTTTATTGATCAGAGGAAAGTTAGTTTTGTTGGTTTATTTGCACGTACATATACAGAAAATACCGGAAAAGAAATTAAAAGTTAAAACATTGTACAAGAGAGGTAAGAAGCCAAAATGGCTTATGAAGAAACCTTAAATAACAACAGTCATACTAAATCTACTCTTGTATATGTGTACATTAAAAATTGTTAAAGTTGATATTTTCTAAAGAAAGAAGCAGATGATTTGCATTTTTTTTAGCAAAGCAGGTCACTCTCAAAAAAATCTTTTGAATCAGGAAACCTGTAAAGTTATCATATAGTTTGTAGACATGCATTTGCAGGCAGAACTTGTGTTTTTTTTCTCACAAACAGATGGTAAACAAGCAAATAAAAGGTTACCTAAAAGGTATTTTCTGCTTGGTAGCAGACAAGGCCACAGCAAAGAGGCATAAAGATGACAATGATGGAAAGCTGAATACTTATTCACTGACAGATGGAACAGTTGTCTCATTTGTATGGGACATTTTTAAGTAGCCCATATGAAGCCAGAAGCAGCTGGCCACCATGTATTTTTACATTATGTAATCTGGTCCCCATTCGAAAAGCTGATGAAGTTAAAAATAGACAAGTGGCCAGTCCACCTCTTACAGGCAAAATCTATCGCTTGTTATAAAGATTTATTTCTCCTGCTGTACTTTGGACTCTAGTGATGGATTTCTTAATCTCACTGATGTAAGAAAGCCACGCTTGTTCCATGATTTTTAACATTTAAAACAAGTACACAAACATAAACAGTGAAGGATGTAGAGCTCCTGTAAGATAGTCATTACCCATCTCCAAACACTAGATGGCAGCAAAAGAGTGTTTGATAATTGGTTACTGTAGGTATACCCCAGACTGTTTTGATTTACCATTACCTCCATAGGGTTAATTAAAGGATCATGACAGTCAGAATGATTACATTTTTATAGACAAAATTACCTGTAGAAATATGAGTTTAGTGTTGATTAGTTTTGTACAAATTTGTTATGAATAAGTGTATTCCACAGACGTATTCTTGTGCCCCCTCGTTTCCCACTTACCTCAGTGTGTGTTGTTTTGTTTTGCCAGTCCATTTGTTTTTCATTTTGTCGATGACTAAATTATATCAGTGTTAAAATAAGGGTGTGCCATACCCGTGTTTGACCGTGTTTGAGCGATCTTAGTTTCTTATTGAACCTCTGTTAGTCCATTTTACTGCGCAGTGGATGAAGTGTTTCTATCTATTGTGGACAAAGAGGGCCCCATAGCATAGTGTGGAAGAGGACTAAGTGGCTCTCGTGGTTACAGACTGTACTGATACATGGTGTTCCAATTTAATGTTCTTTAGTAGACTGAAGCATCTCCCAACCCAGTGAGAGTAATAAAAAGTAATAACTTGAAAGGAAAAGTCGTCAAAGAAAGACACAATGAACATATTAGAGTGTAGCCTTGTGATCAAATATGCGCTGTGCCCACATGTACTCGAGACTGCAGCTACTCTAACTCCAGTGTATATTCTCATATACGATCATATCATATAATTGTAAGTGTGTGCTTAATGTTGTGGTTATTGCAGTGTTCTTGCTCTGGTTGAAGGACTATTTTGTAGGATTTACACGCATTTTACGATGAGGTTGCAGCACTGAAACTGCTCACATGTGTCAAAGGTGTATGAGAATTATAATGGTCGATGCGCAAACACAAAAAACACAAATGGCCCTTGTAAGAGCCAAAATATGTCCTTCACTCATCAGACATGAATTGTATTTGCTATGTATGCACACCGGGTGGCGCTGTATTGATATTTGGAGCTTTAGTGGAGAAAGGTGGGAAGAATATGTTGCCGTCAGGTGTCTCACCCCAGAGGGGCAAAAGGTTTTTGAGCACTGGCGCAGGGCAGTGTGCAACATGCTGAAAGCTGTGTGTTCGGTTTGAATGAAAGATACAGAAGTGGAAATTTATTCAACCCGTGTTTGGTGATATGAATAAATATGATGATTGTGCTGCAACTGGAACCTTCAGTTTATTGTCTGAAGTGAACACAACAAAGGAAGCTGTGGCATCAACCGTGCAAAGTGCGTCAGCCAGGCTACGTACATGTAGCTGCAAGTAATAGGCTTAGCTCCTATAGCCCTATTTAGAGCCAGCATTCAATTTGTCCATTCTGGGCAACTGTTGAACAACATGGCAGACTCTCCTTCATATGTAGATATAAACAAAAGGTAACGAAAACAAAATAGTTGTGTTCAGGTACACTAATAAAACCATAGTAATAAATATTATCAGCCATTTCTGCCAATAGATGCCCCTAAATTCTACACACTGGACCTTTAATTCCTTTAATTCATTGACATGGTTGCTATTTATTGTTTTCATTTTGTTGTTTTTATTGCTGTTGATATTGTTGTTATATATCCTTCCTTCCTGACAGGCTTGCTTTGTCATTTATTTATTTTTATTTAACTTTTTTTTGGTCATTTTAGTGTTTTTATTGCTGTTCATCATTCTTGCAGACAGTGCTGCTTGTTATTTGTTTTTATAGAATTTTTCATTATTTCATTGTGATTGTTATCATATATTATATTATCCATAGCCCGTGTGAATCTAAATGCGCAGTCAATTTTCCCTGCGTAAACAGTGGTTGATGATGATGATGATATGATATGTATCTGCCTTGGATTTTTGTGTGATTTCACAGGCCTCTGATATATTCATTTCTACTTTGTTGGCTCATTGTGGAGAGAAAATGTTGCACATTATGGGAAAAAAAAGGCCTAAAGAAAGTTTGACATAAACCATGGGACTGCGCTGTAAAAAGCTGGCTTGTCTGTAGCATTATGACACATTATCCTGCGTCCATGGGACTGAATCTGATCAAATATCATCCCTGAGAAATCTTCCTGTGCTGAGAACCAGTATCCTTAAAATATTATGCAATCACACGAGTGCAGGGATTAGTATTATGGTCAGTGTGCATGTATCCCCAGGAGCAGCTTTGCAGGCCACATGGCCAACACCAGCTCTGCAGTAATGCATTACAATTCTAGTGTATTCATGCTTGTATGTTTCTTTCCAGAGGTATTTTCTGGTGGGAAGCAATCAGGCACAGACCAAACACAGAGTCCTGAAAATTGACCGCACAGAACCCAAGGACCTGGTCATAATTGACGATAAGGTAAGTGCTGGGTTTCCACTCGAGTTAGTACAGTGCAAATATATATGCTTATGTAATACAGTACAGCACGCTTGGGGTAAAATTGTACAATCACTCAGGCTGTCCCGAGTGTATTGTGGATGACAGCTTAGCTGATGAGTGCTGCATGCACGTCCTTCTTCTCTCCACTGCTCATTACCAGGATCTATGAGCTGGGAGTTGATTTGTTTGTTGTGGGTGATTACTATTATGATGTGTTTGTTATTATGGAGTATCCATGACCAAATATCCATCACCCCACGCTCTCATTCCTGCAGATATTACACTGACCTTGGGAAACCCTGTTTGTTTTTCATTTGATTGGCATAGTGTTTTGTAAACAGAGTGTGGATGCTTGAGAGTGTGATGAAGACGTGAGGTGAGCAGGTTTATAGCTGGAAGCGCAGCCTCGTATTTCACCTTCTCTCAAGTTCATATGTAAGGAAAGCTGGCACACATAATGAAATAAAAGGCTGCATGAAACCTCTTTTATTCGTGAGATGGATAAAGACACAGTGAGCTGAAGATTGAAAATAATTGGATGTTTTTTTATTCACTCTTGTCGGCTTATTCCATTCTGTGGAAGACTGCATTTAATTCCACATATACGCCGCTCAGCCAGAACATTAAACCCACTGGAGGGTGAAGTGGGTAACATGGATCATCTTGTCATGATGCAATGTGCTGCTAAGAAATCTTGGATCCTGGCATTTATGTGCACGCCTCGTGATGTGCTCCTCCCACCTGAACACTTTTGCTAGCCGGCACTCTCTGATGGCAGTTGCCCCCCTAGCAAAACAGTGCACCATGCGACACTGTAAAAACTGTTTAGGAGTGGCCAAAGGACCGTAACAAAGAGCTAAAGGCATCAACCTGGCCTCCAAAGTCCCCAGACCCCATTCTGATGGAGCATTTGAGGGACGTGACGGTACTCCACAGGTGTCTCCGATCCACAGTGGGGCCTTCTTGGATTGGACTTGGCTCTAACTTGTCGAGGCATGGACTCAGGACTTTGGTGATGGATCCTTGGAGTCCTATGAGTTGTGAAGTGGGGCACTAGCACGTCAAATGAAATCAAATCAAGTTTATTCATATAGCACATTTAAAAATAACCGCAGTTGAACAAAGTGATGTACAAAATAAAAGATTGACACACAAATATATAGCAATATAAAATGTACACAAATATAAAACAGAATAAAACCGAGAAGAACAATTACATACGTAAAAAAAGATTAGAAAATAAAATTAAAACAACTACAAACAACCAAAGACCATGAAAATGTGTATTTTAAGATTTGTCTTAGATACTGAACATTGTACAAAATGTTGTCAATCAGCAGCTTCAGTTCAAAAGAATCTGTGACATACTGTTGAAATTGTGCTTATTTTTCTTAAGACATCTCAGGTTTCGTAAAAGGATGACGTCTACAGAGTGTACTTATAATTCTTTCCTCAAAAAAATGGAATGGTTTTATTGGTCCGGCCCATCTGAGGTCAAATTGGGCTGTATGTGATCTAAAATGAGTTTGACACCCCTGATCTAAGAGGTCGGGAAATGGGGTAGTGGCACATCCCATGGATGCTTGATCAGATTGGGGTCTGGGGACTTTGGAGGCCAGGTTGATGCCGTAAGCTCTTCGTCACACTCTTTGGGTCATTCCTGAGCAGTTTTTGTGGTGTGGCATGGTGCATTGTGCTGCTGAGGAGCCACTGCTGTCCGGGAGTGCCGTTACAATGACAGGGTGCTTGTTCTGTAGCTGTGTTTGGTTGGGTGGAGTGCATCCGTTGGCATCCATAAGAGTGCCAGGACCCAAGGTTTCCCAGCAGAACAGAGCATTGTAACAAGATGATTGATGTTATTCATCCTGCAGTGGTTTTAATGTTTTGGCTGATTGGTGTACAATTTCTTGTTGCATCGTAACTTGCATTTAAAGGTTATTGGTCCGTTTGCTTTTTGTCTTGACAACTGAATAATAAAATAAATACAGTTGCTGTTTATTTATGACAATGTTGTAGAAAGAATTCAGACAGCAGCCGATCTATTTTTGTCCTAATTGCCTCACTGAGGATCAATCTAAACCCTTTCATAGAAAGTTGTAGAGTTTTGAGGACATTGATTAAACAAGGCCTGCTAGTCATTTACTCATTATTGCACAGGAAATAATTCTATTGTACAAGTCTCACTGGCCCTGAACTGATGTCTAAGTCGAACATAAGCCCCCAATAAGCAGCAGCGTCAGATGCTATGTAAATTGAACAATATGGAAACTATGCACATAAATAAACAGAAGCTGCTTACTTTTTTATTCACGTGTATGTACTTCTATGTCTGTAGCATGTGTACAGCCAGCAAGAGGTTCGGGAGTTGCTGAGCCGCCTGGACCTTGGCAACCGCACCAAGATTGGCCAGAAGGGCTCCTCGGGCCTGTCCAGGTCTGTCTCAGCCTTTGGCATTGTGGGTGAGTACAGTCCCTCCACTCGCTGGCGTAGCAACAAGCATTGTGGAGCACAATGATGGCAACATGCACCTCATCTCCAAAGCATTGGGTCTACATCTGTGCATACTGACCTGGTTTTGCATATTACTGTATAAGTGCCGGAGATGGAAAAACATAAAATAAAAGGAACACCTGGTGGTACATTGTATTTCACCACAATATAACCCCGCTAGCACTACTACTACCTTTGTGGAGCTGATAATGTTCAATTTTCAGGTTTCAAATTTCGACCATCAGTGGTTCATTCAGAAGCGACACAAGCTTTTTTACACTTTATTACTTTCCCTTTTCTTTTGTAGAAAAAATCAGGTCATCAAATTGTAACAATATTGTTTGGGAGCGTCGCCTTTAACTGCGTTAGTTAAGGTATATACAGTGCTTCTACAAATATTGTGTCTTTTAGCAGACATCTGTATTCACTTGCAGCGTTCCTGCGGATCCTTAAAAACCCTTTAATGGCATTGAATCCATTTATCTAAAAATTAGGTCTTAATTGGTTTTAAAATCAATCTTTTAAACTCTTAAAAATGAGAAGACATGAGAAGTTACACCAAAACAGTTACCTTTATGATAATATGTTCATTGTTTTCCACGTGTTCTGATTAAGAAAGTGTTATTTAGTAGATCATCTAACTTTTTAACTTGACCCAAAAAAGTCAGGTTTTATATTACAATAAATGTTTGAGCAAAATTGTTCCAAACCTTAATCTCCTCTGTTGGGGTACCTAGCACACAGATCTGGTACTAAAAGGTGGAGCTGTGAACACTGCAGTCTGTTGATTGGT
>JAPZEB010000010.1:16626867-16638717 GCA_029783705.1 Chaetodon striatus
GTTGCAAGGAAAAAGTACCTATCTGGATGTGGTATGATTTATTTATTTTTTAATCCTTTTAATTAACTGAGTATTTTGCTGTGTATTTTTGTTTGGCATGAACATTTGTCTCAATGTTTTTAGTACTTTGTGTTTTCTGTGTGCTAAATGTATACATCCCACTGCTGCATAAGTGATCGCCCCATAGCGACAAATAAGATACTGATTGATTGCTTCTATCCTGTATAATCTCCACGAGAGCCGTCACCTGATTTGCACCAAAACTGAAAACTGTACAAAAGGTTTACTGACTGAATATGATCAGAAAGGTCTAGTTAGGTGACCGAATAAGTACCAGATAATGGGATACAAGTCATTAATTTACTATGTACACACACGTTTTGCCTGTAATTGACACAGTTTGACAATCTAGGTAAAAAAAGCACTGCCATTATTCCACCTATTAAATCTAATTCAGTCTTAATACAGCTAATGAAGAGGAGACACACTTAAGTGATTCTTGTAGTTTTTTTTATCCACTCAGAAAAGAGAGACTTTTTTAGCGTTGTCCTCAGACTGCCCCCGAGCGCAACACTATTCACACCATGAATGTGTCGTAGGGTGAAGAATTACGCCTCCTCCCCTTGTCTAGTGTCAAACAACAAACTTCCTGATCAGAACATCTCACCCACTGAGTAGTGATGGCCTCCAACATGTTACATCTTCTGTTGAAGCATTTGTTGGTCTAAATTGTTGGAAGAAAACACAAATTTCTTTGAAAAAAAGACACACAATTACAACAAATTTGGCCCTCTGTTACAGCTATACATAATGTAATAAACTCTACTTAGAAAGACAATATTTTCATAAATAAAAACACTTATCATCTGCAGATAAGGAGCCTACAAACAACACAATATGCTTCTAAATTTAGTAAATTTTATTTTTTCATGAAAAACAAATCAGTTATAATGAACAAACCCACTTCTAATAACACAATTTTCCACGTGTATTTAAAAAAGTAATTTGTCAACATGTTTGTCATACTTCAGCTTTTATTAGGAGATGGGTGACTGGCCGGCATGAGTATCAAAACAAAAATACATTCATCAGGTGCTCTTTTTTTCTGTCAAAACATACTGTACAACTCCATTTCATCCATTAAACTGCACACATTACGTGTACCATGCATCATCTTATATTTATGTGACTGAAAAGACAAAAACAGACTCAGCTGGCAACATTTGATGAAGCATCTTTTCAATATATCATATAAAACACAGCACTATTACTTTGGCATTTTTTGTGGCATAAGGCAAACTTTATATTTCTTGGTTTATTTAATAAGGGTCAAACTGTCGTATATAAATCCCTCTTCATGTTGAATGTCATAATAAACAGTAGGGTCTTTAAACAGCGATGAAAATATAGACTGTGACTGTATACAAGATGAGATAAGGACAAAAATGATCACTCCTTTCACCTTCATATTATCTCATACGTGCTACTTCAGTCCAAGAAGCTGCAGCAGGGTCCTGACTGTGCACCAGGAGAGATCAAGACAATGGCAATGATGCCATCTAGAGGCAGAACTGAAGTACTTCATCGACACAGCTCTTCAGCTCTCGTGTATTCAACCCTGTGCACACAATCCTGGCCTTTTATTTTTTACTTCATGACAGCATTATCCTGAGGTCGTTGTTCTTCTCAGAGCATTAGGTCCTTTTAAGATCCCAGGTCGTATTAAGAGTCCTCTTCACTGTAAATGAAGACGTAGTAGAAGAGAGCGCTGATGACCAGCAGAGCGACTGACAGCAGCATGTTCTTCCGATTCTCCCCTCTTAACGTCTCCAGCTCCTTGTCTAGAAATGAGAAACAAAATTAAAGTGAATGTACTGATGTGTGGCAGCCATTAGTTTCTATTAGACATAAAAACCTTATTCAGAAACAAAACCTGTAACAGCTCTGCTGGTGACACGCTGCAGTGATGGCAGACTAAGATCAGGCCAGAATCAGAATCAGCTTTATTTGCCAAATTACATATACAGGACAGACATACAGCTAAAACCAAGGACAATATAGCTGGACAGGGTAAACATAAACATGTGACTACTATAAACATTAAACTATGAATTACAGATATAAATATCTATATAAACAGGTAAACACACAATTAAAACCAGGGAAACCTTGGGACCTAGCATTCATGTGGGTGCCACTAGACTCACTCCACCCACTCAAATACTGTTGCAGATCGAGTTGGACAGAAGAACAGGACACAGAGCTCAAGGCGCCAACCCGGCCTCCAAATTCCCCTGATTCCAATCTGATCAAGCATCTGTGGGATGTGCTGGTACCCCACCTCACATCCCACAAGACTCAAATGATCTGCCACCAATGTCACCCCCGATGGTCCTGTGTCATGCCCCCACAAGTCAGAGCTATTTCTGGTCCAAGGAGGCCTGAACATGATCAGGGGTACCTCTGGAGTACTGAGTGTTACAACAATAATGCTTTATCGGATTGGGATCTGGGGAATTTTGAGGTGATGTCGATGCATTGAGCTCTTTGTCACTGTCCTCAAGCCATTTCCTGCGCAGGTTTTTTTAGTGTGGTATCTGAATATAGAATGATACATGTAACAGGTTGCTTATATGAGGCGGGTTGATGTGACAGTGTATACGGCATGCTTTTATGTTTAACAGACATGTTTTCCTGTTTACAGTGTGCTCGGTGCTTGTTTATACAGTGTTATTACACAGGGATTGTTCCTGACACTATGGATTAGTGTTAAGTCATAATGGTGATGGTTTGCAGGAAAGAAATGTACAACAATAGTCTATAATAACTTTAAAGATTACATTACGGGGTTGCCATCATTGCTCTGATGGAAACTCTGTAACTCAGTCCTTACAACAGTCCTCCCTGTTTGTCTAAACTGCATGTGTGCGGCAATATAAATGGTAAAGGACATTTTACAATTACACACCTATGAAACAAGCCCAGAGGATCACCTTGATGTCTGTGTTGTAAAATATAATCTTGTTTGCACATGCAGTAATGTGTAGAGTATGGATAACAGTTTTATGGACATAAACTCACCTAACTTTTGCATCCTCTCATTTATGATTGTCATTTCATCTTCCAGTTCCTGTCTGTGGAGCAGAGAGGAGAGAGAAACAGCAGCATTAGGAGGGTTCACTCATGTTAGCTTTTGTCTTTAAAAGTCGTTTAAGCCACCGTCATCTCCATCATCATCATCATCATCATCATCTTCACCTGTCCTTGTCAGACAGCTTCTCCTTCCTGCTCCTGAACTCAGCTCTCTCCAGGTTGTCTTGGCAACGCGCCCTCCGCTCCTCCAAACGGTCGATCTACAACATTTACAGGTGAGATGTGACAGCAAATAAAGGTAAGATTGGACCGAGATGGTCACCAGACATGACTGTGAATGAATCAATGAAATCTGTGTGAGTGAGTTCAGGTTAAGATGCAGCAGCAAGCGCGAGCTAAGGAGCTAACTCGCTAGCTGGCTAACGTTAGCTAACTTAGCTACAGACAATTAAACGTCTTACCTCAGTGGCGACGCTGATTTTCTCTCGTCTTTTGTCTTTTAATTTAGCCATTGTGTGACAGGACCTGCTTCAGACAGCCTGGTTGATAAACTGTGACTATGCGGAAGTGTTTTTCTTAGTTGTTCTTCTTCATTTCCTTCATTTGCTGTTGACACATCACTCCTTGGGGGCGTTGCTGCCCTCTATCTGTGTAACGTTAGCAATACACGGTCAATTAACAACACCTGTGTCCTTCTCATTGACCGTAAAGATGGAGACCTGCTTGGCATTTACAACATATATTCGCAATATTTTTCCATTAATTCGGCGGACAAGTTTTGCTCAGAGGAGTAAAAGTTTGAGCCTCTCTGCTGAGCCAACATGAGAACCGTTAAGATAGCAACTTTTTAGCTAGCTAGCTAGCAACGATGTAACATTCACTGTCATAGTAAAGCAGCCGTTTAAACAGGTAACGACCACCCTCCACCTTTCTTTTATACTTACTGGGTGCCGACAACATGCTGAGTATGTATGTATTTATTTAGTTTAGTCTTTATTTTTTGATTTAATTTGATATGAGGCTTGTCCCTATTGATTACACTAAGTATAAAGTCTGTTTAATCAAATAAACATGGCGTCACCAAACCGACATTCACTTTTATCGATGCAACTGAGCTGTGCTTCATTTTTAACTTCGTTTTTTACTAAACTTAGATTAGAGTTATTTTAAATTAAACCCAGCTTTTGACTCTATTTGACTCTCAGAAGCTACACAATGACCCTACTGTCACTACATATGACAACACTGCCATGTGAGCAGCCTGCTGTTGGCTCCTCCCCTCTGAGGAACAGTCAGGTGAGCAGAGTTGACAGAGATGTTGTTGACCGGTAATCGGATTATATGACCTGAGAGGACACGACTAGATCAGCTGTGAGGGAAAGGAAGGGACAAGGCTGTCCATTCTCACCTCTGCTAGTTTATTTTCTTTAATAAGGCAAAAATGCCTCTCTTTATAAACCGTGACCAGATATTTGCACATCAGGTCCACCTGCTGGAGCACAAACTGAGGGTAAGTCACTGTCAATGGATGCAAGATGTGGGATTAGTTTACTATCAGAAGTTGTAGTTTATCTATTTATGTTTTCCAAATAACTTTACACTCAGGTATAGCTTTTAAAACCCAGACTGTTCACTATGTTTCACTGTGTTTTCAGAGTAAAGAAGAGCGAATACTGGAGCTGGAGACAGAGAATGCTATTCTTCATTTAAGACTTGCAGAGGTAAGAAGATTTCTGCCATTCATTACTTACGGGGCTTAAACATAGACCTGTGGGACTCTCTGCTCTCTGTATGCGCTTTATTCTGTTTATTTGTTTCTTGACCTTCTGAGTCACTCAAGAAGGCTTTTGTCTAAATGGTCTGTTTTACCTGAGTTACCTTTTGTGCCAGCAGACACTTGGCTTAAAATCAACAGGTTTTTACGCCTTTGGTGACCGCTTTGGGAGTTGGATCATATGTTAGTTCATTTAATTTCATTTAATTTATTCCTCTTGTGTCCATACACAGCAATCAAAGTCACAACCAAAATAATTCTCATACACAATCCATGACTGAAAAGGATCAGGGAGACAAAAACGATTTTATTTTACCTGCCTCTATCAGAACAATAAAAAATAATCAGAAGGAATAGATGATCTGTCAGTTACAGTTAATAACCAATACTTACAGTTACTTGTGAAAGGAAAATAAACAGAAGAATCAGAAGCCATACAAAATGTCCCAATCAACAAGGGAACAGCCTCTACTTCTTCGTCTTCAACTCCATATAGTCCAGTTGTTCTTTTTTTATACACTTTCTTAAACTAAAAATATTTACACAACCTTTTAAATCATTCTGTAAAGAATCACACAGTTTAACATCCACCACTGAAGTACACATCTGTTTTAATGTAGTCCATGCAAACTGATGCCCTAAAGTGACATTTTCTTTCTGTGCTCATTGTCCTCTGAAATAAAAACTTTTGTAAATGTTCTGGTAACACTCTGCGTTTTGCTGTGTATATAATCAACAGTGTCCTTAACTCAGCTAAGTCTTCAAGTTTCAATGGTCTCTGACTTTATAAACAATCTGCTGGTGTTATCAAAGATCTACTTAATGAATAATTCTTACTGCTCTTTTCTGTAATGTAACCTTCACCTGAAGGTGTATCAGAGAGGCTCACTTTATATTTGATGATAATTGGTGGACAGTGGAGATCTGCTGAGCCTGAATGGTCCATTTGTATTCTGTACTATAAGAATAAAAAACAATGACAGCCCAGCTTACTCACTGTAGAAGTCCATGGCATATCGGCAGTCTGAACAGCATCCAAGGCACCCTGATTGCAAGTAAAAATCCTTCACTACTACATGGATGACAGACATGCTTTGACTTTAAAAGTCTTCATCAGGCTGTAAGATGCTCTGAGGACAGGTGTTCAATTTAAAACTCATCAAGAGGTCATGTGAGACGAGCCACGTCGCATGTTAGTAGTGCCCACTTGAAAAAAAATACTTGAAAATACTTGAAAGATAAGACAGACGAAAATAACAATGAAAATATAAACATATACTGTGACTGATTCATATATGTAATGGCAGAAAAAGAAGTTCACTGAGTAGACTGTACTCAGAAGACTATGTCAAAACGTGTTGGTCATTCATGTATTAATAAAATATTTTTATTTAAAATCAGAGTGCCTCAAATGCTTATCAGACCATGGACTTTAACATTAAGTAAGCTGCACAGTTGTTGTATTTTATTCTTATTTGACTACTTGCCCTATCCTTATAAAGCTCCTTTTTTACAGGGTGTCTACAGGTCCTTAAATCTTAAAAGTCATTAGTATTAAATTTGAATTTGTGAGGTCTGATACCTGTAGACACGCTGTTTTACTATAACCAAAACCTAGTTTGTTGGACCAGTCCCTATTTTTCCTCTTAATCAGAGACATTCTGTTTTTTCCCTGCCATTCAGTTCATGTGTCACTCACCTTTTACTGTCCAGTGTGTTTCTTTTATATTTAGAGAATATGGACTCAAAAACTCCCCAAAATGCAAAGATGTAAGGTCATTAAGAGTGCCAGTTCAGGGGACCTGATATCGTGCATGCTTGCTCACAGACTTGACACGTTGGGAAACATAAAGTGGACATCATTTATATTAAGTTCTCCTGTGTTTTCCCCTGTCAATCAAAACACAAATGAATGTACAAAAATTAATGTAGCTGGAAAACGATATATTCACTTACTGTGCAGCATGTAAGCATGACAAGATACAAGTGGGAGATAGTCTTATTTTAGCTGCTAGTCATACAGTAGCATGTCATTAAGTGAGAATGAAGTGGCACAGTGGTGCAGATTAAGTATGTTGGTGTCACATGTTTTTTTTTAGTGTCAGGGGAAACTCCGTCGGGACCATGAGGAGGAGCCCAAGGCCCTGGACCATCATCAGCACCAGAGGAGTGCACAGAAGAAAACCCGGTCAGCCCTCGCCAAACTGCTCTCTGAGGTCCAGGTAAGAAGACACTGAAATTACAGTGTGAGTTGTTAATATGCTTGAGGTGCATCCAAAGTCACGTAAAGCAAGTAGTATGGAAACTCAGGGACACACACACACACAGACGGTAAACAAAGAGTAGACACACACACACAGAGCCCTACACCATTCATCTGTCCTCTCTCTGTGTCTTTGTGGCAGGCTGTGAAGCAGGACTTGAGCGAACTTTTCGCAGTGTATCTGAGTTTTTCCACTGAGCTGGAGGAGCAGAGCAAACAGCTGCTGGAAAAAGTAGCGCAAGCCAGCTGTTCTCTAAACGGTCACCATGGAGACGAGATTCGGAGTAAGTACGCGAGTGTGTGGCACCATAAGTTAACATAGATGCAGCGTCTTTGACATCATCTTCAGGTTATGGTTCAAAAGAAATGTCTTGAGACTGGGATTTAGATGTACATTTCGGCACCGTATTGGCAATTGTTTCGAGGTAGAATAACCAAAGTTGGACATGACATGGTAGCTTAAGGGTCAAATATTGGGTCAGTGCTTTAAAAGGTACTTAGCTATGGTTAGTGTATTAATTACAGTAGATGGCGGTTTGCACGCCCCCAGTTTGGAGAAGCAGACAGGAGTATAAATATAGAGGCTAAGCAATTTACTGCTGACGACGGGGACAGCAGCAAATCATGTTTTAGCCACCCAGAAAAACACAATGGTTTAAGTGTACGCTTATCTGGCTGTCAGACAGCTCTTTTTGACAGGGAACTGAACTGAAAGTCAAACTTATCTGTGCTCTCTTCAAAGCCAGACTCCCTTGATTTAAACAGTATTTTACCTTGTGGAACAAGAGTTGCTCGTCTGACGCTGCCTTGATTAGTTAGTTTGTGTTATTGTGTGACTCTTGTGTTGTGAAGGCTTAGTTCATATTCACCAGAGTCACACAATAACACAAACACCACCAACTGAGGCAGCGGCAGACCAGCAGCTCCTTTGTACAGTGAGCTAAAATTACTGCTTTTGTCAATGGAGTCTGGTGGTTTTGAAAAACACAATATAACGGCTTCAGTGCCCTGTTGGAAAGGGCTGTCTGGCAGCAAGGTAGAGAGGGGAAAATAGTCTAAATATACTTCCATTTAAACTGTTAGAGATTTCTTTAGGTGACTGGACGAGTACCTCATACAACCCTACTTCAAAAAATCCAAACTAACCCTTTAAAAGGACACTGCGGCATTGCAAAACTTGACTGTTGAGACTCTACTGGACTCTGTACATCTGTACTTTTTGGGACTGAGGCAGTCATATACTGTAAATCTGATCAGCCATTATGGTTTATGTACGCCTGTTTACATGCTCCAAATGCACATTTTAAGAATCCTATGCAGCTTTCAATAGTAGGCAAGTAGTTCGTCAAAGTTTTCTTAGTGCGTCTGTCCCGTGGGCTGAACAGCAGGTGTTGGACCAAACAATTATGTTATTGTCCTCAATAGATTCAGCACCAGCATCTGCTCAGCTTTAATATGCTACTCAGTCTTCTCAGCTGCTGCCAAGTATTGTAAACCACAGAGGAGGTTTCAAACTGTCAAAACTTACTGAAGGAAATTTTTTATTTTTTTTAAATCCTCTCCACTTGCTTTCACATTTTCAGCCTCTCACTTTAATGAACTCCTCTGTCCTGCTCACTCATTCACCCTCTCTGTGTCTCTCAATCCTAAAGTGGTTTACAGGCTGTGTGCTGGCTGCGTCTTGATTAGTGTGTGTTTGCTGGTAATCCTCTCACACTGTCCCTCCCCTCTTCTCTCTCACCCCGCCCTTCGAGGTTGTCCAAGGTTGAGTGTCTTGTTCTAATGCAGTCTCACAAGTCAGCTAGTCAGTGTTGGCTCTCATGATTGGTGGTAGCTGGTATTCCTGAGCATGTGCTGTGTATAATGCTGCAAAATGGCTTTTCTTGATCTTTTGTTATTGTTGACTAAATACAAAATATTCTCCTTCCTGTTAGAATCAAACCTTTTTGCTTGTAATTTAAACGACTTGGACATTTGTCTTAATTACAGTTATGTTGCATTTAATTTGCTACTCTGCTCATAATTAAATTTTATATTGCATGTTAATTGATTTTAACTTCATATTTCAGACGTGCTTTGGGATATTTTATGACTTATAGAGCTGTGCTGGCTGTGCGGTTGGTGGTCAGCCATCTGTCAGGCTATTAAAGTGAAAATCTGTCCTAAATTAGATTTAATATGCTTCATTACAAAACCCTTGCAAAGTCAATCAGTTTTTTAAGTGACAAATATCTCATTAGTGGAATTACTGTGTCAACCCCAGATAAAGAGATCAATTCTGGAGCTGTTTTTTTTTTTTGTTTGTAACGAGTTTATTGTGAAAGTTGTTTTTTTTTTTAAGTGTTTTTATAGAAATTTACCGCCTCAGACCGAGGTTCCACATAGAAACAGAATTAGGGTCGTTCCCAACCCACTCCACCATCATGGCTCTCCTCACCAGCATTAAAAGCGATTGAACCACTTCCTTATGTTGTTTAACAGAGTCAGAGACATGTCCAAGCAGACATAAAAGTGGATTTTCTGACACCTGTTGACCTTTTGATGTGCTGATGTTTGTGCATACTGTCCTCCAGAATAACTGAAGATTAGCAAAGTTTGATTTTGGGTGCAGCAACAGCACCTTGAACCTTTTTATGCCTCTACGCCGGCAACAGCAGTGCTCAGAAGACGATCCCATTTGTGAAAGCGATATCTCAGGAATGCACAAACATCCACTTTGACTCAATGATGAACTGGTTAGATTTTGGTGGTCAAAGGTGACTTTGATCTCACAAGACAAGTTTTAGCTGTAATTCAATAATTCATACAGTAATTCGGACAACATTTCACACAGCTTGCTAACAGGATAAAATGATAAAGTGATGACTTTTTATATCCAAAAGGTCAAATTCACTGTGACATCATAACCTTCTGCAAAAACCCTTTTCCAGCCATTACTCAACGTCATATCTCAGGAACAGAAGGGGACACATTTGGTCAGATACTGCATTAGTGACACTAATCTTGGGGTGTCCATCTTGAAACTGTGCTGACTGTATAGATCTTCTTTGTTGCTGAGATGTGCATGACGCATCCATGTTTTAGATTTTGTGCCTTTCTTTGCAGCAAAATCCATATTACGTTGTCTGCTGTCATGGCTGTAACTTTGTGTTCTCTCCTGTTCCTCTGATAATACACTGCAAGCTCTTTAGATGTGCTGATATCGAGCTTAAGCTGACTGTTGTTGCACCATGTAATGAGGCTCTCAATAAGTCTCTTCATGAGGACATATTATATATTGATTGATTTTTTTATCTTTAT
The DNA here is from genome assembly GCA_029783705.1 of Chaetodon striatus. Lineage (NCBI taxonomy): Eukaryota > Metazoa > Chordata > Actinopteri > Chaetodontiformes > Chaetodontidae > Chaetodon > Chaetodon striatus. The sequence goes on from JAPZEB010000010.1 coordinate 16,637,298, forward strand.
TTTGTGTCATGCACACTTACATGTGTCCATGCCAACCCCTAATGGGTTTACAAGACTCCATTACAGTGACGTTGCAGTTCAAATCCAAAGTACATGATATTTTACTGCTCAGACCAGAATCAAAATACTCTGCCTTCTATCCCAGGCCTGGCAAAGATATTCAGCCACATAAAAGGTTCCTGTCTGAAACAAAACTCAGTTTTTTTCATGATCATCCAACCAAAAGAAATCAACATAGACAGGTTCACAGTCTACACTGAAAGAATATATTTTAGCCGTTTTGTTGCTGGTATGTGGAGTTTTTGAGATCTTTAAGCCTATAGAAATAAAACCTTCTCCAGCAGTCTGTTCTATTTCTGTTCAGCGGAGGCTATTCTTGAATGTCTCACTCTGTCCTGAGTGAATGGAGGTGTGTGGTGCCAGGTGTACTCCAGGATTAGACTTGGCCTGAATTCAAAGATTTACACTAGAGAACACATGCCACTGGCTTTGGAGTTGATTTTTACACAGTCAGTCATTCATTCACTTTACTGCTTTCTACTTAGCTTGACATCCATGTTTTGTGCTACACAGCACCAGATTCCCCGTTTGTACACAATATCTAATGCAGTGTGGAGGCCAGTGGAGGCGTTTCAGTGTCACTCTTTTTGATTATCGTCTGAAAATGAACACAACAGTGGCTTAACCTTTGACCTCAGTCCACGATAGAAAAATCTTTACATTTAATTTTGATTTGACTATTTTCCCTTAAAGTGACAGCTCACCACAAACTTCTAAACACGTGTTTCCTCTCACCTGTAGTGAGTTTGGTCTGCTTTGTGTTTGAGTTGCCAAGTGTTGGCCAAAGAGATGTCTGCTTTCTCTTGTATATTATTGAACTAGATGGCACTCGGCTTGTGGTGCTCAAAACTTTAAAAAACACATTTTAAAACTTGTGAGCAGTTTCATGCAGGAACAATTTTCATTCTATCAAACTGCACTGCCAACCATATTACGGCACAGAGGAAAGATGCAGATGCATCTAATGTTAACTTGCCTCCAAACACTGAAGCAGCTAACATTACAGCTCAGCTGAGGAGGATGCCATTAAGACTGAGTCCACACGGACACAGGGGTTTTTTGTAAGCAGGGTTTTCCCTCCTTAGTTCTCAAATATAATCTGTCCACACAAGCACTGTTATAAAAATAATCTCCATCCAAATAAAACACAATAACACAACTGAGGCGCCGTCAAGAGCACGCCAAACCTACAGGCAGTGTTACAACCGTAACCCTAAATCCATTCAAAGAAGAAGAAAAAATGTTGGCCGATCAGCAGCCTGAAACAAACATATTATACAAACTGTCCCTTCAACTATCATTCTGCTCTTCCTGTTCAGACTTACAAGCTGGTGTTGCAGCTCTGGAGCGCTCTCTGGAG
>JAPZEB010000010.1:16654255-16670396 GCA_029783705.1 Chaetodon striatus
ACCGGCTCACCCTTTTTCCACTTTAAGGGCAGTGGCCTTGTAGGTAACCTGTGTGGGGGTGTGACGTGTACTTCATGGTGTATGGAGGGAGCAGGTCTTGAGGTGTCATGGTGAAGACGGCAGGCGGCAAAGAGTGATGATAGCTAGGAGAATTAAGTTTCTAGTTGAGCTCAGGGCTGCTGCTCAGCCTCATGAGAGGGCCAGGTTTGTTGTTTTGTGGTGAAGACTGTAATAAAGCCATTGTTAGTGAACAGCACCTGAACGCCTCACCATCCTTCCTTCTGCAGCATGGTCCGGACCGCTAGAAGCTAGTAGTTTTCCATTTTTGCCAATATATCCCCCTAAATCCAACACACTGGACCTTTAAATCAGTTTTAAATAGTGCGTATGGAGATCCAAAACAAAAACAAAAAAATAAGGGCCACATTACTAGAGAGGTCTCTTTTCAGGGGAACTAGACGCAGCAGTGCATCAGTCTCAGCTGCTGCACACCTCAGAATTCATGTTTCCAAAGACTGACACTGGTGTCAGTAATCATACATACAGACGCTTTCTGAAATTGCAGTGTTGTCAGGGAGGTTTGGACGTTTGAATCGCAGTGATGGCGCCCCTGTAGGGGGGTCTTTAACTCTGCCACCAGCCCTGGAAATCACAGCATGCCAAAGAAAGCCTACCTGAGCATCTAGACCTGACTGTGACGCGTACATTAAGGAGACAATGTTATCAGTATCGCCTATTAACCGCCGCTGAAGCTGCGTGGGTGGATCAAGCTACTACAGGACAAAGCCCGAAATGTTCGCAATCAGTTTCCTTCCTACGGAGAAAATTGCTGCAGACAAAAAGCACAGCGAGAGAGAGAGAGGAGGGAGGAAAATAATGTGTTGAGTATTTCCTCCAAGTGCTGCATTAAACGTGGGGCGGGGGGTAAAGTGAGAACATTAGATATAGAGGACGATGATAGCGACTTTAAAAGAGGAAGAAACAGCAAGACGCCAGAACCAAAAGGTCAGAAAAGGACTGAAAGTAGAGGTAAATAAAAACAGATGGGGATGGAAAGAGTAAAAGGAAAAGATAGCTGCAAGGACTTCTGCAAAGAAAAAAAAAATCAATCAGCTATTTCTCTGGCGCTGCAGCCACAGCCTTAATCATTCCCTCTGATCTCTCCATCCCTTCAAACTGTGACATATGCGGCAAAAGTGCGCAGCAGAAAAACAACCTGTAATGCGCTCAGTGGCCTTAACACTTTATTGATCCTGCCCTTCTCCCAGCCTTTTCCTTTTTTCCCTCAGCTTTGGTCCACAAAATCTCCATCTATGCGTCCGTCCCTTCTTCTTCTCTGTGTTTTCCTGCCGAGCACTAACAGGGCGAAAAATCCTCGTCCTCTCAAACAGAATAAAAAGTAATGAAATGCCACTCACTGCGACGACTGATCCGTAAGAGGAAAAACATTAGCTAAAGAAACAAACAAACAAACCAAAGAGCTGAGGATGAGTTGGCAGTGTTATGTGTGTGTGTGTGTGCTTGTGAATCTGACACAAGGTGAAACACAAATGATTTTTCACACTTGAATCTCCTCGGCACCAGATGAGCAGGATTAACTTTTCTCAGTCGGCTAAGTAACTGACTGCCGAGCAAGTGTAGGTGAGCACTTCCTGCTGTTTACAACTGCAATGCAAAACCATAAAGTGCGACTAAAGGTTTCCGAAGGGGACGTGCAACTGTCTCCTGTCCCACCTGATCACAGAGGGTGGCTTGATCTCTCCCAGTGGGTGCATGAGAGGTGGAGGCGGTGGAGGGTCGTGGGGCCGCGAATACATTCTGTCCCCGGTGCGGTTCAGCAGCTCGTTCATCTGGCTGTAGGGCAGCGCCGCCAGCGAGAAGGGCCCGTCCAAATGTTCCATGTACAAGGGAGCCCTGAGCAGAGAGATATGTTGGCCTTAACTCACAGTGCCTTTGGTTCCTCTGAACTTCCCTCACCCACAGATTAGTTTCCTCTGACAGAACTCAGACGTAGTCAGCTACACTCGTGGTCAGACATTTAAAAAAAATACCTCACTAGCAAAATGACCAATTGTTAGAGATGATCTGATACCTGAGCTTGTGGATCGTCCAACAGCTGTTTACTACTTACCCTGAAACTAAATCCTTGCATACTGTACATACTGCCTAAACTGGTGGGACCTCACAGTGTCAAATACTGCCAACACTGCTGATATTATGCTAACAGCTAATGTTAAACCATTCACAGGAAATGACTTCCTTTCCACCGCTCTGTAACAGTAGCTGCTGACAGCTACACAGCTCAACTTGGCTACTGATTTAAAGCGACAAAGAAGAAATGATTTCTGAGTCTCTGAGGCATTTCTGATCCTGATATTAGAATCGGAGCAACTCTGCTATTTGAATTTGTGAAGACAACTTCCTTATTCTTGTATGCCTCTTCGGTTAGCGGAGAATCCAAAAAAGGTGAACACTGATCATGAATTGAAAAGCAAGGACTGTTTTTTGTGACATTGACATGTCAGTCAGCAGAATAAAATAATGAAATAATTAAGAAAATAAGAGCTATCGAAACAGAAACTGCTTGGGTATAAACACATTTTTACAGCCTTTAGGATTAGTGTATCTATTGATGACCATTCCAGTCCAGTGTTGTCTTTCTATAGTCGGTCCTTTCTGGAGGGGAACTGAACTAAAAGTGAAACTTATCTATGTTCTCTTTCAAGCCAGACTCCATTGACAAAAACTGTCATTTTACGTTGCTATAAGTGGGACCTGCTGGCTCACCGATTATTTAGTTAATTTGTATTATTGTGTGACTTTGGTGTTTTAAATTGTTGGTTTAGATGAACCAAAGTCTCACAATAACACAAAGAAACTGATCGAGGCAGCAGTAGACCAGCAGCCCCTGTGTACAGAGAAGTAAAATAACTGTATTTGTCAATGGAGTCTGGCTTTGAAGGAGGCACAAGTTTCACTTTCAGTTCAGTTCCACATCGGATAGGGGTGTCTGTTTGGGAAGTACAGAGCATACGCTGTATCATAGTGAGTTATTGATGTACAAATGGTCATTGAGGGTGAAGTATTCCATTAGAGGAAACCTTTTTTGAGGGAGACGTGATGCAAACAGATCTCTATGAATCCTCCAATCTGATCTCCTCCTTCAGAGGTTTCCTGGCACTATCACTCTGCTTCCCCCTTTGCTTCTCTAAAACAATGATCATAAAGCCCTTTTTAAAAACCTTCTATAACAAGTCTGTCTTAGTTCTCAAATAGTCGGCATTTAAGACATGTAAAATTGTCACCTGACAGCAGCAGTTTGTAATTTGCTAATTTAGGGGGCCCCCTGGTGGCTCCTGAGGCCCTGAACAGCTTCATTTGTGCTTCTGCTGGCTCTAATTAAGATCTTTTTTCAACCTGTTGATAAAGGTAGAACTAAACCAGCAGAGCGAATAGACTCACCACATTTGGCTTCGTCCTCTGCTCCTACACAATCAGGATTAAAGTCACACATCTGGTCCGGTACAGTACACGGGTGTTTAGGGGGCTTCGGGAACTCCTCAACCCAGGTATCATTCACTGTTCAAAATGAGAATGTGAGAAAGCAGATTAGTCACACCACAGAGGGAATTTGCTCTCATCCTTTGCAGATGTTGAATCATTTCTTTCAAAGGACACTTAAAAAGGATTACCAGATGACAAGCGACATTCAGGAGACAACACAATGCTGTCGACAGCGATACCTCCATATGCAAAGTCCCTGATTGCTGCCACGATTAGAATCTGTAATGGCAGAAAATTTGACAGTAGTAGGGAAAAAGGGGTGATTTATAATTGCACAGAAAACTAAAGTTCTGATGTGTCATGTGGTAAAAACAATTGCTCTTTCAAATATCTCTTAAACATATAGGCCCTAACTTGGACATTGATCAGGACATGTCATTTGAGTACAAGAACTAAACTGTGCTCTCAATCCTCATCCTTTCTTTTATGTGATATTCATATTCGCTGGCTTCAAACTCAGGTGAAATACTCACTTGGAAAGTAGAGTTGGTGACAATCTCCACCTCTGCCTTCACCCAAATGTCACCGAGAGCACCGCCCCTCTGCCACACAGGGTAGACCTTCTCATCTGCTACTAGCACCGTCAGACCGCCGGACCTCGGCCCAAACTGGTGAGTGTACATCACCATCTACGGCAGGCAGATAATAAAAAACAGTCATAATAGTTTTAGAAAACAATTTAGACACCATTGATCAAAAATGTCAAACTGTAAGGAAATTACAGTGAAATTAAAGCATAAAAATCAAATAAAAAGCTGTGCTGAAGTCTTGGAGAAAGAATGAGCTTAAGATTCACCTTGCAAGGGTGTGAACTATTGGTGGGCTCAAGGCGGTGACTTTGGAAAGCGGCCCAGTCATTTTTGAGACCACTATCAGGGATGGTGACATACAGGAAGTGACCTGCAATGACAATGAGTTACTGACAATCAGAAGAGTTACACTGAACACACTGACAGTAAAGCATACTTTGATTCACAAGTATGTGATACCTGCTGCACTGTTGCTGGAATGATCCCTGCCTGGTCCTTTCAGAGGATCCGTGACAGAGATATTCTCCTGATTGGTCCTCACCCACTTCAGATCAGACAGTGACCTCAGGTCCCACAAGTCACACAGACCCTGCTCAAAGTCACAGGGCTGATACCCTAATAAAGACACTATAAACACAACTCACATTAACTGGTGATCAATGGATGTATAAAAGCCTAGGGTTTAATGTGCTGTGTGGATGGTATAGGAAATCACCTCGTCTCACTGAATGTCAGGAATGATGTGACGTTTTGAAAAGTGTATTTCACACAGATAGTGTTGGGGACATTTGATAAAATCTTTGAGGGGACTTTGAAAAAAGTTTACTTTACATAAGACGAGTGAGTGACTTCTGGTGGCGCTGCTCTGTTAGCGACTCAGACTCTGTTGCTGCTGCTTTCTGAGTGGCTGATGTGCAATACTATTATGTGTAGTATGTGTTTTTATGTTTTTATGGTGTATGCTTTTCATTTATTTTGGACTATTATTGTAAGGCAGCAATACTTGTGCAGCTCCTGAGTTCAAGACAATTTCCCCTGTGGCAACAATAAAGTATTGTATCGTATCGTATCAAATCACATGAAACATGTTTTCTTACGTCATTTTCATGGGCCAAATTTTTAAGATATCCATCTTAGAAACTTCCACCTACATGTAAATATGATGGAAGTAAAGCAAGTATTTCGTGGCACTTAAAAACATGAAAAAAAAAAATTGCATGTGAAAAACTGAGCAGCAACGTGTCTTCCCATAAACTACATCCTAGTTTCTCTGGTTAATCCACAGACAACACACAGCTAATTGTTTTCACTGGGACTATATTTTCATTTCTAGAATGCAATCCAGTGATTTCAATACTACAAAGTACAAGGAAATGTTTCTTTTGTTGTTGGTTGAACTGCCCCTTTAATCTTTTCTGCACAATATGTCTTGCCCTGTGATCACGACTCCTATGAATCTGTTTGTACAGTGAGTCATCTGTGTCCGCACAAATTTCTGCATCATGTCTGTACGGTGTTGTCAGAGGGCTCTGTGTTGTGACTCAGATGATTTCTCACCGCAATCCTGCTCATCAGTCCCGTCGCCACAGTCATCAGTGCCATCACAGACCTGCTGCAGGTCCACGCAGCCCTCACGCTTACACTCCATCATCCCTGCGGGACACTCTTTACCAGGGGTTGGTACTGATGATGTCATGAGAGAAAAACATCATCAAAATAATCATTATGAGAATGCTAATCATGACTCTACAGTTTTTATTTGTCAGCTTATTCATTAATAATAATTATTTTCTGATGGGACTATCAAGATTCCATAGAAAGGCACAGACTGCACATTAAACATAAGACAAAATATTTTGAGGGACTCACAGGGCAGAGCACAGTCCAGAAACTCCAACTGGTCTACTGCCACATCTCCTCTTTGCCCCTCGGAGCGCTGAGAATGAAGACGGATTTGGAAGGCTGCGGGAATACGACCCAGATAGATGGTAGCTTCCCTCCAGCCACGGACACTGGTGACCTCAGGACGCCACACTACAGCCTCTCGAGAGTCCTGGCGCAGGATGGATGCCCACAGGGGTGTGGAGCCCAAACCTTTGTGACCTACAGGTGAGATGCTTTATCAGTAAGGCAGCTGCAGGAGAAATAAAATCTCATCTCGAATCAAATCTTAATCAGATTATGAGCGACAAACATAAAACACAAATTAAACCTGGGATACATCAAAACACCTAAAATGCAATATATACTTAGTAAAAGTAGTAACATAGTATGAAATCCCGTCCATAATATTGTGATTAAAGGGGGCCTATTATCCTCATTTTCAAGTTTGTACTTGTATTTTGGTTTTCTACTTTCTTCTCTGCCCCCCTCCTGAAAAAAGCCCAGTCTGTTTTGATTCTTCCGCATCTCTGCGTTTCTGCACTGTCACTGCAGCCAGGGAATGACTAACTGAGTAAAGCAGTATTTTCTACAAAGAAAAAAAACACAATTAAATGTTTCTAAATCACAATTTTCACAACCAGACATGTTCCATCAGGAATATGATCCGAAATTAGGGAGAAATCTACAACATTGGCAACCAAGATTATATTTCCCTGATGTTAGCATGTAGCTCTGTGTAGCGGTGCCTGTAATGTAAACACTTGAAGTAGCATGCCTGGAGCAGAAGACCTGAAGAAATCCAACGGGTGCTGATGTCAGCTTGTCTCGAAAGTAGAGAAAAGTATTCAGACAGTCTGAAGCCTGAGGATTTCGCTCACAGATATTACTTAAACAAATGTTTACCTAATTATTTGAAACTGTAGCCATGTTTAATTTGAACATCCAACATTGTAGCATCATCCCCTTTAAAGATGTAGAAAAAAGCTGACCAGAGCAGAGAGTTTGAATGTCCGCTCTGTCATAGTCATTCATACTCTTTACCTGAGTCCCACAGGAAGTATCTGAGACGGAGGCGACAGGTTGGTGAAGACTGTTTCATCTCTGGTGAGACTAAAACTGCGGCGCTAAGAGATGTTGTCGTCACGGCACTCACTCCCATAAACCAGCCTGTGTGATGGGAGATAATCAATGTTTTATGTCTTGTTGTTAACATTGCAGTTTACTATGGGGTACTGCTGAAAATTAGAGTTCATAGATTCATACGACTCAGTCCCTCTGCTCTCTTTTTGACATGTTATGCTCTTATACTGCTGGCAGGACGAGCCCAACCTGTGTTCAACACACCTCCTCCTGTTCAATGATGACTCTATTGTGAACTTAACTGCTGGGGAGGGACTCACAGCTGCAGAGGAATAACTGGCTGTCAAAGCTGGCTGTGAATATTATATCATTACTCATTTTATCAGTACTTTTCATATCTGAATGGTCCTTTCATTAGGAGCCTCTGCAAAAACCTAAGTCACCAGCTGCTGACATTTAAAGAATAAATATGACATGCAGACACATAAGTACCATTAAAATGTGTTTATCACTGCCTTCTTGGCTACAGTTGTCCTGTGTGCTCCTTACAGGACACTCCTAGACTAATGCACTCTACTAGTATGAATAAAATTAAGTAGCTTATTAAATATATTTCTTAATGAACAAATGTGCTTAATACATTAAGGCACAAAATGAGGAGAAAAGGCAAAACGAAATGAAAAGAGACAGATATCAAACTTTACCTGTAGCTGTTCCGGTGGTGTAGTCAGAGGACGGTCCGCTGTCGGGCAGCATGTTCCCTCCTCTCTGACTTCTCTGCCAGCTGTACTCTGCTGCATTGATGGACTTGTCAGTCCATCCACACATACCTGAATCCTCAAAGGTACACTCAAACCCTTTCCCGCTGTAGCCTTGAGAGGTGTGAAAGAAATATTAGTTAACTGTTGTACTGTTAATATACATGAACTCTACATGCAGGTAGATATCAGTAAGCAAGGATGAGAATATTTACAATACACAACCCAGAATTAAAGCAGGGGCTTTGCATCTGACATCATATTTAGAAGGACCAATCACCCAAAAATAAAAAAACCACACATTTTACCTTTAACCTGTCATGTTATTTATGAATCTAGATTGTTTTGGTGTGAGTAGCCAAGTATTGGAGAGAGACATTGATTTGGGATTTTTTGGCACTTTGAGCACCACAAGCCGAGTGCCATCTAGTTTCATTAAATCTGAGAGAAGACAGATATCTCTACAGCCGATATCTCCAACACTCTGCAGCACACACCAAAACAATCTAGACTAATAAATAGCACTACAGGTAAGAGAAAAAATATGTATTTTGATTCGGGGGTGAACTGTTCCTTTAAATAACTAAACTTAAACTTACCACAGTTTGTCTCATCGCTGCAGTCAGAACAGTCACACACAAAGTCACATTTCCCCTCAGGAGTGAGACATCGATGAGCCCAAGAGACAGCCGCTGTGTGAAACATCAGAAAATGTTCACCACATGACACACACGGATATCAAATGACAAAGCTGTTACTCTAAAGAACAGTGCCTTTCAGAGTGTATATAAATAGATAAATACTGTTCATTTAGTTGTACACTGTTTTAAATATTGCAGATTGTCTAGGTGGCATCAGGTCTGACTTTTTCGTCAACTTGTCTCATCTAGCAGAACAAGCTTTACCCAAGGTCCAGTTACTGTTACATGTCCCACAGTCTACATCAGCATAAGATGTTTGCTCAGTTTAATGGAAATGCAGATCTTCTTTATTATCACATTATTACGAGCATTTTCAGGCCTTTTCATTCAAGTTTTTTGTTTATTTTAGATAAAGGTTTCTCTCCCTTTACTCCATATTAAAACCACAAAACAAAACAAACAAATCGAAACATGATCTGCTGATGAAGACCAAGTGTTATGGCGGAAAGCTCCAGAGCAAGCGAGGAAATGGACCTTAAATGTCGACTGCTGATTCCAAGGTTGAAAATGCATTGTAAGAGTAATTGTGAAATGTAACAAGTAACTCCAGCCCTCAGATAAATTCTGTATTGGAGTAGAAGATAAAAATATTCCTCTGAAATAAAGACAAAATGTTAAGTCTCTCATAATTCAAATAGCTAAAGCATCAGAACAGTACAAGAAATTGCACTTGAAGATTTTCCATTCCTTCTGTTTGACAGCTCTATGAAATCTCCCAGATGACTCAACCCCAAACTCTCTTATCGGGACTAATCACTCAAAGATCAAGAGTCAAAGTTTTATGGTACAATTAATGCCAACAGGCTCAAAGGCCAGAGAGAAGCACCGGGAAATGCCATCTGTCCATCTCTGATTAAGACTCAAGACTTTGTACTTCAGCGACCTTACAGCTGGAAATCAGACATAACACAGAGCAGGAACGTTCATCTCTGCACTTTACATAGTGCAAAAATGTTCAGTTATCACACAGTTGTGATAGCCGTGACATGATAGTGCAATCACATATCTGATAACTATGGGATGGCTTTCTAGTGAGCTCTGTTCACACCAATAAATAAATAAATGAGAAAACTTTAAGGCATATTTTTCAGTGTTAATATTTTGTTTCTTTGCAATGTGAATTAAAAGTGAATGGGTAGACAGATAAATCAAGCAATGTCTTACCACAACGTCTTGTAGCAACTTACCTCATGTTGCTGCCTCTTGGCCAGGTAATCATTGTAAATAAGACTTTGCTCTCAACTGACTTATCTGGTTATATAAAGGTAAAATGAATAAATAAAATAAAGTAATGATAGTTTGAGCTTGTAATTCAAAATCTTCCTCGAATCTAGATTTTCCGAAAAGTATTTTGAATATATGGAATACCAGAATATATCCTTCTGAGACCCAAACTTTTCTTTGGTATGCATTTTTAATTTCTCCTGGCTATTTGGTCTGAGCAGCACCTGGGCAGTGTGAAAAACTAAGCATTGTCTTTGAACAGGAAGGAGTTTTCAAAGTAAATGATGTCCTCCTATGGGGACATTGGGTTTATTTTTAATAGCCACAAGTGTGTGATAAAGTATATAACAGTAAACATTGTTCATTTTGTAATTCTGTATGAATTTTCCTTACTCCATACTCTAAGCTAGGAATGTCCTTTTTGTCTGTAGGAACATTTTGTCACACCTGATTGGCCTCTGTGAAATGCTGCAGTGACAAAGTCCCAACGTCCTCAAACAAATATTTCTTAATTAACAGCATCTTAGCTTGCTATTGTTGCTAAAATTGGTCAAATTTGTATGTAATATCAAACTACAAACAATCTAAGAATAAATAAATGAGTTTCAAACATAACATTTGCTCAGGTTTTAGACTTTGTCTACTTTTGTGTCGGGATCAGCTGCAGACTTAATCCAAATATCCACCCTCTGGACTTGCAGACATAGACTATAAGCAGCTGATGGACACCACTTGAGACTGTTTTACTAGTTGCCATTGAAACGTCAGCTATCGCTGCCATCATATTTATGTCATGTAAGTTGATGAATAGTGTCTACTTATCTGTCCCTGCAGATAACAAGATATAAAACCACGTACAGCCTTTATTGTGACCAAACAAAAATGTGGGCTATCAATACATCTCTTTATAACATATGGGCTACACACGTTCAAAAACAGAAATGTTGTTGTGCAAGGACAGGACTATAGTTCAAGAAATTGGGCATTACTTACATTAAAAGACCTTCTTTTGTGTTTTTCGGCCAATTTTTTAGCCTATAACACTGCATAGCTTGATAGGCCGCAATAATAAAATTTATTTTCAGTCCCTCTACAGCCTGTACTTTAACATATTTCTGTATCATGATGTAGTTGAATATTATTTCTGGCATTTTAATAAACCTAACTATCAATAACTATTTTATACATTCATTAATCTTTTTTCAGCAGTTGTAGTGAAGTCTGCTGAAGTCTGCAGAAAGTCCACTTGAGGCCCTTGTGGACTGGATGAATTGCAAGTTTGGAGAGCTCTTAGCACTCCCAGACTTCCCGGGAACACGCCCGCAAAGTCTCAGAGTCTTCAAGTGAGGTTAAGTGCAGACATTTGGATTCAGCCACAGACTGACTTGGCTGCCATCTTGATTTTACATGTACTATTGTACTGTGCTTTTGCTACCCCTAGATGGCACAAAAAAGGTGTCCACGAACAAGGACAACAGGTTTAAGTTAAGCACAACCCAAAATGTGATGTCATAGTATGAGGACGAAGGGTCTCAGTAGGATATGGAAAGTTGAAAGTCGAGAATATTAAATGAAATCTGATGTCATCAAAGTGCTGGAGCCATCTCAGGTTTTCAATTTCATTAACCTGTGTGGACGAAATCTAGTTTTAGCAATCCTGAAAATGCATGTTTGGGCCAAAATAATACTGATAACCGTATTCAATAGTGTTCCACTGATAAAGAAATGCATGCACTGTTTCATCATGGAAGACAAAATGCAGTGAACCTCACAGGCAAGGCAATTCCTGCTTATCAGGAAAACCTTACCACAGAAAAAAAACACACCTTCAACCTCACAGATCACCCCCACAGCAGCCCCATAAATCTTTGCCAGTTCACTTGAAAGGGCCCAAGACACAATAGAATTGAATATATCTAAATCATTGCTAAAGAATACGGTCCCTTGTTAAACTAGAAATAGCTGTTATATTGCTCTCTTTAAAGCCACCAGACTCCATTAACTAAAACAGTAATCTCATTGCTGCCAGCTTATTGTGTGACTTTGGTGTTTTTAAATCTTAGAGGTGAAATTGATCAGCACCAACAATACTTTTTAACTCTTTTGTGGTTTGAGCACAACAGTTTATTCTTGACCTTAGAAACAATGGTTTCAGTGATTTAGTTATAGCAGTAGTTTTTTTTAGTGGTTAAAAGTTTCAGAAAAAAATAATAGGTAAGAGTTTTGATGCTTGTTAGAAACTTTTCAACACTACAATTAGTTCTCTCTATGACACACCAAACTTAGTTAAGTCCAATCGCCACCACCACTGGCAAAATTACTTCTACATTTACGTGTTACCAAAGTCCCACAGTTTGGTTGGAGTCTGACTGACTGTGTTCTTACCAAACTGCAGAGTCACCAGCAGAATGAAGGCTGAGCTCCTCCAGTGTAACATCTTCTGTTTTCCTCTCTTCCACCTGATCAGTGCGGAGGTCTGAACACAACCTGGAGAGTCTTTGCTGGTTGACTCTGACCTCTTCTTCATTTCCAAGAGATAACACCTGGACTTTACATTCTCCCGGCATGCAACTGCAAAAAACCATCGTAAAACAATTTCCTCCAGATGACATTTTTCTACGACAGGTACATCCGTATATTGCACAAGAACTGATGTAGACAGAGCTGGCAACAGGCAGTGATTCAGGAGCAAACTGCAGAGCGGTCTACACGAATATCACACTTCAATTATTATCCTTCTATTATGAGTTTACAAATTTTGTTTCACAAGACCACTTGGAGTGCCTTGTTTAAGGGAACTTAGTTTGGCTGCGACATTTTTTAGATGGTCTTAAAGTGCATTTACACCATACTGGCAGAAAAACAAACTGTTATTCTGACACATTATTCCAACGTGGTCTTAACACTAGATAAATACCAGTTAAGATAACATTAAGTAACCGTACCATGTCACATTTTCCACCTGGTATCAAAAATGCATCTGAGGTGATCAGATCACAGCAGACAGCTTTAAGCACAGGTGTGAATGCATCCAACGCATCCTCACTGCATCTTGAAATCCAATCAGTCAAACCACATTCAGAGGTGATCTGTGCCGCATATGGCCACTTTCTTTCAGCAGTGAGTACGTTTATGTGTCCTCGGCCATAGCGAAGGACTGCCTACTCAGTTGACATCCTCTGCACAGGCACAAGTATGTTTCAAAAGTGTGAAGATACATTACCAGTGCCTTAAACAGCTTGGCCAACTTGGTTTGCAAAAGGAGGAGACCACGTATGTACGCATGTATGCAGTGCACTGCTGCCTCCTGCTGGTTAAAAACAATAATGCATTTAGTCTTTGCAAATGGAAATGATGAATGTGTTTATTTGCGTATACAGCGGGCAAGTGAGATCTTATCACAAGTGGTGTCACTCAAGATGCATATGGAGATGGAGTCTAATGCAATGACCCAAAACTCAAGTTAATAGCAGGTGTAAACAGTGCTTCAGTGGTTTATTGTCAACTGAAACCTGATCCCAGTACTTTATAGCTCCTTTTTAGTTTTCTTTATTAGTGTTAATATTAGCTATAATTCATTGACGAAGTCTCTTGTTCTTCCTTGAAAGGTTTTTTTCTGGGTTAGGGTTAAAAAAAAAAAAAAAAAGCCTAATGGCCAGAAACACAACTTTAAATGAATATTAATATTACTCAATGTCTGCTGGAAACTGTTAGCAGGCACATTTACCATATTAACTGTATTAACCTGTCACTGGCAACATTACCAGTATGTCACGATTTCAAAATAGCTCAGTACTCTTATCTTGGTAGATCACCAAGTTCATTTAGTCTTATCTGCCCACATCAAATTAAGGTCACAGCATTCAGCAGCAGTCCACAGTCCTGTCGCTGTCTGACAGGACTGTGGACTGCTGTTGGCTGAAAGGAAGATAATCGACAATGGGAGGTTTCATTATTCTGCTCTACAACAGAGGGAACACAATATGCACACGACTGAAAAGCTCATTTCTGGAGACATTTATGAAACATAAACATGACAAAGCATTTAAGATTCACTTTTGATTATGTCAAGTTTATGACTCTAAAACAAGTCAGTGGGTGGCTGTATGTAAAGACCAATGATTTATTTTATAATTCCAGATGAGATTTTCACTACTGAAGATAACCATGTATTTGTTTTAGATCCAAACAGGGTAAAAAATATGAAAAAAGACTGTTTGCTATTTCATTATTGAAGCTACGTAACATAAAAATAAGCCTGAGAAGGCTTGTCTTCTGATCAGACTCGTCGCTGTATGTCAGTCTTAGTCTTGGATTATTAATGTGGTATCAAAAAGCTCCTCATCGGATGTATGATGCCTAATTACATGCTCTCCGTTTGCATGAGGGGTTACAGGTAAGTGCCATGTCAGTCCTGGAGAAAGGGCGTCCAACAGAGGCTGATCTTAGTTCAGTTCAGTATCCTTCATTGGCCCAGGTCACCTCATAGTCTGGATACCGAGCCTTCAGCTTCTCAGTAGCTACTGCGTGGTTTGCTCTCCCATATCCCTGTAATGTAAAGTAACAAATCAATGCTCCATTAGAGTTAGAGAATAACCATTTAATCAAGCGCAAATAATCAACATTTAACCCTGAATTTCATGAGAATGTAAAAAGGATCGCTTGTAGTGACAAACCTTTTCAGCCTTTTTCAGCTCAGCATTTTGATTTTACCGCATGCACACTGAATATATGGTTACTGTCTATATAATCTTTTCAAGTTTCACTAAGTTTCCATTCAGCAGGACGCTCTCACCATGGAGTATCCATAGACGTGGATCTTCTTGTCCTGGGGATCGTGTTTGATCCTCCCTCCTCCGATACACTCACAGTCCAGGTCGCCGCTTTTTTCCAGCTCCTCAGAAACCTTTTCATAGATATCAGCTGCAAAAGACAAAATGACAGGTGAGCAGTGCATTAAATGCTGCACTTTCAAACAGACTTCATCTCTAAATATAACATATAACAATGGAAAATACAGAAGGCTCAGCATCCCTAACTTGGGCTGTGACAGAAGAGGAATTTGTGCCACAGATTCTGGCATTAATATTTACTTTTATAAATAACAACTGTGACTGGGATTTCGACTTTAACACATTTGTTTGAAATAAACTTGTGAATGAAGCTGTGAGTGTTTGAGTCGCCAACTGTCCATAAAATATGTTAATGCATCATCACAAACGGAGGCCTCCATCTGGTGTTTGGACGAGGTTGGTGACTTGTTAGATAAACCTGCATGTTCTCTACTTCAGATACAAACTTCTGTGCAGATATTAATATACCCATGAACGGTTTATAATTCCTGCAGGCCTGGGTAGTAAATGCATGCGTTAAAACAAATTAAACGAAGAAATAAAGGGAAATACAACACACAATGTTATGTGTATTTCCTTCTCATGTATGCATTTACTGTGTCGTAACTGACTGAAAACATTTGTTAAACAAAAGTACTTCACATTTTGTTTTTTAATAACTGAATGAATTGTTTCTATGCAAACCACAAGACAGAAAACAACCTGAAGAGGTTCAGACTTGTCCATCAGAGAGCAGCGTAAACCTGTATGGACTAAATGCACACTTTTATGTAAAAATTCTATTTATATTTTACCATACCAAACCATGGTAGTGTATTGTCATTAAACATTTAAAAAGGTCTATTGTGTAGGATTTAGGTGCATATTTTAGCAGATATGGTATACATTATTCATATCTATTTTTTTCTTACTTTATACTCGCCTGAAAATAAGAATTGTTGTGTTTTTATTACCTTTACTTGAGCCATTAATATCGACATATAAAGTCTGCCATGTTGTTCTACAGTAGTGCTGGACATGAATGTATAGAGAGACCTGGATACGGCGTTGGAGGCATTCCTATGAAAGATGCTCAGTGGCACATGAAGCCAAAAAAGTGCAACTGCCACATATGAACACAGATGATCTGCAATGACTCTGCACTGTGTGCCCATAGAACAAGCTTGCTAGAGATTTCCGCCAGCAGAGCTGGCTAATTTCAGTTTAGCGTGCCACAAACTTGAATGGGGGTAAAATTATCTAATCGTGTGGCTCTTATAAATGTTCCAAATGTTACTGGACCCAGTGGATCAAATTCTGAAACGACAGACAAGTTATTTCAGGGTCATGACATTAAAAAAAATTTGTCCATGGATAAAAAAATGTCTCTTTGGGCATCATGGCATCATGTGATGGACTGAAATTGTACTTCCACTGTTTGGCCACTACAAAAATTGGTTTTAAAGCCAATTCCTGGAGGCCTGGCCCAGATGGGACAAATCCAACACCAGCTCTAGATAGGGTCATCCACGTTTTCATGCCAGCCACCTAAAGCAGAGTTTATACTT
>JAPZEB010000010.1:16670496-16681649 GCA_029783705.1 Chaetodon striatus
AGAGTGCACTGGCGCATTCGCTCCCACTGGAACACCAGGTGCTGCTGAGTAACTGTTGATTTGTGTCCATCTATAAACACCCACCCACAGGATTACAGGTTACAAAATACACCCTACCACCCTATTCTTCATCGAGGGGTTCCTGTAGCAAATCAAAATAGTCCAAAAAGGATCTCCACATCTTAATAAACGTTTGAGGGGACCTTTTGAGTGTGTTTTTAATTTTTTATAGCTTTAAGAAATACCTAACATCTCTGACCCGATGTGAAAAGGATGGGAGAGGGTGAAGTATTCATTTAAGGGACCTCCCTCCAATCTAGCAGTGCCTACTTGCCCTCATCACACATTTTACTGCACCTCAGCAAGCAGTAAGCACTTGCAACACAGAATGACTTCTTCACTTGTAACCTTTCTAAATTTGTGTGAATAGTGTTTCAAGGCTTTAAGAGGTAGAGCATCAATTTCACCAGAGAAAACAAAGCTGTGAGAAAAGTAATTATACGATGAACATGATTTTGTGTAGCTGAGATTGTGTTTTCTCTTCCTTCTTACCCTGTAAATGACTGGTTCCCAACCTGAGCCCCACTAGGGGTCAGCAAAGCTTCACAGGGGGTCACAAGGCCTTTTTGTTTTTAAGGGGTGTACGGAAACTTAAAAATAATAAAATTAAAATGATATAGTATGCCTGCATCTCAGCATTTCATTCATTTCTTTCAAGAAAACTAATTAAAATTATTATTCTTAAAACTCAGATTAATATTTAAGGTATAAAACCTCACAGGAGGAGGGCACAGTGGAGGCTTGAACACCAGCTTTACTGACAGAGCCGTCGCTCTGCTCAACAGCCTCGTCCTTCATTAGAAAAGCACTTAAGACAAGCAAAGAACTAATGAAACAATGGCTGAGCGCCAGGGAGATGAAAACATGGGATTAATCAAAAAGAAGCCTGTTAATTATGTATGATTGGTAGGAAAAAAAAATAAAATATATATATATATAAAGTACAGACAGAGAATTGTATAAAAGGTTCCTAAACTACTCATATCTGATGTAATGTTCACAGGAAATAATCTGGTCCGAATTCTTCTAGTCGCTCATTTTACACAAACATCCTGCTGCTTTTTGTTTGTTGTTTGGGTTTATTGTACTGTTAACAAGTTGCTCTGTGCTGTTAATGTTATACACTGAATATAATATGAAATATCCATAAAATGTGTCACTTCTTAAGGGCTTACTTGTTCACTCAATGATAGAAAATGGGTCCTATAAAGAAAAACGTTGGGAACAACTGCTGTAAGTCATCATACACGATGATGATGATAATCCGATGTAAATGTTTCCAACCATTATATAGAGCTGCTTTAAAAGTTAATGTGCAACATGCGGGGTGTAATAGTCGACTTTAAATCACAAAATGTGTAGAAATGATTTTAGAAAAACATCTTTTCATGATCAACCCAGCATTTGTGAAGCAGAGTTGGTGGTGGGAGGTCATTAGGAAACATGTTCAAACATGGTTGAAGTTCTTTTTTGAGGATTAATGAGATTTTACACTTTGAACTGTTCTATAAAATTAGAGACGGCATCATGCTTTCATCAGGGAGTCTGTGGACCCAGCATCTGATCCAGATATTTTAACACAGTGAAGATGAAATACGGAAAGTAGCATCATACGTGCCAAACTTTGGCACAGGTCAAGGCTAAAAATCAGCACAATGGATTGAGTTACAGATAATCTGCTTCTTTTTGTCTTGCAGCAGTTTTATGTATTTTATTTAGGAGCAGAAAATGTAAACATGCCTCAGCTACAAAGATAAATCAGACGGTGCTTCTTCAATCCTGCTGAGTAGCTTTCATGGCCCAGGCGAGTCTGTCCATCACAGACACTGTGGCTCTTTGGTCACTGCATCAAGGACTGTGCATTCACAGTCATCTATACGGGCTGACGCCGCGGTACGCTCCCTCAGCAACACTCTGAGCAATGACTTTATGTCAGCTATTCACGGAACTGACAAACCAAAGAAAATCACCACTTTGCATAAAAACCTTTTCTTATTAATCACACTGACTGGCAGGGAAATTATTGAATATGAGCAGCGTTGGGGCTCTGAGGCACAATAGACGCAATCACAGCTGTGAGGAACTTTAATCATCGCTGTTGTTGCTCGAGTGTAAACTGCAACAACTTGTCTCTGTGGAGTGGGCACAAAATATTTGTGATTACTTCCTGCTGACAAATAAGTGTTTCTCCAATCAGCATTTCTGAAACTCATTCATATTTCAAATCGGAAGTTATAACGGGTTTCCATGGTTACCAGGATGTAGGGGCGAAAGTAACTAAGTACTTTCATTGTCATTACTGTCACAAAGTTATTGTTTTTTCTTCTTTTATGGGTGTTTTTAATAATTGGTGATTTTATTGTTAATATGTTTATTTAAATTTTACTTTCGCTGAAATACTTGTCAGGTCGTCAACTGTCGCGATACCACTCACTTCCGGGTAGACAGCCGGCGATCGATTTAAATTGCGGAGATAGTAAAATCGGAAAACTATTTATGTCGTCATTTTTTGCCATAACTGTAACGTTTAAAGATAAATATATAGTTAAATACGGGAGTCCGACCAATGTAACGTTTCCGTAATGCTCATTTTATGTGCTGTGTTGATTTACTAACGTCTTAATAAACCACATCTACCGGCCCGGAAGTGAACGTTAAACCGCCGAGGACGAAGCCGCAGCAAAACCTACTTTAGCCACCTGAAAATAGTCCCACCTTAAAAATTAATATCAGTTTAAGTGTACGGTATAATTGAAAAATGTTCACCTCTTCACCTTAAACGCTAGTTGATAAAGGTGGCGGCAAACCAGCGACTCTAATGTGCTAAAAGTACTAGTTTTATTAATGGAGTCTGGTGGCTTTGCGCTAACGGCCTCGGCTCTCTGTCGGAAACGGCTGTATGGCGGCAAGTTAAGAAAGAGAAAAATATTGTAAATACAGCGCACACTTCAACCGATTTTTATTTCTTCTTAGCTTGGCCTTTTTGAGGCTAATAAAAATTAATTAATTGAGGCTCAGTGCTGTTTCACTTTAAGTATGTGACGCAGGGGTTTTCTACCCGGAAGTTACTGTAAACAAATATTGTGATTGGGTTTATTGTTTTTATCCGTTGTACAGTCAAAACAAAAGTCACAAGAAAAAGTCCTGATAAACTGTGTGAGAGGAACAAGAAGATATGGGAGATTAATCAGCGGCCACAGGAGGGCAGAGCGTCACCCGACACCGGAAATGGTAAGATATGAATGTTTGTGTTGACAGGCTGAGGTGTGATTGTACTTTATGCAAGAAATGAACAAAGCAGTCAAATACAAGATTACACAGTGTGTTATTATAGTTAGCATTATTGTATCTTGGCATAGTTAAGAAAATCAGTTGCACGCTAAGTGACACATCCACCATGTTTGCAAGCTGAGGCCTGAACGATGAAGCAGGGTTTGGAGTCAGTGAGGTAGCTTCAGGGTTAACTCTGGGTTTTCAAGCTGTTGTCATTTTTCAGCTATTGTCATTACTGCTCGCCCTGCTTCTCTCTCTCTGTCTCTGTCTCTGTCCTTCTTGGTTTCTCTCTGTCTCCCTCTCTCTTTATGTACCATCTTGTCATTTGCAATACTGCAATTTTTTTGTACTGATCTGTTCTGTATGACAGTTTGTCCTTATCTGCTGTGAGGGTCCAAAGGACAGAGACAGAGGGATGCTGTAAAGCCCTCTGAGGCAAATTGTGATATTAAGCTTTATAAATACAATTGAAATTGACTTTTTACTGGGATAAATCACCATGGTAACTTATGCTGAACAGCTAACCTCTTTTTTTTTTTTTATTATTTCCTCTTATTTGATCGGGACGATGCAATTTAACACAGTTCAGATACAGAGTATGATACCGATGTGTTGCACAGAGAGTGTATAGCTGTTGCTAATGCAACTCTTATCCCTAGTTGGACCTTTACATGAAGGAGGTTACGTTCAGATTACAACCTGTCCCTGACCACTGACTAATCAGATCACTGATGAAAAAAGTATCTGGACGTGGACACAAGTCCACAGTGACAGGTAAAAAAGAGTAAGCCTGTATATAATTATAGGTTAGCAGACTTGTTTAGTTGTTCCAGGGCTCCAGAGCTGTATTTCAACATATGCAGAGTTTATTTTAGTCGCAGTGATAGCTGACAGTGTTGCTGTTTCTACACTCTGACTCCATCACTGCAGCTCAAAATATCATGAGATGAGAACCAGAAAAAGCAAAGATTAGATTTTATTAGAGAAATAATTAATACAGTGTTAATTGGCTCGTGATTATAAATGCAACATTTCTGTCAGAGAGACCTCGTGAGTCATTAAGCAGGCGACTTTTACACCCTTTACTTCAGGAAAATATGAAAGGAGAGGTGATATGACGGTGATGGTGACAGTGTTGGAGGAGCCAGACTTTTGTGTCAGTTCTACTGGAGTCAATGAGGCTGGCACTGCAAATCACACATCGACCCATCATGTCTTTGTTGTGTCACCTTTGACTGAAAAATCCTTTCACCAGGTTAGAAAACGCACATTATGAGATGCTTACTGATGTCTTTTGGATCTAAATATGCACGTTGGTTTTCCCTGAAACAGATCATGTCTCTGTCCAGCAGAGGCTGAGATGCAGCTGCTGGACAGAGACATGATCTTTTTTGAGACCATTAAGGAAAACACATGCACTTATTTAGATAAAAAAAATGTCAGTACGCATCACATAATGTGTGTTTTTTTTAAATCTGGTGGATCAGCCAAAGGTGACACAACAAATATATGATGAGTAATTGTGTCATTTACCGTGCACACCCCCTTGACTTCAATAGAGCTGACACCGAAGTCTGGCTCCTTGAACGCTGTCACTGACGTTTGACCTTCTCTTGTAGTTTCCTTGTCTTTACTTCACTGGCAGAAACAGTCTGGCATTACTTTAAAGTGTTACATGTGACAAATTCAGAGTACTATTTGTCATCATCCAACTAAATATACTAATTTCATATACATAAATAACTACGTGTATTTTATGTCTCGGCCTACGTTTAATATTTGGAGATTATTTCCTGTGTTTCTGCGTCTTCTGTTACAAGATTACAGGCTGTCATTTACATTTCACACTGATGACTTTTTACTGTCCCACACACCAAAGATTCTCACTAGTGATTACTAGATTGCTGTTTCTATTCATATCATGAGAAGTAGTATGCTTCATTCATTGTTCTGATGGTGTCGCTCATGATTAACACCCCCACATCTTTAACATGAATGCCCTCGAGGCTGGATAGGAAAACCCAGAGTTGACTGAACTAGTTGATAACCAGCTTCGTGTATCGTTTATCCAGACAGCCAATGTTAGGGTTAGTCAAGCCAGATAACAAAAAGATATCCTGGGTTAGTTGAGCTGGCTTTGTCGTACAGGCCTCAGTTCATAAGGGGCACACTGGGTCTGGCTAACACGCTAAATGCTAAATGCTCACTTTGGATCGACTCCTGTGTCCCCTGGGAGACTTTGACTTCAGTGAGGTGTGTGAGGGCTGTCTGCTGTTTGTGACTGTTAATCCCTGATGTGACTGCAGAGCCTCATTCAGCTGGAAAGTGAAAACTCTGAGGAGCGCAGTGGGACCAGAGAGCCAAGTGGACTGGTTATATTGTGCTTGGAGAACGAACGAACGAGCGGAGGAGTTGAGCGTGGAGCAGACTGAAGACTCCCAGGAGGCCTTCACACAGGAGGTGACTATAACAACAAACTTAATTTTACCAACTCTACAGATGAGCATGTCATTACATTTCCTACGTTACATGGCGTTACATGAGTGTTTACACACTGTATAGAAACTGCTCAGTCTCTCCCCTGCTGTCACGTGTGTGTTTTAGCTGCAGCTGTACATTGTTAATACATGTCCACGTTGTCTGCCTTGAATTCTGCTGTTGATTGTAAAAGAAGTTTCGGGCTATTTCTGCATCTTAATATTGCTTGTTGCACTCTAAGGTGTCCACGGCTCTTTTTAGTTATTGCTGGTCGTTTTTGTTTAATCGTCTCTTTTCTGGTTAACTCCAGTGAGGCTTCACTGAAGATGCTGGTTGTATTTTTATAATGAATAATCAGCGGTGTGCCCAGACTGCAGAGTGCCGTCTAAAGGAGAGGAATTCTCTCTTGGTTTGGACAGAAGAGCTCTTGTTGCTGATGATGTTTCACTTGTGTGTAAGACATTTAATGCAGTTTATTTTGTAGCATACAGAAGGTCTTATATTTAACAGCAGTGTCGTATCATCATACCTCCACACTCCCTTTTAAGATTGACCGCAGTGAGATTTAGCCTCGGCATTTACATTTCAACTACCCTATTTTTATTTAAGTATATTTTCAGTCCTTTTACTTGAGTACAAAGTATTTAAACTATTAGTACTTTTACTTGAGTACAATATTGTAGTACTCTGTCCACCTCTGCCTGCATGTATGTGCACGTTAGTAAGATTCTCAGTCATCCAGGTCATGTTAATCCTAAGTGCTATGTCACATATCTGTCAGGGCCCACACAGAGTTTAAAGCCTGGCACTTCGCACCAGTCCGTTAGGACTGAAGAAGCCTCTTGGATGAGAGGTGAAATGTCTTCAAGAAACGCGAGCAGCTCCAGCTGCCTACGATATAGCACTTATGAGTTAAGAGGTTGTAACTGTGTGCCTGAAAGTATAGACCTAAATGTTTGTCTCTGAGAACCTTGGCCTAGCTACAAGCAACATCCACCTCCGGGCAGCCACTGTGACATACCTGTTGTCGTGGTAACCTGCAGATCCGTTGGCCTCTCTGTGTTTGTCGTCGGGTATGTCCTGGGCGAGCTCTGCGCCCAGTGCCAGTTTCTGCCACTCCTTCTTACGATCGTGAGGCGCCCGCGGTATCTTCTCTGGCTCCTGCGGACGGTCTATCGCCTTCAGCTTTGGCAGGGAGGGTGAGGGCGGGCGTGGGAAGGAGGGGCAGTATGGGATGATGGTGATGGTGATGGTGATGGCGGTGTGGGAAGTAACAGTTAAGAGGGAAGAGGCGGATGCGGGAGACGGTGAGAATCAAGCGGAGGAGGAGGTGGTGTGTGGATGGAGAAAAGGAGACGAGAGGGAGAGAGAGAAAAGGTAACAGGTTAGCTGTTAGATAAATTTCCTTTGTCATCTTGTGAGACAAAACAAACAGTGACTGCCTGCGCTATAACAACAGGCGAGATGGTAAAAACAGAAACCTGAGTAAAAGAAGCATTTAATGATACACGAACACAGTCAAATCCATGTGATAAACATCCATCTATGTGGCCAACTCTGGACATTCACACTCTTTTCTAATCTTAAATGCTGACACCCTTTTTATTTAACAGATGGTACATAATTATCCAAACACCGACGCCTTCCTCTTCAAGAAGTCACCTTCAATTTACATAGCAGCTACTGTCAAAACTTCTATTTTAAAGTACATGATGACGACTTTTCAGATAGACGTACGAGCCTGAGAGCAGGGAGTGCTTACTGCCTGATTTGGACCAAATCAATGTATATGTTTTTACTGACGCGTGGAGCTGAGAGAGGAGTCATCAAGTCACAATTTAAACTGATTTTTACACATTTACCTCGGTCCACTGACAAACAGCACTCCCTTCTACAGACTTCAGCATGACTGACTGTCAACACACACACACACACACACACGGCTGTAAAGAAACTGAGCAGCGAGCTGCTGTAGCAGAAATCACACACAGTGTTTTGAAATAAATCGCTGTATTTTCACATACCTGCCCTGGAAGGTCTAAGTACCTATAGACCTGATCATACATGCGGGTGTCCTGCAACTATAAGAACAAAAACAAAAACCACAAGAGAAGCACCGGGGGTGAGGGGAGGGGGGTCAAAAAAAATCAACACGGCACAGGATTGAGCACAACACGGCTGCACACAGTCAACGAGGGGACAAAAACAGAGTGGGCGGTGAGAGAAGGTGGGACAAAAGGGAAAGAGGGGAAAAGAAAAGTGCTGTTAAACAGAAAATGACAACACATGGCACGGCTCGGGGGACGTCACAATGCAGGCAGGACGCAGCGGCACACACACAGTCCAAACACGAACACACACACACACACACTGAAAGAAGACTGAGGTAGAAAGACAGAGATCTCACTGGAAAGGGAGGACAAACTACAAAGGTGTGTTTCTACATGTGAGGAAACATCTTTGAAACCTACGACAACAGCTCACACTGAAGAATGACATGCAAAACAAACACACACACACACATGCTTCAACTCAAAATAACACATCAGAGGTTAAAGCACAACAACACTAACATAAAGAAGGGAGCATTTCACAGTTCAACTAAAGACTGATGTGAATGAATCAGTGAAGTCATCCTGAGCTACGTTATGCATTCATATTAAAGAATAAACACAATCCTGACATGAACAATTCAATTATTACACATTTGTCTACCTTTTAAAGGTGAATACTTTCAGGCATTAGTCTGGTGTTATTCTGTATTTCTCTTCTTGTCAACAAATCCCATGAACAGATTAAACCCAGCAATGTGTGAGCTGAGTGACACACACAAAAAAGTTAGAATGGTAATATTTGCATTACGTTTTCACTGAAAAAAATCAAATAAAACTGATGATAATGTGGTTTTTGCTGAGGTCTGTACCAAACAAGTATCTTCCCTTAGGTCTGGAATATGATTTGTAGGCCGGGGCATCTCAGTAGCACCACAGTGCTTCATTTATAATGGTGTGTTGTGAGCTAATTTACCTTTTATTGAGAAAAGAAAAGCAGCTCCTGTGATTTGGATACTGCATTTGGACATACTGCGATCTTGATAATATTTCCATTAATGTGTGGTCTTAGTTAGCAGTACTTTCTGACTTCCCTAGCCTGCCTCTGGCACTCAGTCTCAAGCCCTCTGGTTTCATGCTGATAGAAATCAAAAAGATAGGTCACTTTATTCTTTACTTTAAAGAAAGACAGAAACAAAAAGGATAGATCATTTTCTAAAACAGCTGGACGCTGTGTATTATAGATGTTGTAAATGTTACCCAAACTGAAATATTGCCTCTGTTGGGAAATATTTTAGGTGCAGGGAGGGTTGCCAAAGTTCACTGTAATGAAGGACCATATAACGCTGTGCAAACTGTGTCTCACTGATGTGTTTTTATTAGTTTTTGGATAATGGTGCTCTATGGTCCAGAGGGATAAGATACATCAGTCTTTGAGTACATCGTTAGGGCTCTTTCCTTGGCACTTTTGGCCATGACACGTCAATTTGCATTTCCAATGTCACATTAAATGTGCTGAGTTGTATCTGGCTGCACCTGAGATTGACCATCTCTAGAGTCGGGCCAAAGGCACTCCCGACCAGCTCCTAACAGGTAGTGGTGACATCTTGACAACTGCAGAAAGTCCCTGACGATACCCCGTCTACAGCATGCTGAGACTCAGCTGATGTCAGACAAAACTCAACATGTCCTTATTTTGCTGCTTCACAGTAAAAGCTTTTAAACAGAAAAGTAATTGGGGAAGAATTTATAGGAAATTAAATGTGTTTATCACAGAATTAGTGATACTTTGTCAGTGGCTTTTCTTAAATAAAAACACGCCTACTTGGGTACCTCTGGCCGTGGATCACCTGCTGCTTTTAAATATCATCACTCGAGACAAGCTGTCATCAGTTAAGGACACAGTGTGAAAGATTTAGGAGGATTTAGCGGCATCCAGTGGTGAGGACTTCAGACTGCAACCAGCTGCAATTGCTTGCTGTAAGATTTCCTTCACTGTTTATTGTTCATAAGGTTTTTAGTGGGAGGGAGACGAACTTTCTGCAGAGGTCTCTTCCACTCAAAAACAAACGGACCAGGTGATAACATCCGGTGAAAATACTAAATAGAGCTGTTTCATGTAAAAAGAACATCAGAGTTTTTCCGATGCTCTCAGGTTGGAGGGGCTTCTAACTGCGGTGGCCAATGTGAAAACACAAATCACCCTATCTAGAGCCAGTGTTTGGTTTGTCTGTTCTGGGCTTCTGTAGAAACATGGCAGTGCAACATGGCAATCTGGGTGGATGCAGACCCACTCCCTGTGTAGGTATAAACAGCTCACTCACTAAGTAACAAAAACCTAATTCTTGTTTTCAGGTGATTATACAGTCCAGAAAAACATACTTGTTTTATTATATACAATTCTGGCCAATACATCCCCCTGAACCCTGCACACTGGAGCTTTAAAGACACACCTCATACTGGCAGGTGTACGGAAAAACCTGAAGACAGTACTTCAGTGGGATCAATACATGTTGGTTTTAGTCTTTTCATGGGATTTGTTGGCAATAAAAAAAAACAGAATATCACCAGACTTATCCTTTAAGTGTAGGTCAGTATAAAACCAGGTATTAAGCAGACTGTAGTACAGTACACATTCTACAAACTACCATTACACAGACACATAACATCCTCCCCCTGATGGCTTTTAATGTCTGAGATATCAAACAGTAATTGCAATCCTATTTCTAGTAGCAGAAACATCATACAGTTTGTTTGTGAATGTTCATATTTGTGTGTGTGTGTGTGTGTGTTGTTGTGAATTATTTCCCAAGAAATGTTTCAAAGCAGTGCACAAAAAAAGGCCTTTACTGGAACTCTGCATTAAACCAATACTAATCGATTTCTCTTATGTCACGTAGATCCTCCAGGGTGGCGTAACCTGCTCATTCAATAACTGTGTGTGTATGTGTGTGTGTGTGTGCTGGTCTTCAAGTGGAACATGCTGGCTTGACAGGCGGCTGATTCAACACAACGTGGGTTGTGGACAGCATCTCCTCTGCTTTGGCTAAATGATGTTGATTTTGCCCGTCCACTGCTGTGGCCGGGCCGCTGAGAGTGAGCATGGGCATAAATCCTAATGGTAATGCACATTGATTAGGTTCTGATTCATCATGGCCCATTACCCCTGATGAGGCACTGGCTGAGGGGAAGCCTCTGCACTCTAACACACACACACACACACACACACACACACACACACACACACACACACACTCAGAGGAGCGCCCACCTCTTTCTCTGCTCCAGCAC
>JAPZEB010000010.1:16681749-16693375 GCA_029783705.1 Chaetodon striatus
GTCACTGGCTGAGGGGAAGACTCTGCACTCTAACACACACACACACACACACACACACACACACACACACACACACACACACTCAGAGGAGCGACCACCTCTTTCTCTGCTCCAGCACATTTATATATCTGGACTGACAAACTGAATATCATTTATTTCAAACATGAAACAGCGATGCTCCCTGACAACGCTGCCTGCCGAGGCTGAAGGAGCTGCATAAGAAGGTCAAATACTTTCACTTATCGTCCTCTGCCATTTTCCAAACTGTGCGGAGCCTCGAAAACCCTGATGCAATTTCTGGGAGATTAGTTTTAGTCTGACTAACCTCTGACTTCTGGAAAGGTTTGCAGTTATCTTTTCTTGGCAATATTTAAAGAAGCATCAGAGAGCACATTTGCAAAAAAAAATAAGTGGGCATACTGCAGTACTACTTCATAGGGTTTTGGTTTGATTGATATTACACTGTTTACATGCACACAAATATCCCTCTGTTATTCTGAATATGACAATATTTTGAATTTGATAAGGGTCATGTAAACAACATTTTCCATTTGAACATTCTGAATACCACCTTTTTCTGTATGTAGCATTTTCCGATTAAGACACACGGGATATGCCGATATATTATTCTGGTTTACGAAGCATTTTTTGGACGAATATAGAACGCATTAGGAACATGCATCTTAAGTGAGGTTTTTATCACAGTTTGCAACACGTGGCCTGTTTACAGTCAGCTCTGTGCGCTGCACACAAACAACTCATCTACAGTTTGCAAGGCTGATGTGGAGATGCACGCCCAAAAGAAAAGTCCACATTTCTGGTCAGAAGGAGACACATACCTGCTTTAAAACATTATGAAAGACCTATACTCATTGGCCACTTTATTAGGTACACCTGTTCAAATAGCTAATCAGCCAATCACGTGGCAGCAGCTCAATGCATTTAGGCATGTAGACATGGTCCAGACGACCTGCTGAAGTTCAAACTTAGCATCAGAATGAGGAAGAAAGGTGATTTAAGTGACTTTGAACGTGGCATGGTTGTTGGTTAGTATTTAGTATAGATATCAATAGGTTTTGGGATATGTGCCACTGCTGCAGTGTTGGCCTTTTCAAGAAGGTGAGTGGAAGAATACAAAGCAAGGCTGCGTTGGTACGGTTGAGCAAGTCGGCCATCGTTGGAACTATTTTGATGCAAAGAAGCAAAATGGCAGAAGCTGCTCCAGCTGTTCCACTTTTCATATTTTGACGTCATAACCGACACGTTAGGGCGCTATAACCTTAGTCTGCATGGCTGCATGTAAACGGGAACATTCATTTTCATTGGCCACAGAAAAGGGGTAACAAACTGAATATTTAGTGCATGTAAATATAATCAGAGAGAAGTGGCACAAAGAACAGGTGGTAGACAGATAAAAGGGCGAGGAAACACACGCCACGTAACGCCACCAGACAAATATCTGTACAGCCGAGAACATCACAGTGACAGGTTTAACGCTGCAACGTGAATGTGAAACGGGCCGAGTAAACAAGGCAGTGAGGTACACTGTGTTTGTGTGAGAGAAAATAAGAAATGGTGTATGTCTGCGTGTGTGTATGTGTGTGTGTGCATGCACGCATTTGTCACAGCCGTTATAAATGTGGCTAATTTCAGAGGGCTGTGTGCCTCTGCAGGGTCGTCATCCTTCATCTGAATGGACTGGTACTGGCAGAGAAAGTGTCGCTGTGTAAGCACTGCGAGTGTGTGTAATACAGCAGTTATAGATTTATGTTATGTACAGAGTGCGTTCTCTGTGTGTGCACATATTCGCACTCACTGGTATGCACAACTTTGTGTGTGTGTGTGTGTGTACCTGTGTGTCTGTATGTTTGTGTGAATGTACAATGTGACACACTCAGCAGAACTGCAGCCATGTAACTGCGTAAATAACCCCCGCAGGGAGGCCCGTGGAGGCACACAGCCGCCGGACCACCCTGCTGCTGACAATAACACAAACCCCTCACACAATACACACATTACTGCTGCTGCTGATCTATTGGATTTGGGTTGTACACACTTGTACAGTAATTATCTTCAGCTACTGATTTCACTGATGAATGAAATAAAAGAATAATTATACAATTAAACAATGCAAAGGTGCGTCTGCAGCTATTACGATGTGATGTCTGTGACAAAGATGAAGACACGGCTGCTTAAATGTGTGTTAGAAAGTAACCACTACACAGAGCCAGTGAGGCAAACAAGTCATCCAAAGAGGAATCGCATTCCAACAAAAGGTGCAGTTAATTCAAACCCACAACAACCTAACGTATGACAGAGTTGACTAGCTGTTAGTGAAGTGTCTACTCCATGGCTGTGTCCCAAATTCCTCATTTTCTTAGCATCCTTTCCTACTTTATAGATACTAACGTGCAAACTGACATGCAGACAGGTGTTGTGAATGACCGTTTAAAGCATTTAACTGTCTGACTTTATAGGAAATTTGATTTTATTTCAGGTTTGGCTGAGACTAGACAGATAAATGAATAGATAAATACATAAATGATAAGACAAGCCTTTAACAGCAGTGCAATTTAAAGGATCTTTATGTGAAAGTCACAGCGTTATGAGTTTCACGCACACAGTTCTTAACATGGAGGTGGTTGAGCCTTTGGCTAGCAGCTAACGGTGCTAACTCCGTATATAGCCCTAAACAATGGCACTAGAAAGTGCTTCCACGCAGACGCGGTCCTGATATCAGCGCTACCTGCGTATAACACAGTGCAAAGTGGCAGCGATGAGCTAGCCATTGGGATACACACAGGTACTAACATGTGCACTGGACTTATTGCACCTCGCCATTCTGTATAAAAGGTATGATTGTGGAATGGGGTAACAGATATGTCTCATCTTTCATCCTGGCAGTGGAGGTGGTGACAGTGCCAAATTGATATGTGTTAAAGGGACAGCCGGCAGGACAGGACAGGTGTGACGTTTTGATGATGCTTTGTATGTGCGACCTGCTGCTGGGAGATTTAAAAAGCAGCTAGCTGCAGTTAGCAGCTAACTCAAAGCAGAACAACAGCAACTGTTAATGTCTGTAAATTGGGGAGACATTAAGGTTCGGATGTTCCTTACTGTCAGAGCAGAGGACAAGATAAAGCAACAGATTAACAGGGGCGTTAATGATTGTTTATTGCCATGTTGTAATTGTTGAAAAAGTGCTGCCTGACGCGTTCGTTATACGTACACGTAAAGATACGCTAGAGGCCGACACTGTTGTGTCACACGTCACGGTTTTGCTTGCAGAATGCCGGCATGTTATCTAAAGTCACACGCTAGGGCGACGTGATGCTGCTGTTGTTTGGTAAAAAGCAAAGCTGGCATAGTGAGGGGTCTTCGTTGCGGCCCTATCATTGGATCTCTGTGTAAAAAGGCTTCGGATTACAGCACACTGAGGGAAGCTGACTTCATTCTGTGCTCGGGACATCATTACTCCACAAAGCAAACAGTGGTTTACCTCTATATTAATGCGCTGAATGTTGCATACAGAACCTTAAAAGCAGCTGACTTCTGCATTTTTTTAGCTTTAATGACAGTCCGTGCATTAACTTGCAGTTTGCAGTGTGTCATGGCCACAACTGTCAAGTTTACTACAGCAGAATAAAGATACAGTTAATGAGAACTCTGAGTGCCAACCGGTTTACCTGAAATTGAAATTTACTTGAAATTGCACATACAGTAATGGTGTGTTAACGTCATGATGTGACACTTGCAAGGTGTAAACATGGATTACCCTTCGTGCCCTATGATGTTAATGCGACATAAGGCTAGCTATTTATGCTCAGTAACCTATTCTGAAGTTCAGCAAAAATGCACAGAATACCTCAGACAGTCGAAATTCTAAGACTAGAAGAAAAACTACTAAATTTAGTGGGAGTCCAACAGTTTTCCCCTTTTTTGAGGAGTACTGACTCCTAGTCTTCGATCCCTAGGGTAGAACTGGGATGCAGTCAGGGCAGGTAAATACTGGAGGCTTGTTAGTTGTTAGGGTGGAGGTGGGGAGCTCACTTGTCCACAGCAAACCAGAGGGAGAGTGGATAGAGGGGGTGAGAGTGAGGGAGGGCTGCAGGCTGCCGCGTGGGGAGCAGATGCTCTGGCGGTGGGGAGGGAGGGGGAGAAGGCAGAAGCTCTTACCTCTGGGGGACTGAGGAAGGGAGGAGGGGTTTCAGAGAGGACTCTTATGAGGCCATTGGGACACACAAGATAAGGCATTTCCAGCTGCACAGAGTTAGAGCAGGATTCAGAAAAGACAATGTGAAGCAAAGGTTGAGAGGAGACAGAGGAAGAGAGATCCTAAAGCAGTATTTCTATAACTTTTTTTTTTTTTTTACCATGACACAATTCTGGGGCACCAACACTATCCTATTAACCACTGCAGCATTGAAAAATATCACACGCATGTTCAGTTGTCTTCATGCAGCTGAAAATAGCTGACATTATCACATACTCTGGGTGTGAAATTTGATTTAATTAACATGAAAATGGTAAAGGCACACCGAGTTTTCAGTCTTTCTCCATTTCTTTTTAAAACACAAGTCAGTCTTCAAGTAGAAAAGGGGAGCAATAATGCAAATGAACCTTCAGCGGAGGCACACATGATCTAAACCAGGCCACAGCAAGAACATCAGTCAGTATGTTTACCTGCACAGTCAAGTCGTGTGTCGGTTACACCTCGACTAGGCCATTTAATTGGACTCCTGTCCTTGTCCCAGTAGACAAGCATGAAGTAATGTCCGACTCCACTACAATAGGTGGCGATATGGCCCCTTTCATCTTGTTAGTATTGGACCTTTTTCCAGTTGACGTATTACATCACAGACCGAACAATCGACAAACAAGTTAGCTACGTTTAGCTAGCGTCAAACTGGTACCATGGTGGGCAACAGCTCTGGATGTAGATTTCACATCACATCACATTATCTGGGTGTTTTATCTGACTTTGATTCAGTATGATTTTAGTTGGACCACCATGTTTATGCTAACATGCTCCCTGCTGAGTACAGGATCCAGTTCACCCATATTCTTCAGCTCGCACTCTTGGATCAAATACTCAACATTTCTTGTCTGTCCCTCGCCCTCGCCTTAAGACAAGTGGTGATTGAGCTTTGTGGCCATAGCACCTTAATTTTTGAATCTTCTGCCTGCTCCTGTACGACCTACTGACTCTGTTGTTACTTTTAAAAGCCGGCTAAAGACACACCTGTTCAGACAGGCGTTTGGTACCTTGTCCGCACCAGAACTGTATTTTTTTCAGATTTTATGTATCGTTGTTGTGTGGTGTGAATTCTCCTTTTTTTCTTGTGTGTGTGCAAATTGCTTTGCTAGCTGAGCACTTTTCACGACGTGGCTCACGTAGACGCTTTGTCTTTATGATTTCTGTCTTGTTGAGTATTACCCTTGTGAAGCACTTTGTGACCTACGTCTGTGAAAAGCGCTACATAAAAACATTTTACTTGACTTCACTTTACTTTATGTACTATAAAAGTCTGGGTTTTAGCCGGACTACAGTACTATTCGGACGGGATTAGTTTTACATAGGGATGTGCTAATGTCAGTTTACCACAGGATGTCTGTAATATAAATGTCCGATTCGCACGGGACAAGAAATCTCCGTAATTCTACCAGAGATGGGAGTGGTAACTCGGTTTGTGCCCTGGCATCACCTCCCTGTCGACGTGTGTGTGCTACGTGGTGGAGGATGTTGGTGGAGCAGGGCATAAAGCATCAGTTGAAGGATAATAATAATTAATCATTAGCCCAATATGAAATATTGCCCATGATCAGGACTGTGTGTACACATGTACACATATGTATTTATATCAGGCATAGCTAACACAACCAGAAGTCTTGTGCCTCTGAAAAGTGCTTTCTTCTCGACCTTTTTGATTGGTCTCCCACGTAGGGCTATGCGATCATTAGAAGAATGTCCACTATCACGACTGCCGACGACACCGAATGCTTCTTCAAGCGCCTCCATCATCGAAAAAACGCGGAAAAGTAGTTGTAAACAGGACATGACGAAATATTTACACACATATTTACAGAGGCTCGTGTTCGCACGGGATTAATGTTACCCGAGGTATTTTCTCCGGACCGTTTTACAGAAGGTAAAAGTCGCCGGAATTTTTACTGATATTATCCATAATGATTACAGACATGGTGCGTTCTGACGGGACTAAAATCCCTGGTAATAATTACTTTACCCCACATCTCCACGTTAACCTAATCCTGTCCGAATAATAAATCAATTTTCTTTAATGTAATGTAAACAAACTGAGTGAGGATTTAAAGCACCAGGCGTGCTAACCCAGCACCTGCATGTCTAGTACTAATGGCACTTCAGACAACATCGTGTACTGGTGAAGCCAGTTCATGTGGATATTTTAGGGACTTTTATTAACAAATCACTTCAGATTCCAACAGAAAAAGTCTCCCATGTTCATGCTAATTTTGCTCCGCCAGATTTGAGAAACAAGTCTGGATTTCAGCCACCTCAGTCACAAATTTGACACATTGAGTTTGAAGCATCCCAGCACTCTCTGGAAATATCTGCAGATGAATGATGATTTCATTTATTTAAAAACAGACGACTTAAGGGGGAACTACTTTTTTTTGTGGGGGGCTGTGAAATTCAACATTCAAATTGTGGTTTATGCACATGAACTTGTAAATTTTAATTTGTGTGAACTGAGCTGTGAGCTCGCTCTGGTGAAGTGTGAACATGCAACAACACTGATTAGTACACAAGCTGAATATTTGCTGTCTTAAAGTGTGCAAACAAATTCCTGTCCACTTTCGTAACTCATACCAAACCATCTGGCATGTTGCACCATCTAAATCCAGTCTGACAGTGATCCAGTTTACAGTTTTCACACCTGTCCCTTGGAGCAAAGCATCCACATGGTGGAGGCCCTTCAGCATGCAGCAGAGACTCCAGTGTCATGACGGAGCACATCCAACCACTGACTGTGCTTGATTTAAACTTTATGTGATCTTGCCCACAACTGTCGTCACTGCTCTGCGGCCGACCGATCAATGTGGAAGAACACACCGAAACATGATCAATTAAATACATTTCTCTGCTTACATGCAAATGGCTGCTTTAACGAGATGTTTGCATATAATCTAAATAACGATGAGCATATTTCTCAGTCTTCGTGTGTAAAATCACAGTCATTAAAAAGCTCCTCTCTGGACAGACACGATCATCTGGGCGGCCTGCTACGTACTGTAACTGTAATTATGGAGCAGGCTGCTGAAATAATGAACATGCATATTCTGTAGCAGGAAGATAATGTTTGTAAACATGACCTTTAACGCAGCGATGCGCTCAGTATGCTGTGTTTTAATGATAGTTTAAGACACGGCTGCAAAAACATCATGATGAAAGGTCAATCAATTTCTCTACCTATTTGCATGTGCGACGGTGTCAACAAAGCAACAAAGGATCTCTACATGCAGCTCCAATACAGCGATACTACACTGCAGAATCTAATCACGTGGACGTGGGGTTTTTTTTTGCGTTGGACTTTAGAGGACCTTTTCAGTAATGTCTGCTACTAATCCAAATATCCATAAAGAATTCCCCCGGAGGTGTGTTTGTGTTTGTGTGTGTGTGTGTGTGTGTGTGTGTGTGAGAGCAGTCTTGTATGTGTGCGGCTGCTGTGGCCCGTATCAGGGCACTGTTCAGGGTGTCACTCTCGGTCCATCTCTGTGTCTCACTGCTCAGGGCTCGCTTTCTCAAGTGTCTAGGATGGACCTGAGCAGTTGCCATGGCAACCGCAGTGAATGTGTGTGTGTTGTGTGCGCGTGTGTGTGTGTGGGGGGGGGGGAGTAGGGGTTAAAAAGGATTGTGCAATTTTTTTCTGAGGGGGGGTAAAGGTAACCTAACATTTGAAGTTTGTATCAGAGGGCAGTAATGCTGAGACACCACGCTCTGTATGTCTCTCTGGAATAAGGATCCATACGGGAAAGTGCTTTCTTGGTGTTTTATATTTACAGCAGCTTTTGGCTCTTAGTAAAGACAAGATTCTATACATTACCAGAGGCTTTGGATGAGAAAATTTGTGATGAACAAACATCCATTTTAAAGTGTAAAATACCTTCATCAGGTCAGACCTGAACATCCAAATGTCTGGTTTAATGTGTTGGATGTTTTCTGATTCGTTATCTCTGAAAGGACGCTGCATCTGCGAACTTTAGCACAGTGAGTCTTGTGTGTTGTCAGAGTTGCTTTAGTGTGTCGACAAATTTAAAACACAAACACTTTTATAGGTGTTGGAAATAAAGTTAATCACTGATGCTCTTACCGGCAAACTGTTACATAACAGCACGCCCTACCATACTCTCCTCAAAGATTGCTCCTA
Source organism: Chaetodon striatus (assembly GCA_029783705.1). Taxonomy (NCBI): domain Eukaryota; kingdom Metazoa; phylum Chordata; class Actinopteri; order Chaetodontiformes; family Chaetodontidae; genus Chaetodon; species Chaetodon striatus. The sequence continues at coordinate 16,690,158 of JAPZEB010000010.1, forward strand.
GGTTGCACATGCCTCACATCAGACTGGGGACTGCCCATTGATCTGACGGCTCATAATTCCTAAGCCCCAATAGTCCCAAAATGTCCCATTGCACCGAAAGCCCACTTATCCAACAGCTGGTTACCCGGAAACAAAACCACATTGCTCTGAAGGGCCATTTCTCCAAAAATACGCTGCACACTCTCCCAAACACAAACACAAGACTCATCATTATGCAGAGAGCTGCCATGACTGGCTCGTACTCATACCTTTCTCAGACAAAGGGAGTGAGATTGGTTAGGCTTAGGGTAAGAATATCCGGGTTAGCCAATCAGGGGCAAAGTAAAGATGAGAACACATCGGCGTTGTGGCGCATCATGTGCTATGCATCAAGTGCCGCCCCTCGCACTGCAGCTCGTCAACAGATGACCATGAAAAGTTACTGCTAAATTAGCTTAAAATCATGTGTGGAGAGCCCCTAATTAAATTTAATGTCTCACCTGAACTGAGAATATCCAGAGTTATGGCTCACCAGACAATATCTTTCTGGCCATTGTCTTTATAATGAGAGGATTGTGGGTCGTTGAGCTCGGAATAGTTCTCGACCTCAGCAAAGAGTCTCTCCTCATCCGTTCTTTGTCACAAACGAGACACAGCTACAGAGTTTTCTTTGCATCAGTGGTGAGGAGAGGAGTTGAGCTGCTACAGGAGCAGAGAAAAGGAGCAGAGAGCAAGTGGGGGAAAAATGCATTGAATTCCAGGAACGGCGAGGCTGGATATAGGACAGTGACATAACGTGCCACGGGGAGGCGCATCCAGGAGTGCCGACGCGCGTCTTGTCACTGCCAGTGTGGAGTTGTACATTGAAAATAACAGGGCCGCATTTTTCGATGCTCGGCATTGGCCACTATTGTGTTTTGGCCTTCAGGCGGGTCATGCCATCACCACTATAGGAGCATGTGATGACTAATTAGTCATGCTGCTTCTGTTTGGGAGAGTATGGCAATATTTGGAGACACAGCCCTTTAAAGCAATGTTTATGTGTTTTCGGGATACTGGCCGTCGAAGTATTCTGAGCCTTCAGAACAGCAGCGTAGCACCATCAGATTTTGTTCCTTGTCAGATTGAAGCAACTCTTTGTCAACAGAATGTTCAATTTATGAGTTGTGTAGCATCTTGTGGTGACTTTTCCAATGTACCTGTCTCTTGTCTTCATACAAGCATGTAGACGGACATCTTGTATGACTCAAATAAGTACATTGATTATTTCCGAGCTGTCACCACATAATGACGTAAACAGAGCCCGTGATTTTATTGTCATCTGGTTGATACTATCATCAGATATTGGCATTGCAAATTTGATTGCGTGTGGTCATTTGATAGTGTGACATTTTGCAGTTTAATCTGGGTCACCTGTGACAATTTGGAAAAAACCTTTCCTACTGGCACAACAATCAATCAAGCTGTCTCATTAGCATTTAACAGTGGACGCCCACTGGTTTCAACGAAGACTGGCATCTGCTTTTTATTTTTCAAACAAATCCAGAAAATATTTTCTTACTTCTGGACAAGTGTACAAAATAGAGGAAAAAATAAGCCGAAATTTAAAATGTCAATATATTCCATTATGAAGATAAGGCATTTGCTGCCTGTGCCTCTGAGTGCTGTAACGAGACAGGAGTGGGAGAGGCAGAGCCAAAGGGGCTTCTCCACAGGGGATCCAGCCGCTGGAGACAAACCTTGATGTAGTGTGGACTCAAACACTGATCTCAAAGAGAGGCAGCGATGCTTTCCGCTCAGTCCCCGGGACTTTGGTCTCGCTCTGTCTGTCTCCCTCCGTCTGGCTCAGCACATAGTTACTGCTAATCTACTGAGGGTGAGGCTAACACAGGAGCTAATGAGATTAGGACACTGTAGGCTTCTTTTCCCGTCTCTCTGCCCTGTGCTGCTTTCCATTTATCACTGGCTGCTAATCTGTGTGTGTCTGTGTGTAGCAGAGTGTGTGTGCAAATGTGGTTTTAGACCAACTATTAGTGATGTGACTCAGTAAGAAAATGGCTGGTGATTGAACGAGATGAAGTAGGGGATAAAGCATTTTAATCCTCATAACAGAGATCTATTTCCTGTGATGTATGATACGATCCAGAGCACTGACACCTCACATGAGGAGAGGTTGCTCGGGAATTTAAGTTGTATAAATCTCTCAAATAGCAGTATGATAAAGAGGCATTACACATCTGTGGGCTTGCACTGTTAAATCTGTACATCGCTGTAAGGTGAGTGCCCTCATCCACTCTTCATCCACGAGTCATTCGATCTGGTCCTTCGACAATCTGGACTAAAATATTTGATTTGTTGTCTTTCCTCTGTGGTGTAAGAAGAAACTCTGACCTGAACCCATGAACTGTGTCTCCCTGTACACCAGCTGAAATCAATTACTTTTGCTACTCACTGGAAGGCATCCAAACCCCTTTTTCCTGCTTCACTGGATTCGAGGGGTGCTGTATCTAAAAAAAAAAACCCGACAAAGCTCGAGGTCCCTAAAGACAAGCTCCTGATCTCTTTTTATCAAACATGTAAGCGACTCTTTATCTGAATTGTCTTTTAATTGTTGACCTTCTACATTAGAAATTCTGAACACCATGTGCACATGTGCTTTATATTAAAGCTTCTATTGAAGTTATTGAATAAAACTTTGAATGTCTGCCATTGTGTTTCACGACATCATCACCCTAAAAATATATATTTTTAAAATCCTCAGACAAAACCCTCGATATGAATGAACTGATTCATCAAATTAAAGTAGTCTATTTAAGTTAGATTAACTTTCTTTAATGGATAATTGTAATTTATGGTTAGGTTTATTCATTCAGGGATCTAGGGCTGCCCCCAATAGGTGACCAAACGTTAGTCGACCAGAAAGGTCATTAGTCGGCAAGATTTTATTGGTCGCTTAGTCACAGAAAAAAAAAAAACAAACAAACAAAAAAAAAACCCATGAAACTCTGAATAGGCTATACAATGCTTGTTAAGGTTGCTTAGCAACCTCGGACGCAACCTGCCGTCACACTCTTGAAAGCTGGCACTGAAAAGGCACAAGAGTAGCTCCCAGTGCCAGACCTTGCATTTTCCAGGTGTTTAAAGACGCAGCAGGTGTACAGTCCCTAATCTCCAGGGCTGGTACCTGCGGTTATTCCACAGGCTAGTTAATAACATGTCGGGCAGGAAATCCAAAGTGT
>JAPZEB010000010.1:16697261-16707429 GCA_029783705.1 Chaetodon striatus
AAACTCGCCCTCTGTCCTCTCTGCGCCGTTCCCACAATAATTAAAAACCTCATAACCAACAAATTATATCGTCTTCATCCACACGAACCCTCAGTGGAAAATCACTCTCCCTACTTCTCATTGACATGACTGTAATAAGCCGTGATTGACTGTGAGGGGGCAAAATGCGGAGCACGCCCTGCTTCCCACGCGGGGGAAAGCAAGCTGGTGCTGATTAGAGCTCCTGATGCTGAGGGTGGGAAACCCCGCTATTTTGAGGAGGGGGTTAAAGCTCTGCATTTGATGTGGGAGAGGGGCTTTCTGTGGCTGAACAAGAGCTCTTTTATTTAATATTTGTGCGTCCGTGTGCTTAAAAATCCAACGTCAGATTGAATGTGTGTGTGTGCAGAGCTTCCACGTGAGGTTACGTGTGTGTGCGTCTAGAGGCAGAAAGATGGCACACAGTGCGGGGGCAAGTGAACAGCAGATGCTCCCATTAATTAGATGTAATGATCACACAAGTAATAACTAAGAGGGCTGACTGGAGGAAGAGCTGATTAATCTGAGTGGTGGCTAATTAATGCATTAGACTACATGGTATGAAGCCAGGCCTGTGAATCACACTGACAGTTTATTCAAGCAGGACACATCGACCTGTATCCGTGGAGACTGCAGGAGGCATCTTGTTCGCTTCATGTCTTCCTACTCGCTAACCTCAGCACCTTTTTCCACTAAAATGCTGTTTTTTTAAAAGGCAGGAAAACCCGTTGAAAACAGACGACATACTGCTTTCCGTTTGCCAGCTCTGCAACAGATGAGTGTGCCTTTCTGTTTTTTTTTCTGGTGTGTTTCGTTCGACGCTACAAAGGCTCCAGAAAACAGGTTAGTAAACACTAGAAAGTGGTCACTATCTACATATTAAGTGTTGCTCACAAAATTGGAGCCGACTAGATTTTGAGCAATGTTAGAGCAGAGACGGATAGCACGTCCATCTGAGTGTCTTATTTCCATCACAGCAATCTGAGCCAATCGGAGCTGGAGCTAAATAATACCTGTGACTACTGTCATTTGTCCCAGGAGTGAATGCCAGATGTTGATGAGTATTAAGACCTTTCCCACTGCACAAAAACCCCGCTAACAAGATGGAGCACCACAAAATACCAACATGAGTTTGAGAGAGAGACTAGATAAATAACAGATATATAAAGATGTAACCAACGTAACATTTTCACCGGCCTCCATGCTGCTTTCTACTGTTTATTAACATAAACAGTAACTGTTTCCCGGCCTGTCTGTAGCAATCAGTCTAGATATATCTGTTCATCCACTGTATACCAGCAATACACCGCACACTGAAGACCATCTGAGAATAACTTTTACACAGTTCCAGTTGTGCACTCACTCACAGATTGCGAGTGGAAACAATGTGAACAACGTGTGTGTTGCTGTAAGACTGGCATACAAAATGAAGAACATATACATATACTACGTGTACCCTCTTACACGTCATATCCATTAGAAATATGGCCATGACTCCACTGAACTGAGCTCACTCTTTGTGGACACTGATAAAAGAATCTTAGTTATGCTACATGCATGTCTTGTGTAGCAGGCCTCTACTGAATGAAAGGATCCTGTGTTGTAAAGTGTAAAATAACTGACTAACTAGCTCCTTTCACACTGAACAAAAACCCCACAAACACCTGCTAACATCTGGCTTTTTAATGCGATGGTAAAGGTTTTAATGAGCATTCATACCCAGGTCAAATGACTCTGCAGTAGTCACGGGTGTGTAGCGCCTCCGGCTCCGATCAGCATTGATGGGAACACAACACCTGAGTGAACGCGCAAATTTTAGCCCCTTAACTGGCGAGATGCAGTGATGTGCCATCACAAAACACCATCTGTCTTCTCCCAAGCAACACTTCAACACGAATCTGAATTAGTCTGCTATGAGTTTGAATGAGAGACTTAATAAGTAAGAGATAACAAGAAGTAACCACCTGAAGTTTTCTGTCCTCTGGACATTGATGGGACAAACCACATGAAGGCACACTTGTCTGCTGCAGAGCAGTGTACACTACTGGCAACTGGAAAGGTGTCCATACTCCTGCGTAAAAACCTGCGTACACACGCCAATTTTGGTAGAAATGGGGCGTCAAACTTGACACACCAAAACAAAACCAGAGAGGCATACTTGTCAACTCCAGAGCCAGGCAATGGGAAAGGAGTCTATGACCTATTTTTAAAGTGTTTCCTGCCTAAAAAAAACCTGCATACATGTGCTACTTCTGGTGGAAAAATAGTTTTTTGTCCAGTGGGAAAGAGCTTCAGTGTTCGTACATTCACAGCCCACTGCTCATCACAAACACCTCGATGTACCGTAGCAACCAAAGAATCCAGCACAGGTCTGACTGCTGCATGAGGAGAAGGTATTGTGTGTACTGTGTGCACTGACAGGACTCTGTGCGTGTGATTGTTCAGACATACCTTCTGTTTCCGCCTCTCCTTCCTCTTGTCCTCTGTGTCCTGCAGCATCTTCTCCCTCCACAGGTCGAAGAAGTAGGATGGATTGGTGTAGAACTTCAGACCCTCTTTTCCATCGTCCCTGCAGAGGGTCAAAACAAAACAGAGAAATATTGTTAGATTGTGGTTGGCATGCTGAAGAATATCTGCTGCTTTTCTTTGTTATAAACAATAAACTGAGTATCTGTTGATTGGACAAAACAACATTTGAAGATAACTTTCTGACATTTTATGGACAAAACAGTTAATCCAGAAAATAGTAGGCACATTGACTTAACATTTCATGGACAAAACTTTTCCAAGACTTTTCAAGGACCCACAATAATGTTTTTTCTTGCCCCACATGACGGGCGTTTTTCAAACATGTCATACTCAATCTTTATTCAAACATAATTTTAGCTAGCTGGTGTACATGAAGAAAGAGAGGAGGAAACATAGGGAGAATATGAGGAAACAAAAGCGATGATAAACAAAATGTCCCTCATCGACGGATATTCAGGCAAGGTTACATCAACAGCTACAGAAAATAGATTTGCCATTATGTTATAAGATATGGAATATTAATTTAATTCCACACAAAAAAAATCATGACTTTTCCAAAACTTTCAATGTTTTTTGCCAATTCCATGACTTTTCCATGCCTAGAAAATGTGATTGTGAAATTCATGATGATCATCTGCCTATTTAACACAATCAATTAGAATAGGAGTCCCCTAAAGATGACGATACAGATCAATGTTTTCACTTTGCATCGTTGATACTGGATTGTTGATCACTGAATTGATATACCGATGCAGATTGATGGATTGTTACACCTCTACAAAACAGTTGGTTCTCTTTGGGGAGAAAACCTAAGTCAGATCACAGTAGCCACCCCAAAGCACTAGTTGTTTTCCTTTTTAACCAGTCATGTTAGCAATTAGCTTGCCTCTCTCCATTGACATATTGTTAGAATGGACCAGTGAGTAGGGCGCCATATTCAAATGCACCGCCTTGTTGTAAGAATGGGCTGTGATTGGTATATATTGGTATAAATCAGTGGGCTGTCAGCTGAGTACAGTTGGAGTGTACGACTTCTGTGTCCTGCATAAAGTAACACCATACTACATTTCAGTGTTAGATTAAGCCCCATGTATAGTGAATACATGTGGTCTTTCCCAGCTAATACTTTGCTCCTCTGCTTAAAAAATGCAGTCAACACATTTGTAGAACTGCTAATTTATTAAATCAGAGTTATACAGAGTGACATTGGGCGCTGAATTTAGTAGAAGACCTCAGTTATATCATATGATATTAAAAAATACTGTAGATCAGTACAAATTCTCAGTGTAGATGAGTAAACAAACAGTTCAAGGTCATTTTGTTTCTCACTGCACTTTTTACAGTCCAGAAAAATATCCTTCAGCATTTTCTGTTCATTTTTGTCTCATTCTATCTTTATCTGATTTTATCCTTAATTTTACTTGCGCTTTTACCGCTGAGCTGATCCCTCCTCTCGTCCAGTACCTTTTAATGTACCTGTGTGAACGTACACATGACCAATAATGTAAAACTAAAACTCAAAATTGAAACTGATGATACTGTCTGGGAAAATTCTGATGAAAACACTGACTGCAATAAGACAAAAACTGAAACTTATACACACTTAAATCTTGACTAAGACAAAAGACTTGTATGTAACTTTAAGCCAAATGCAGTTTTCAGTGAGCGACTAAGACTGGACACATTGATCAATACTGAAAATAATTGGTAACTGTAGGCGTAGATGATATACATTTTGAATTTAGTTTTATTCCTTTTCCTTTAAAACATTTTTCACTATGTGCCTTTTCCATTTAAAAGAGCAATACAGCAAATCAAAAGTAGGGCTGCAACTAACCATTAATGTCAGTATTGATTTTGATTTTCTTCATTATTTACAATGGTGAAAAGTGTTTATCATGGTTACCCAGAGTTCAGGGTGACCTCTTCAGATGCCTTGATTTGTTTAACCAACAGTCCAAACCCCAAAAATGTTCACTTTACTATAATATAAGACTGATAAAAGCAGCACATTCTTAAATTTGAGAGGCTGGAGCCAGGAAATGTTTTTGCATTTTTGCTTGAAAAACGACTCAAACCATTATTTTATCATCATAATACTTGCTGAATAATTTTCTGTTGATGGACTAATCAATTAACCAGCTAATGGTTTCAGCTCTACACAAAGGATAGGCTGACAGGGGCGGAGGAGAACAAAATTACACTGCTACAAATAGGTCTTTTAGCTCTTAAAATGCAGGAGGCAGCTGCAACAGAGTTTGGACAACCCTGAAAGATAGAGAGTGGGGGAAACATTCGATAATAATCATTTTTCTTTTCCTGTGTCCTGCCCTTGCCTGTCTCGGCTTTCTTTTCTTCAAGAAATCATATCTGTTTACTATTTTCCATGAATAATAGCTAATGCCCTGCGTTATCATTTATTCCCTCTCAACTCTGCTCCGCTCTCGACAGAAGCCTTTGTGGTTGGTGGTCGCTGGGGAGAACAGTGCCATGATGATAGGGAGGGAAATGGAAAAAGACTTCTGACAGACACAGGTAGTTATCACATCAAAAGGTCCCTCTTGACACGAAAATTATCATACACGAACGCCTGCACACGCTGTCCCGAAATGTCATTTCATATCAATAACAGGGATAAGCCCTGTTAATTGCCCTGCTGATGTCTTTCTTGGCCGTTTCCAAATGCCTTTCTTTCCATGTTTATTATTTTCAACAGATCGCTTTCAGTCTGTGGAAAGCCTGCTAAAGGACGCAGCCTTGAGAACAGCCGCAACTACTTTTATCTCTTGTTTCCTTACATTGTGAACGAAGCTGAACACAGTTGGTGGCAGCCAACATTCAACATTCGGCCTTGCAGACTCCGCTTTATATATTTATATTTTTAATATTTCTTCAAGCACTAGAAAACACTACCACCAAAGTAGAGACATTTTTTGGCATATCCGATTGCCAGAATAATTGTTGACGTTGTATGTTTCTGCAAACCACGGATATGTTACATTTGTACAACCTGTTGTAAACAGAAAGACTCAAGTTGGTCGCTACAAACGCAGCTGGAAATGTCCCAAACTGTTGTTAAAAAAACGACCTGGCTTGGTCTCTACAAACATGGCAGCCAATGCCCCAACCTCTCGTTAAAAAGACCTGGGTGAGTTGCTACAAAGACTGCTCGAAATGTCCTGATTTCTCGTTAAAGTAATACCCCATTTGGTTGCAACAAACATGGCTGGACATATCTTGAGCTGTCATTATAAACACAAAAGTAAATGCCCTGACCTCTCGTTTGAAGACACGGTTTAGTTGCTACAAACCCAGCTGGAAATGCCCCTACCTCCCCTTTCAAAAAAGACCCAGTTTGGTCGCTATAAACATGACAGGAAATGCCCCGAACTCTCGCTAAAAGACCTGTATGTCTACATTTGTACTTTTAATATGTAAAAACTTTCCATTTCTTTATGATTCAGTCTTCAGTTTTATGTTGTCTCAACACTGTCATCAATGCATGGTTGGGTAAAGGCACAAAAATCACTTGGCTATGGTTAGGAAAAACACCATGGTCTGTCTTCGTATACTCGTTTGGTCACTACAAACACAGCTGGAAATGTCCAATACTGTTGTTTAAAAAAGACCTGGTTTGGTCTCTACATAGACAGCCGCAAATGCCCCAACCTCTTGTTACAAAGACCTGGGTTAGTAACTACAAAGACGGCTGGAAACATCCAGGCCTCTAATTAAAGAAATACTCAATTTGGTCGCTACAAACACAGCTGGGAATTACTTCTTGTTAAAAGACATACAGTCTGGTCGCTACAAACATTGCTTGAAATGTCTCGAACTCTCATTTAAAAAGACCCAGTGTGGTTGCTACAAACATGGCTGGAAATGCGGCAACCTCTTGTTACGAAAGACCCAGTTTGGTTGCTACAAACATGGCTGGAAATGCCAGGTTTGGTCATTACAAATGCAGTTGAAATTGCTACAACCTTTCATTTAAAAGACCTGGTTTGGTCGCTACGAACACGCCCCAACCTCTTGTAAAAGAACCTCTGCTTTGTCTGTTTCAAACTGTGGTGTGCTGCTGTCTGCAGCTTGGTGTCACGCCATGCCCCGTCCTCTCCTCCTCCTGACGAGAAACTCAGCTCATAAACGTGTCATTTAAACTACATCGTTTTAAAAACATTTTTGTCACATATGAAACATACAAATGTAATGTATCTGAGGTTTACACAAATGTACAATGCCAACATTTTATCTGGACACTGGGCTGTTCTGGCCCCTCAAACTATCACAGAGAGTTAAAAATAGTTCCTGGTTCATCCGGTCAAAACACAGGTTAAGTTTGCAATTACTGAAAAGCTTTATAGTCCAATGGGGTTTTTTTGGGGGGGTGGAAACACCAAATGGAGCTGCAAACTGAGAGGAGCTATTTCTGGCACCCTGCAGTCTATGTATGACCTAATTAATATCAATACCAGGTGTTCTCCTGCAGAGAGCAAACAATATTGATCCAAATCACGCTCTCATTTATTTCTGCAAACAAGCACGGATACACTCAGACATGTGATGCAAATCAACCCAGTGACTCGTCTGTCAGACAAAAAATATCTGTACAGGACTGACGGGCACATATGAGGATATTTCAGCTTTCTTTTGACAGTGAAAAAGAAATACTGGGTGCATCATAACCATTCAGAGGTCCTAACTTGAACTTAGCTGCCTTCACCAAATGCCGGCCACGCTTTGGGAGGCAATTATTTGATGATGACACCGATAAGAGCAAGAACACAGAACATGAAAAGGAAAAGGCTTCAAAAGGCAAGAGTGGAAAGTTTAATGATATGCAACACAACAAAGGGAAGAAAACAGAATTCAACAATGGGATAAGGCGAGGGTGGAGAGAGAGCTACTGTAGTGTGAGAGCACTGTGGGTCGTATTTGGGTGTTTGTGTAAATCATTATGCATGGTATTCACTCTGTGTATATTTGAGGCGCGTGTTTGTGTGTGTTTTTGCTTCTTGTGTGTACGAACGGGAGATGGAGAGAGGGAGAGAGCAGAGCAGCTGTGTTCAGGGTGGATCTGAGAAATAACAGCCCGGGGAGGCGTCCCAGGGAGCCTCCTGGTGTGATGTGTGCAGAGGAGAGAGGAGAGGAGAGGAGAAGATAGGAGAGGAGGAGAAGATAGGAGAGAAAAGGAGAGGTGGCGTTCCTGGTACTGGAAGTAAAAATCTAATTCATTTTTCCCATAGACAATAACACATGACTTACCGTACAGATGGAGCACTTTACAGCTTGGATAGAAATTAACTGCCCAATAATCATAACAATAACAAATATTCTCACTCTTTTATTTGTACTCTTCCAACTTTGTTTTGCAACTGCTGCACAGCAACTTCCCTCTGGAAAAATAAAGCTCTATTTTATTTTATATATATTCAGTTGCATTTTTACCTTTATTTATTCAGTGATGGTTTGTTGTGCTGGAATGCTCTTTTCCATCTGTGTCCCATATAACATTAATTAGCAGTGCTGGGAAGTAGGGAACGACATGTAATTAAACCAGCAGTTTCACTACATCTTGTAGTAGCCTGCTGGTAGTAAACTACATTCATATTTACATAATGAATCACAGTTAAATTACTTTTTTGCCATTTTTTTGCACTGTTTACTGAAACTACAAGAAAAAGGAAATGAAAAATGTAGTATTTTTATTTTACGATTGCTCCTCTACTGTAACTGAACCCCTTTGACCACAGTTAGTCAGATGTTTTGATTATTGCTATCTCAAAGAAAATGTCCAGAGCAGTTGTTGCATGCTATTTTTGGAGTTACCTGGCTGATCCAGTAATCCTGCTTGGTGCAATACCAAGTAACAGGAAGGCAGGTGTCTGACTGATAGACACTGTTTCCAAAAACAAATGAATAAATAAAATTGTGACATGTTTTGATTAGTTAACTAAACTAGATTTCCTTCTAGGATAGATTTGCTGTGGTTCAGCTTCTTTCAGTGTGAAGTAATCAGTAGTTTGCAAAGCTGTGCCTTCAGAGTAGCTTCCACAATACTGTTAATACCAGCTACAACAATTAGTTGATTACTTAACGGACAAAAAATAATCAGAAATAATTTTATTAATCGATTGATTCTTTAAATCAGTGATTCTCGAGCTTTGCACACCCCATACAACCTCAGAGATTATTCGGCTCTTCGCGTACCACCACTGTGACTGACGCTCAAATACAGTATCATACTGTAGGTCTACACTATTCAGCTACGGACAGTTCATGTAGGAGGCAGGTTTCTTCCTAATGAGAAGATTAGAGATGCATGATAGTATTGGCACATCATTGGTATCGGCCGATATTGGCTTTAAAGTGAATTATCAGCATCTCTACAGAAGGATATTTACTGTTAACTGTTGTCAGCCATGCTGTACAAAGGAGTAGCACTGGAGCGGGCACTTAAAATCGTCTACACAACTCTCACACACACTGCCAGCCCTTTATCAGGTGTTGTGAAGACTTTACTGGCGCTGCTTAATAAGTAACAAACATCACTTGTGCCCTGCTGATTGTTGTCCACTTCAGTTTCAACAGGGCTGCTCCCAATATTCTCTTCCTGATCCGTACTTCTCTACTTCCTGTTTGGAGCCACAACTGCAGTGTTTTTAAACTATTCATTTTACCTCCGCTTATTGTCTTGCCATCACAGTTTAGCTTGTAACTAATCATGGACATACGTGACGAGAGTGAAGATGTAGCAGGCTGATATCGAACACAAAATTATCACCGGAGACGCGAAACTTAATTTTAAATTTCAGTTCAGGGATCTTGAATTACTTTCATACGAAATGTTGTCGTATTTCATTGCATTTATTTAATTTATTTCATGTTTTAAACAAACTTCGAACATTTCTCCATTTACCACTAGAGGGCACCAGTGGTGCACGTATCAGTTTGAGAACCAGTGGTTTAAATCATACTTGAAGAAAAAATGCGACAAAACAGTTTGTTGGTTCTAGTTTCCTAAATTTCCTGTGATTTCCTGTGTTTTTATGTCTTGTACGATAACATAATGGTGCGGTGTGAGGGATTTAGGGGACGTATTGGCAGACGTAGAATATTATATAATAAGTATTAGTAATTAGTATGTTTTCTTTGGTGTGTAATCACCTGAAAATAAGAACTGTCGAGTTTTTGAGCTCGTCCACAGAGTCACACACCCTTTTTAAATAGTAATTGTGCAAATTTGCAGGAAAGCCCAATCAGTCTTCGTTCAGCACTGGCAAACAAAACTGGGGAGTGCAACAAAATGCCGCCTGCCTCCTTTGGTTCAAACAGAATGTGCCTTTTTCGGGGCAATGGGAGGCGCATCTACAGATAATCAGCTCCAGTAAAAACCTCCTGAACATCTGGATCTTAAGTTATCGGACACGTTTACCGGTTTTAATCCCCTTGTCTAATTCAGCTCCTGGTTGAAACCTCCTGAACACCAACACTGAAGGAATCCTAACTGGGAGTTCACACTTGGCACATGGGAGAAGCTTTAGCTGTTTTAGCTGTTTGCAATCTGTAGCCTTCACTGCTAGATGCCACTGACTCCTACACACTGCTCCTTTAAGTGAGA
>JAPZEB010000010.1:16754782-16767404 GCA_029783705.1 Chaetodon striatus
AAGTCAAGGCAGGCAACTCCTGAGTCACATCCCAAGTCAAGACTTACAAGTCCTGAGTCAAGACTGACAAGTCCCAAGTCAAGTTCAAAGTCAATACGGGCAAGTCCTAAGGACATCCCAAGTCAAGACTTACAAGTCCTGAGTCAAGACTGACAAGTCCCAAGTCAAGTCCAAAGTCAAGACAGGCAAGTCCTGAGTCCAGTCCCAAGTGTCAAAACTGACAAGTCCTAAGTCAAGTTCAACATCAAGACGGGCAAGTCCTGAGTACGCCCCAAGTCAAGACTTACAAGTCCCGAGTCAAGACTGACAAGTCCCAAGTCAAGTCCAAAGTCAAGACAGGCAAGTCCTGAATCAAGTCCCAAGTCAGGACATGCAAGTCCTGAGTCCAGTCCCAAGTCAAGGCTGATGAGTCCTGAGTCCAGTCCCAAGTCAAGACAAGCAAGTCCTAAATCAACTCCCAAGTCAAGACTGACAAGTTCCAAGTCAAGTCTCGTGTCCTAAACTTTGAGTTTCGAGTCCTAACAAAGTCAATAAAAGAAATGCCGATAATAAATTTGTAAAAGTCATGAATGCTTATTAAATTCGCTTTTTTTTGTTAAAGCAGGTTTGTTAAAAGTTACTTAGCTGTTAAGCTTATTAGCATTAGCTTGCTAACTACGGTAATGTTAGCTTCAACATCCTGTTCTTTGCGCAACTTCAAATGTCGAATGAATTTCTGTGTCGTCCTCTGTAATTTTTCGGCCTGCACATTTTGCACGTTAACTCTGACTAATTCTTTGTTGACCACCGCATATTTTTTGTACGTAAACTAAATCTTTGGGCTTGAGGTAAAGTGACAAGTATGTTCAAGTCAAATGGCTTGAGTCCAAGTGAAGTCTTGAGTTTTTGGTATTACAGTCCAAGTCGAGTTGCAAGTCTTGGGTTGTACCAAGTTGGTATTTTGCAAGTCACCTGTAGGTCTTATGTCATTGCACCCAAGTCCCAAGTTAAGACAGGAATCCTTTTTCCTTTTTGCACCAGAGGTCGGATCCCCTGCCATGTCAAGTCCTATGTCCTTAACTTTGAGTTTCGAGTCCTAAACAAGTCATAATGCACTTGTTAATACAAGAAATGCCAATATTAAATTTGTAAAATCCATGAATGCTTTCTAAATTTGCATTTATTTGTTTTAACATTAACATTTTAACATGTTTGTTAAAAAGTTACTTAGCTGTTAAGCTAATGTTAGCTTAGCATTAGCTGTCTAACTATGGTAATATTAGCTTTGATTGACTGTCCCTTGTGAAACTTCAAATGTTGAACATATTTGGAAGTTGTGCGTCGTCATCCATAATTTTCTACCCGTGTGTTTCGCATAATGCAACTCGTTCTTTTGTTGACCACCACATTATTTTTTGTGCTTGAATTAAATCTTTTGGCTTGGGGGAAGGTAGCAGGTATGTTCAAGTCAAAAGGCTCAAGTCCAGGTGAAGTCATGAGTCATTGGTGTTAAAGTCCAAGTCGAGCTGCAAGTCTTGGGTAGGACCAAGTCAGTGTTTTGGAAGTCAGAAATAAGTCTCAAGTCATTGCAATCAAGTCCCACGTTAAAACTGACAAGTCCCAAGTCAAGTCCCATGTCCTAAACTTTGAGTTTCCAGTCCTCAATAAGTCATAACGCACTTGTCAATGAAAGAAATGCCAATATTGAATTTGTAAAAACCATGAATACTTGTTAAATTTGCATTTGTTAAAAAGTTACTTAGCTGTTAAGCTAACGTTAGCAAAGCATTAGCCCTTTAACTATGGTAATATTAGCTTTGACTTGCTGTTCTTTGTGCAGCTTCAAATATCAAACAAATATGGACATTGTGTGGCATAGTCTGTGATTTTCAACCCACACATTTTGCATAATGCAACTCATTCTTTTGCTGACCACCACATATTTTTTGTACGTAAAATAAATATTTTGACTTGGGGGAAGGTGTCAAGTCTTTTCAAGTCAAAAGGCTCAAGTCGAAGTGAAGTCATGAGTCACTGGTGTTAAAGAGTATGGCTGCAATTCTTTTTTGATACTTCTCAAGCCGAGTCTAGAGTCGTCAAATTTGTAACTTGAGTCTGACACAAGTACAAGTCATGCGTCTCGAGTCTCCACCTCTGCAAACTGACCCCACTAATCCACAGCCAAAAGCAGCGGGCACAGCAGCGCACAGAGACTTTTATCAATGGCTCTGCAGCCGATGCTTCATTCATCACCAACCACAGATCTGAACACAAATTTCCACTACAGCCTGCTTTTACTTTACTCCTGCATTTTAAGAGGCGAGCCATAAAATGTGTTGCTCGCTCCACTGTGGACAAAAGTGTTTCCTGCAGCATCCTATCACGGTTGGGGTTTAAATGGACAGGCTGCAGAAAAGATGGTCAGTTTAATGTAAGCCCTTTACCATACAGCACGGCACGGGCTGACATCATGTAATGCAACCGACACCTTAAAGAGCTGTCACCAGATAAAAGCTGACCATGGCAGGCGGTCACCAGACGCCACTGCTCCTCATGCCCACTGTACTTGCTGCACTTGAAGTAGTACAAAGAAGGTTTCGAATTTCACAAAGCATGATTTTCACTGGGGCTGAAGGCTACCATCCCCCATGACTGCAAACCAGGCTGGCTGGAATAGACCCCAGCCCCTATCCTCTCTCTCTCTCAGGCAAGTCAATGCATTCTTAGTGGGAAAATTAAATCACGTCGTGCAGCTGCCAGAGGTTCAGCTAATCACACTGTACCAACCTGAAACTCCCAAACCCTACTGAGGAATCATTGCAATGATATCAAAACATTAAATGAGAGATGTGTGCCATGTTGCAATACACATCTATCTGCAAATATTGGCTCTCCGGTTTCTCACCAACATGATATTCCTAGGAGTGAATGTGTCAAGGCGCTGCTGCAGGAGCTCCTGCAGATGTGGAGCTTTGCAATTTATCACCCTCCGAGCGGTCCCGTTACAAAATGCATCGCTTATTTATTCATCATTCAACACACTGCTGCTACTTTTACAGGTTTGGACCACTTTGGAGTCCTAGCGTGGTTAACATTTGCCACATTAGTCACCTGTGTTGAGCGTTAATAATACGTGTTAGTCAGAGGAATGGCCAGGCAGTGTTGAATTACCAAAAACCGTTATTAGTCCAGCAGCTCCAGTTTGATGTTACAACATGGTGACTGGGTTTTTGAGGCAGTTTGTTGCTGCCGTGCTGAGATGCAGTGAACGTAACGTTACTAAAGTCACATTTCAAGTTAAAAACACACAGCTTCAGCACGAAGTGTCCGAGTAATTTACCTGATACGTTTGTTTAAATCCCTCTTATTCTCTTTCCATCCTCACTGAGCGGCGGAGCATGCCACCGTGTCCAAGAATTTAAATCCCCGGGTCGGGTCCATGATTGTACTGTCTCTGATATCAAATGTACTCCTGCTGGAAGAGGCGGCGGCGGAGAAGAATCCAGGCACTTTTTTTCCAAAGGGAATCTCAGAGGCAGATTTGGGCGAAATTAGCATCAAACCGGGTCCCGTTAAGCTAACAACAGGTTTCGTAACCCTAAAAACTGCCCGTCAGTTTGACCCACACGCGACAGACACGCTGGGTCCACGGTAACGAGTGAGCAACGAGGGCTGTTCGCAGGGAAATGTCCCCATTATAACCGGTGATAATGGTACTTACCACTCTATTGTTGGGGCGCGAGGAAGCGTCCCATGCAACTGCTGCTGTGCTCGTGGGAGGCTCGCGGACAACGTGCGCGCTCGCTGTATTGGCTAGTTATCCCACACCGTCATTTAGTGCTGTCCAATCCACTGAAGATTTGATTGATTTGATTATTGAAACCATCACTGTACATAAGAGTCATATTATTACGCTGATCGTGGAGCGCGTGCGTAACGATGATGATTTAATCACATCATACTGCAAATACATCACAAAGGTCAAGGATGATACCAGCAGCCATAGACCTAGGAGACTGTGTGGTGTTGGTTATGGCTGCAAGATACTAAAGAATATTTCTTTGATTCATTATTATTATTCGTAATAGTAGTAGTAGATTTCTATGATTAATTATATGTATATTTTGTCCATAAAATGTCACCAAACAGTGGAAACCCAAGATATTTAACTCAGTAATAGGTGATCCTCACATTTGAGAAGCTGTGATCAGTAAATGTTGATCAGCTAATTGACTCACTGACTGATCATGTTAGCTTCAGCATTGTGTCTGATGTTATGGCAGGTTATGGCTAATTCAGAGAACAAAGCATGTTTTATTCCACCACAGCATGACTGTCTTTTTGTACACATCCAGTTCAGTTTTATTCTGGCTACTCTTAAAATATCCATGTTTTTTTTCTGTCATTCATTATTATGATTATTAATAATTGTATATATCATCACTTACAACATGTGACATTAAGACAGAAAAGAAATCATATAGGCATCATATTAAAACAGGTATATTCTAAAAGGTATGATTCCACTATATGACCATAGATTTAACATGTCAGCAGTAAGATAAAATAAGATAAGCCAAAGATTATCTTTATTGCAGATTAATAGGACTAATATGTCCATTAAAATGTCACAAAAAATCCCAAAGATATTCAATTCTCTGAGAGGTGATCCTGGTGAAGGAGGTGCCCAGTAAATATTCTGCATTTTTGCTTGACCATAAATACCAAAATAGTTGTCATTTAGTCTTCTGTAGATCAGCTAATTGTTTCACTGATGGATCATTTCAGCTTAAGTATTGTTTCTGATGTTATGGCAGGTTATGGCAAATTGATACATACAACATACAAAGCACATTTTGTTTCTACACTGCATTACTGTCAGTTTTATTGTGGCTTTTTTGGCTTTTCTGTCATCAATTATCATTCTTATTATTTAAAACTGTATATATCATCACTTACAACATGTGGCATTAAGACAGAAAAGAAATCATGTAGCACTGTATTAAGGTATGATCCCACTATAGGGCCATAGATTCAACATGTCAGCAATAAGATCATTAAAACTAAGATAAGCCAAAGATTATTTTTATTGCAAATTAATATGATGAATTATATGCTTGACTGGTTAATTATTTTGTCCATAAAATGTCACCAAATAGTGGAAACCCAAGCTATTTAGTTCAGTAATAGGTGATCCTCACATTTGAGAAGCTGTAATCAGTAAATGTTGATCAGCTAATTGACTCACTGACTGATCATGTTAGCTTGAGTATTGTGTCTGATGTTATGGCAGGTTATGAGTACAAAGCACGTTTTCTCCCACCACAACATAACTGTCTTTTTTTACATATAAAATTCCATTTTTTATTATGGCTACTCTTAAAATCTCCATGTTTCTCTGTCATTCATTATTATTATTTTTTAATTTAATTTAAAATCATCACTTACAACATGTGACGTTAAGACAGAAAACAAATCATATAGGCATTATATTAAAACAAGGATAATCTAAAAGGCACGATCCCACCATAGGATCATAGATTTAACATGTCAGCAGTAAGATGATTTAAGATATGAAATGAAAAGATAAGACTTTATTGATCCCACACAGGGTATATTTATACTATGTTTGAATAGTTGTTGTTTTATTGTGGATTTTGTGTACTATATGTTGTATTTGTTGCATTTTAGATGTGTTTTGATCGGCTGCTGCCTTGGCCTGGTCTCACTTGTTAAAGAGATTTTCAATCTCACTGGGACTTCCTGGTTAAATTAAGGGTTAAATAAATGAATAAACATTACAGCAGCTCAGGAGTCAGAGAACAAGAGGAAAACGTGATTAAGTGCCAAATAGGATTTCAAAATATGTATAGAAATTGATCAAAAATAAAAATAATATGAATCTATATACACTATGAACACCTTTTTCTTACTGTACGTTCATGATTAATAGCTGCACAGGATGACGGAAACTTAAACATGGTGTGTATTATTATTACTGTTAAAATATTGAAATATATTAATATTATTGTACAGTTAGTGGTAAAAGTATGGCACATCAGTAAAGCAGTTGATGAGGTGCATGCGTAATAGGAAAACATAAAATAAACAAATAAATACATTGATTAATTGACTGATTGAAGGTAAAGGCAAAATATAATAACAGGAAAGGTAGACAATAAATCCAATTTCTTTAAAAAAAAATCCTTTGCATACTGATTATAATTTCTTTCTAGGCTCAAAGTTCTGCCCAAATTCAAGCCAAAAAATGTACTGATATATTAATAAATTGACAGTCGGCTCGACTTTGGGATTTTTTCCTCCTTTTCTCAGAGCGGAAGTACCGCCCTCCCGCTTCCGGTGAATTCACAACATTCAAGATGTCAGCCGCCATCGCTTCCCTCGTTTCGTACGGCAGCGATTCTGACTCAGAAAATGAGTCGGAATCAAACACCGCCGCTGAAAAAGTGGATACAGTGGACCCGGACGCTCTGGCCCACCTGAAACCTCTAAAGTCTGAACCCACCATGACTGTGGCTCTTCTCAATTCCGCCCCCGAGGTCGCCGTTAAGGTAAGCTAACCGAGCTAGCTAACGTTAGCTTGTCGTAATAGTTAGATTGTTAAAGTTAGGTGCTACAAACGGTACAGTGCCAGATTAAATATGATAATGAGACATACGGTTTCAGCTGACAGTGGTAAATTTTAAGTAAGTAATTATTTAATGGGTACAGTTAACAATTGTTTACGTCACCTAATAGAACTAGTAACGCTAGTAACGTTAGCGGGAAACATCGAGTGTCCGAGATATGTAACGTTATGTCAAAGATAACCAGATAATCATTTAGTGAAACTAGCATTATCGTTTTTTCTGTCTATCAACCGATACACCAAACGGCGATTTGGTATTCTGTTGCTGGTCAGACAGTGAGAGTTAATTCGCTAATGTGTCCCATGTTGCCTTCAGGAGTCTGTTGAGACTGGCACACATCTGGACCCCTCGCTGAAAGAAGTCGCCTATAACCCGACATTTGAAACCATGTTTGCACCGGAGGTAAGATTGAGACTTAGTGGTTAAATATAAAGTTTAATATGATTGCAAGTGACATTCTGTGTATTGGATATGTACCGATCAGCCGACACACTTTAAACCAATGGTGGGTGAAGTGAATAACATCAGTCATTTTCTTACAATGAAATGTTCTGCTGGGAAACCTTTGGTCCTGGCATTCATGTAGATGCCACTTGACGTGCTCTATCCACCCAAACATTATTGTCCAGCAAGTACACCCCCCTCATAGCAAGGGCACTCCTCCATGGCAGTGGGCCGTGCTCAGGAATGGTGAAGAGCTCAAGGTGTCAACCTGGCCTCCTAATTCCCCAGATCGCAATCTGAATGAGCATCCGTGGGATGTGCTGGTACCTCACCTCACAATCCACAGGACTCAAAGGATCTGCTGCCAAGAAGACACTGCAGGACACCCCAGACATCCTGTGTCAATGCCTCGACAGGTCAGCGCTAAGTCTGATCCAAGGAGGCACTACTGTGATATTGGCACGTCCCACAACTGCTCGATCAGATTAGGAAATTTGGAGGCCAGGTTGATGTCTTGAGCCCTTTTGTCACATTCCTTGAGCCATGCCTGAACAGCTTTTGTGATGCGGCTTGGTCATTGTCCTGCTGGGGAGCCACTGCCATCAGGGAGCGCTGTTGCCATGATGAGATATACTATCTCCTGGAGTGTCTGTATCTCTTCTGTTTCATCGTTTATAATGCTTTGCTAAGTAATGCTGCGATTTCTCATTGGAATGAATCTTGTGCTCTGGCTATTTATTTATTATTGAACTATTGTCACATAAATAAGATGGGCTATTAATGAAGTCATGCTTATTAGATAGAAATTAAACAGAAGGGACGTGTGAAAAAAGTAGCTCCATAATTACATTTAATTTTACTGTTATTGATAATATTGTATTTCTTCCTCTAAGTTTGGGCCAGTGAACCCATTTAAAAGCCAGCAGATGGCTGCCCCGAGGAACATGTTGTCTGGCTACGCAGAACCTGCTCACCTCAATGACTTCATGTTTGAGCAGCAGAGGAGGACCTTCCACACCTACGGTAAGCTCATCTGTGGCCTGTGTGATGGGTTTACAGTCAGTGTATTGACCCTGAATTTAAATGGCATTTTACAACTCTCTCTTCTCTGCTAATAGGTTATGCTTTAGATCCATCTGTCGACACACACCAGGTCTCCTCTAGTAGCTACATTGGTGCTGTGGATGAGGCTGAGAAAAATAAAGGTAAACCTTCATCACACGTTATTTCTAAAGTGTTTGTATTCATCTGCCTGTCAAGATCAGACTTTATTTAGTATGTCTGCTGCTGCATGAAGTGTTTTTTAAGGAGATTCAGAATTATAATATCTAGTGTCTCTTCCTCCAGGGCTCACAGTGTTTGAGAGTGGACAGAAGAAGTCAGAGAAACGGAAAAAGATCAAAGGTGGAGAAGCAGGGGAGATTGACAACTTCCTTGGACCGTGGGCGAAATACATAGACGAGAAAGATGTGGCTAAACCATCAGAGGTAATGCTCTGTTCAATATGTAAAATACAAATATTGTGGCTGAGTGTTTGACATTATTGCTTCTTCACATAAGTAACCGTTTTACGACTTGGGCATTGGGCATTATGACAGATCCACTGGCTGTCGCTGATATTTTAATCTGCTGTTAATCAAATGTCTTCTGTTCATAATCACCATAAAGTTTCTTTGTATTTCTGCCTGATTAACATACACTGTCAGCAGCCATGTGACCCTATCCACCCACACAACCCTCTGCTCTCAGAGAAAACTAAAAGAGTAGCCCTGAGTAATCTGCTTTCCATAAAGTCATGCAACTGCGAGAAAACTGACTTTAAGTTGCTCAGTCTGTTTTAGGCATGTCACACATGTCAAAGTTGAACATATTTTAACTTTCAGCGACCAAAAACAAAGCCAAACAGCTCAGAGCAGAATAGATGTTAAGCACCCCGTCACACCACTGGGTTTTTTAGCATAGTGTAAATACACAGGGCTCCCACTGCAAAGCATTCAGACTTGTCGCTTCCTCCATCGGTTGTTTTTTTTGTGCTGGTAGGTGTTCTTCTTCTACTGTTGGCATTTAACGGCAACATAAAACACTTGTAGGTGTTAATGCTGCCCTCTCAGGTCCAGAAGAACGCATCCCTGGTACCTGTGGTGCTGAAGTATAGCAAGTACTGTTGTGATTTTAGAATTTGGAGCCCATTTCATACTGGAGTATTGGCTCTTGTGACATCCATAGTCTGTCCTCCTCACAGAAGAAATCTGTTTGGTAATGATGTGGTTGTGATGATTTTTTTTTTTTTTTTTTTTACAGGACGAGCAGAAAGAGCTGGATGAAATCACGGCCAAGAGGCAGAAGAAGGGCAGGAATGAGGAAGACGCTCCCGCAGAAGAGAAGACCATTCTCCATGGTACTGTGGCCCTCTCTGATTTAGACATGTGAATGTATTGTGAGGGAGTGTACGTAGCATTTCTTTTGATAATGAGCCATCATTCTTAAAGGACCATTTGGCTAAAAATCAATGTTGAAAGTTGAGTCAACTGAGGAAGTTTGATCAGTTGTCCCATTGAATTATATATGCTCAAATTTACACGTTTTTGGAAAATCTGAAGAACCTCTCTTTAACTAAATGCAGCAGACAGTCCAGTGTCATTTAAAAACACAAATCTGAGTGCTGCAGGATCATTTTACATGATATATTTCTCTCTTTTTGTTCCTCCCCCAGTTAAAGACATGTATGATTACCAGGGCAGGTCCTACCTCCACATCCCACAGGACGTGGGCGTCAACCTGCGTTCTGCAGACGCTCCAGACAAGTGTTACCTGCCGAAAAAACAGATTCACGTCTGGTCTGGACACACCAAGGTCAGTGGGAAGGGACACAGATCATTTATGTTTCTGTGTGTACATTCATTACCTCTTTATGCATCAGTTAATACATCTCGCAGCAAGTATTCTCTCTGAAGGCTTTGCTGATGGTAAGTATTATAGTGTTGTTCTGAAATGATTCTGAAATAGAAAATGATTGCAGTGTCACATAGGTGTCTGTATACATAAGAGAAATTTCCATTATGCAGTCCTTGTAAGAATTCGTGAGGCAGTCAGTAAAAACCTCCTGGGTACCTCTGAATAAAATGATAACACAGCCGTATATGAGCCACGCGTCCCTGACATATTCAAGATTATTCTGTTCTCATTCAAAACACCGTCGTTATAATTCAAATATAAAGGCAAACACTGGGTTATTCCAAGAAAAATCTGATTCAAGCTTCAGATCTGGAGGTGTGCTTCAGGGAGAGAGAGAAATCACTCAAGTTTTAAATTGGCTTCTATGCGCTTTGTGCAGGAAGTTACAGCCTTCAGAGTCTAATTTGAAATACAAAGAGGTTTGAAAAGATAATAAGCGTGTGGAAGTGCTGATGTTGAGATAATAGATGGAGGATGGCCCCGTACGGTGTCACCAAAGTTTTCTGACACTTTTTGGGGAAAGTTTGGTAACTTGGAAATCATCCTCATTTCTGTGAGTATTACAGAGGCAGCGTGGTGTGCACACACACTCTACCTGCCCTGGCTGCATTGTCATTCAGCTGAAGGCTCCCCTTAGGAGCTGATTTAATATCAATAGCCTGGCCGTGCATAAATTACAGCAAGAGCAGGGACACACACAGCACTTTGTATGGGAGATATTGAGATGTACAGTGTATAGTGTTTATTGTCTCTTAACAGTAAGTGATTCCTTTGACCACTTAAGTCTATAATGGAGTCCTGCACAGGTCCAGCTTTGCAACCAGCCTCCACAAAGATCAGAACAAAAACCGACCTGTTACCTGCAATTATATCCAAGTCAAATCTAGACCCGGCTCGTTAATTTAAGTCCTTGCGACCAGATCCATTATTAAACACACAGTCATTCACTTCAAGGTGCTTCATTTTTACTATTTTTACTGCACAATTAGAACATGTATTTTTACCCATACCCAGGACTTTAATTAAATATATTTTTTACCTGTTGCACAACTTTCTTGAGGATTACCTGGCAAGCACCCACGAGTATGTGACCCAGTGCAGGACTCTGCTCTATAGTAAATATTAAGGATGTAAAACACCAGTTTCATCGCGATTATAAGTTCTGCCACAATACGATTTTGGACTGCAGTCGATATGAGAAGATATCACATGCTCATTTAATACAGTTGATTACAGGAGAAGTTTGTGTGTGTTTCCACACTGCTGATTTATTCCTGAGTAAATAACGTCATCCTCATTGTCTTTCTTTTGTCTGCTGGTAATTATCTGCCTGCTGCTGTGTGACAGTGACACAGACTTTCAAAATAAAGGCGTATTCCAAAGATGATAATATGGATGGATGTTTTTACTTTTCATTGATGATAGTGGATTATTGATCATTGAATTGATATATCAATCAAGATAGATCAATGCATTGTTACACCCTTAGTGAATATAACACCAGAGTAAAAATAAAAATGACTGTGAAAGTGTCTCAGGTCTGAAAGTGGACGTATATTATTCAAATAAACATCTTAGCAATAATACAAATCATAGCCATGGTGCTTGTAACATTCAGTACAGTCGAAAGTGTACCCGCATGATTTGGAATATCTCTACAAATGTTTAGATGCTAATTGCTGCTAAATACTAAGTTGTCAACACTGCAAAACACAGAGTTCTTATAACAGGAGCCGAGGGATTATGCCTTACTTACACTCTCAGGCGTCTTGTTCAACATTGTGTTTCACATGGTTACACAAATATACTGGGTATTGCAAGTTAATTTAAAAATAAGTAGTGTTGTAGCAGTGGTGCTTGTACCTTAACTAATCATTAGTATACTTGTGTAAAGGAGAAATATGGTTGGATAATGTTCTGTCTCTGTGTGTTTTCCAGGGTGTCAGTGCTATCCGACTGTTTCCCACTTCTGGTCATCTGCTGCTCTCCTGCTCTATGGACTGTAAGATCAAGGTAAAAAAAATCACAACATGGTGCCTTCAAAACATCACAGAAGGTGATGAATGAATATGCGCACGTTTTGTTTTTCTAGCATATAGGCTGTGTCTCAATTCAGCTGATGCTGTCCCATTCAAAGGCTCCTTCAAATGCAGCCGAGAAATGCGGCCTTCTCTCCCAGAATTTGGAAGATGCAAACGGATGAATCCTTTGTGGCCCCGCTTAATCCAAGATGCATTTCGCGCTGGTGACAATTATTAGTTAAATAGCATTTGTTAACTAGCTAACGGTTAACCTTTGTTAACGTTACTGTTAGCTAAAAGCACACAGCTTAAACAATCTTAATGTAATAAGTTTACCTAAAAAAAAACGTCAGCCGAAATTTATTAAATGGCAGTGTCTTCAGCGGTGAATCTCCTCATGTATTAGATATCAAATATATATAATAACAATCTCTGGGTCCATGATTTAGGGCTAACTAACTTACTAGCTTACTCTTTCTTTCATCAAGCGCAGCTGGTTGCTAGGTAACAGGAACGCCAACAACGGGTCAGGGTGAGAACTGGTGATGCAACCAGGAAATCATTCACGGACCA
>JAPZEB010000010.1:16771737-16781764 GCA_029783705.1 Chaetodon striatus
CAGACTTTGGCGTCTTTGTGTAATAATTTGTACCTTATGTTTCTCTACAGATCTCGCAGGCATATTTCTATAAAGTCAGAAATACATTTCAGCCAGGTTGTGACTCATGCTTCCTTCACACAGACTGCCTGCTAACACCCATTTTCCTCCATTTTGACATGTGTTTTTCAAAGAAGTTCAGATTTGCAGATTTAATTGTTTGTGATAATAAACTGAGTATTTCTGGATTTTTGGCTGTTGGTAAGACGTCACCTTGGTCTTCAGGAAATTATAGGACAATTAATGAATTAATTAATAAAGAAATAAAAATAAAAAATCCCCATTCGCACATGACTAGTGTTACCTGGGGACCTCATGTGATTTAGACATTATTTAACCTCCTTTTTTCTTTTGAAATGTGGGTCAAACAAACAGAACAATGTCTGCCACACGTTGTCACATGTCGTTCATCTCATCATGTATTTGAGATGTTCCTCTTCCTATTGATTTGAGCTTGCCCTTTTTGCTAACGGGTCTCTATGCTGTGCAGCGACATGAGCGTCCTGCACCCAAAACGCTGTCAAACTTTCAATTAGAATTGTCAACGCAGGCTACATAATTCTCGACAGGGACAGAGGCAGGAATGAGACTCAGAGAAAACAGAAAACTTATCACAAATCACTGAGATAGCTATTCGCACAGGATAAATATCACACGGCCTCTGTGTTTGGCAAAGTATGGGAGATAATTTGCAGTGGAATTTTGACTCAGCAAATTAGAGACATGGCAGATTCATAGGGGGATTAAAATCACAAACAACCTCCACAATTGTTGCAAATTGCAAGAGGTCCCCAGGTAGTACTAGTCCTGTGTGATTAAATTTGTTTGTGTCTGTAGGAATCAAGTATTCTGTTAATACAAGCCTGTTTTAGACAGAGATCTTGTAATTGGGCTGCAACAAAGACCCTTCATTATGGCAGCTTTGCTTTTTTATTCAGAACCAAACAACGCAGATGTAATGTCTTGCCTGTGTGTGATTTTAGATAGCGTGATGGCGTTTAGGAAGGAAAAGAGGTGTAAAGTGTGTGACGTGTAACACAACAGCATCAGCCTCTAGTGGGACATATATATCATGTGTCTGCAGCGCTTTCTACACCAGTGGTTCCCAACTGGTCCAGCCACAGGGTCCAGATTTCTCCTTAGTTATTTGCTCAAGGTCCACACAGTTTAATACATTCATTGTCATACTTGTGTTGAGCCATGTTGTCAAGCTAGTTTGTTGTCTCTGTCTCTGTCTGTTAGTTTCTCACTCTACAGCAGGAAACGGCACTTCAAAATAAAAGCTGTGTGCTAGAATTTCACTGTTCTTAAAAACAAAGTGTGTGTTTTTTGTTTTTGTTTTTATAAAATTGACACGTTTGCAAGTCACTTGCAATCTATTCAGAATTGACCTGCGACCCACCAGTGCGAACCACTGTTCTAAACAATAACATGACAAAAACAATCATTTATCATCCCTGTTATATGGCGGCTTATCTTGTCTTCTGCTTAGAGGGTAAGGACCTCCCGGACCTCATTGTCTCCTCAGTTTGCGGGGCATTTTGGGTCGCCGTTCTTCTTTAAGTTAGCTGCTAGCTGCTTTTTAAATCTCCACAGCAGTGGGTCATACACATAACACGTCATCAAAATGTCACACCTGTCCCGTCCTGCCGCCCACCCCTTTACACAGACGTCAATTCAGCACTGTCCCCACATTTTGCGATTGTACCTTTTATACAATGGCAAGGTGGAATAATATTACGACAAAGGGGCCTATAGAGGTAAATTCAACACAAGTCCCCCAGTAGACCTTAAAATGCAGTCGTGCAATTCCACAGCACTACAAACTTTATATCCTCAGAAATGTAGGCAACATCCCTAACACAGTCTTTGTGGAATTCTCATCTGGTAGGTCTGACAAAGACTCACTGAGAGTGACGTATAAAACTGTTGTGTAATACTCTCTGTTAACGGTGTCTGATGTCACTGTTGCCATATGGCTCCCTGTTCTCTTCTCCCCTCTCAGTTTCCACCCCTCTAAACTCAGGTGTGCCAGCCCAGCAGAGGGCAGAAAAGAGTTAAATCCCCCACTTGTTGATAACAGGATGCTCTTTGAATCCACAGCCAGATCGTTCTGCTGGAGTTAATTTACCTGTTAAAATTTGTCCCTGTCAGTTGTGCGTTCGTTTAGTGTTAGTGTGAGTGTAAACAGTTGTTGCTGTCTTGCAGCTCTGAATAGCAGTGATGCGCAGGGAGTGATTTTAGTATTTAACTCCATGTCCATGTTGTAGTTAAACACTGGATGTAATACAGAAATTATGTTAGTGAAAAGCCTTCATTCTTATCTTAAGGGCCTCTTGGTGTTGCAGTCATTTCCAATTTCCTGTTTTCTCGGCTCCAGCAGTGGTGGTAGCATCATTCATGTGGTGATTCACCTCCGCTGAATGAATACAAAGAAACGCTGAAATTTCTGTGTTATGGCTGAGCTGTCGCTGCCTGCAGGGACAGCGCATACAGCATTGAAAGTTGCAGTCACTGTCCCTAAATTTTAAACAACTTGACCGTACATCTCTCTGAAAAAGCCACCGTGGATTATTCTGGAGCTCTGACTTTCATTTCTGCCCCCCCACCCCCCACCACCTCCCCTTCCACAGGCCAGTGCATCTCCCGCTTCACCAACAGGAAGGTACCGTACTGCGTCAAGTTCAACCCAGACGAGGACAAACAGAACCTTTTCGTGGCCGGCATGTCGGATAAGAAGATTGTCCAGGTAACGTTGGCGTGCGCCGCATTGCGAGCAATTCAATTCAGCTCCCACCATCACTTCAAGTGTATTTCCCAGTTGACCAAGCAGATGCACACATGAATTTCTGCGTGTACCCCCTGTGCCTACAGGAGCATGAAATACACTCCCGTCTCATCTTCCGGCACTAGTGTGTGTGTGTTTGTGCGCGCGTGGCTAGAGGTTCAGTGGCTGACAGGACTAGAACAAATCATTAATCACGAGTAGCATTAAGGTGGAAGGAGGCGAAGAGAGGAGAACAATCTGTGATAAAAGTAGGAAATCCATAACTGTGATATCACACAATCAGGTGAACAGCTTTAAGAACAAGTGACCTCAAACCTCTGCAGAAGAAAGTTTGGACTGTTATCTCAACAGATCTGATTTGAATCAATTTGATCTTCCACAATTCATAATCACACGAGTATGAAACTGTCTAGTTGTATTTCACTTAACTTTCATCTCTAATTTATATCAAGCACTGTCAAAAAGTTTGTCCTGTAATTGTTCATATGAACAGTAGTCACTTTTACAATATCTGGCACAATAATCAGGGTTAGTATTAAATCATGCAGCTCTCTTCTGGGTTTTGAGAACAGATGGCTGCTCCTGTGAGCAGCCGAAGGCTTAGATTTAAAAAAAATAACAGCATAAATATAATTGGATGTAAAATCTGTTTGTACATAAACGCGTCCTATTCTTTTGGTGCCGGGGGGTTTTTTCTATGTGGTTGTCTTTCCTTTACATTTTAATGTGCGCATAATGTTTTCCAAAAAAAAAAAAAAAAAATGTTCAAGACTGAGGCCTGTTTTATAGCTAATCTCTTTCATTACACCGCTGCAGTTAAGCGATTTCACTGCATTAGCACAATTAAAAGCTGCTCTCAGTGATTTTTCCACAGCTCCGCCTTACGACTTTCTCTACAGTAAGAAAAGTTGTCAACCGCAATTACAAAGAAGAAACGTGAATAAAGACAGAATGTAATGATTTGCAAAACTGTATTCAATTGAATACAGTGCAAAGACAATATATGTCATGTTCAAAGAGATAAAGTTTGTTTTTATAAATGCACACTTATTCTGAGTTTGATGTCTGCAACACGTTCCAAAAAAGTTGGGACAGGGGCCTGTTTACCACTGTGTTACATCATCTCTCCTTTTTAACAACACTCAGCAAGCATTTTGGGAACTGAGGACACTGTTGAAGTTTTGAAAGTGAAATACTTTCCCATTATTGCTCGATATACGACCTCAGTCGTTCAACAGTCTGGGGTTTTCTGTTGTTGTATTTTGTACTTCATAATGTGCCACACATGTTCCCAAGGAGACAGGTCTGGACTGCAGGCAGGACAGTCTAGTACCCGCACTCTTTGACGAAGAAGCCATGCTGTTTGAAGGGCCTTCGTACAGAGTCTGTGTTTTTCTGATGTGTCCTTCTTTGCCTCTCTCCTCTGGAGTTACCGTTCTGGCTGTCATCACTCTCTCCCTGTCTTTCACCTTTCACTTGGAACCACAGCTGCATGAAGTGGGCGGAGCTGTCCTCCCTCTATGCCTCTCTCTCTCTGTGCGGTCCACGTCCTCCTCCTCTTCATCATCATCCACTATCTGACCTGTTGAAAGAGATTCTGTGCACCCAGTTCCTCTGTCTTGTCGCGGCTGTGTCCCACCGCCACATTTTCTTCATCGATACTTGGTCAAACGTTTCGAAAAGCTCTCACAGGTGCAAAAATCGCAGAAAATCTGAACCTGTTCTGAAAATTTTAATGACAGAGTAAAGTTCTGACAGACGAAACAACCTGAAGTTGTATTTATTTTTACACGTGCGAAAATTTCTGCTGAACAAAATGGACTCAGTATACAAAGGCATTAACGTGCGGCGTGGCATTGTGTTGCTGGGTTAATCAGGGGCGTCTCTGAAAAAGACGTCATCTGGATGGCAGCATATGTTGCTCCAAAACCTGTATGTACCTCTCAGCATTCATAGTGACTTCACAGATGCGCAAGTTAGTTACCCATAGTGCCACGTGCACTAACACGTTACCATACCATCACAGATGCTGCTTTGAACTTTGCACTGGCAACAATCTGGATGGTTCCTTTCCACTTTAACCAAGAGGAAAGGACGTCCGTGATGTTCAAAAACGCACACTTTCCCACTTTGTGTCAGTCCATCTCAGATGAGCGCAGTCCCAGAGAAGTCGGCAGGGTTTCTGGATGTTGTTGATGTATGAGTTTCACTTTGCATGTTAGAGTCTTAACTTAGTAGATGCAGCAACAAACTGTTCACCGACAATGGTTTTGCAAAGTGTTCCCAAGCCCATGTAGTAATGTCTTTATACATTCATCTTAGATTTAAATGCAGTGCAGCCTGAGGGGTCAGTGGTCATGGGTTTCAGTGTTTGCTTTCAGCCTTGCCTCTCACATGCAGAGATTTCTCTTGTTTCTCTGAATCCTTTGATGATATGATGGATTGTAGATGGTGAAATCGCCAAAATCTTTGCATTTGTGCTTTGGGAAACTTTGTTTCTGAAATGTTGGACAATTTGCCAACACAGTTTTTCACAAAGTGGTGAACCTCACGCCATCCTTGCTTGTGAGCACTTAAGTCTTTATAGGACACCCCTTTCCTTCCCTACAATGGTACTTAATCTGCTATCAATTAAATTGTTTACACGTTAAATGTTTCGAACAGATGTTTTTCGAGCATTTCACATCGTTCCCAGTCTTTTGTTGCCCCTGTCATTACGTTTGTGGAACATAGGCATCAAATTCAGAATGAGTGTATATTTACAACAACAACAAAAAGTTAATGAGTGTATACGTTCAAAAAAAAGTTTGCAAATCATTGCAGTCTGCTTTTATTTACCTTCGCAGCGTCCCAGCATTTTTGGAGTCGGAGTAGTATTCAGTTTGGTAATCAGCACTCCACACAAGTATGGAAATAGTGCAGTGAAGTGGGATTTTGTGAAACTATTTCAATAATCCATAAATGTGTTTACCTCCTCTCTGTCTGTTTCGCTCTCTGCGCCTTGTGTTTGTCTGTCAGTGGGACATCAGGACAGGTGAGGTGGTTCAGGAATACGACCGTCACCTGGGAGCCGTCAACACCATCACCTTTGTTGACGAGAACCGTCGATTTGTCAGCACGTCGGACGACAAGAGTCTTCGAGTTTGGGAGTGGTAAGTGCAGCCTACAGCCAGAAATACTAATGTGGTGCAGTTTTTTGTGTGTTGTACCTCTGAGCAAGCCACATTACATCAAATGCCGAATGGAAAAGTGGTTGCATTTGGCCGAATTTCTTTAACGGTATGAATATGAAGCAGAGAGTCATTATTTAGTATTCGTTTTCGGCCAACCAGTGTTTCAGAGGTTTAGGTTAAAGACTGATGATGAGTAGAATTAAGAAAACAAAATATGGAGAAGAAGGTGTTCAGTTTGAGTTGAAATGCAAATGCAGTAGATGTGGCAGCGAAAGTTCACAGGGGACATTTAAAAAGAAAATTCAGCGAAAACATTGAAGAAATATTTATCATCAGTGTATCATGCTGCCCACTGGAGTAGTCCTGCTCTGCTCACTGCTCCTTCCATTAGTCGTTTATAAGAGGAGCAGACATGAACAAACCTCCAGACGACCTTATCTTGGACAAAGCTCACACAGCTGTGCTGCTAATCTGCTCTGAGTCACAGACTCTGCCACGGTGTGCCTGCTTTACATGCATCTGTTGCACTGGGAGTTTCTTTTTTTCCCCCTGGAGCTAACATTGTACATTGACAATGCTCCAGCAGTAACCCCTGTGAGCCCGGCCCCTGTTGCCAAGTGTATATTTTAATAATAAATAAGCATTTTGAAATGCTTCCACATATTAAATTATTCGAAGGCAGATGCGCTGGGATGACTGGCAGGTCAGATAAAGTTTAAAACTAATTGTCCTGTTTAAAATCTCTTGTGTTAACAAAACTATGTTCCCTGGTGTTTCCAAGAAGTTTATTTACTTTTAGATATTGTCAGTCAGTGTTTCCCACAGAATTAGATTTTATTTGACCTTCCCCAGAAGAAGGGCGGGGAGTTATCTGTGATGGCGGCATGGAGAGAAGGCAAACACTTCTCATCTGCATAGCAGCCATCATACTGCGATGACACCATAGTCTGTGTGAAATAATAGACATAGTTACTGTGACGTCACCCATTGGGTAGCGGACTTAGGTTGTTTTTTGGGAGCCAGAAGTGACCTTATTTGGACAAGTGGGTGGAGCTGTTGAGGGGCAAGGGGTGGATCTGACCCATAAGCCCTTTTAACACAGAGATTGCACTGCAGGGTGGCTATGAAGTCCCTTCTTTATGCCGTCTTTGCATTTTTACACAGAACCAAACAACGGCGGCATCATGACGCTCCAGTGTGTGATTTTTAGACAGCATGCCCACATCACGGAATCAAAAGACGCGTGACGGGCATGATGTGCAACACAACAGCGTTGGCCTCTAGTGTGACATGTAACATACACGTTGGCAGTGCTTTATAAACAATAACTATGACAGTCATGGCAGTAACTACCATTTTCTGTCTCTGTCATATTGTGGCTGATCCCGCCCTCTGCCCGGAGGCTAAGGAGCTCCCGGACCTCCTTTGTTTTCCCAATTCGAGGACATTTTCAGCAGCTGTTCTTTTTCTTCGAGTTAGCTGCTAACTGATAACAACTATTTTTCCAATCTCCCGGGGCGGGTCGCACACACAACACATTGTCAAAACGTCACACCTGTTCTGTTGGCTGTCCTGTTCATACAGACATTGTTTTAATGCCGTTACTACCTTTGCTCCCAGCTCGGAGGTGAGACCACTCTGTCCCCCCATTCCACAATCGTACCTTTCATACAGAACAGTAAGGCAAAGTAATAGCAAGACATTCTTAACTTTAACAGGCAGAGGAAAAGGGTCTATAGACTGTAGCAACGCCTCTTAGACAGCCTGTCAGTCAAAGCAGCTCCACCATTAAATAAATTTAACTTTAAACCTTAATAAGATGTAAACGGGTGAGTTATATAAAAAGTTATCTATGTTGCAGTTGTCATAAATGTGGAAATTAGCTATAGAGACCCAAACTGTTTTTGTACCAGACCAAACATGTTTGTTTCTGCTGTATAGTTGGGCATTTTAACATGTGAGCCAATGGGGATTTACTTGCTTCTGGAGCCAGCCCCATGTGGTCATTCAAGGAACTGCAGTTT
Source organism: Chaetodon striatus (assembly GCA_029783705.1). NCBI lineage: Eukaryota > Metazoa > Chordata > Actinopteri > Chaetodontiformes > Chaetodontidae > Chaetodon > Chaetodon striatus. The sequence goes on from JAPZEB010000010.1 coordinate 16,779,762, forward strand.
TTGGCACTTTGGCAATGGCTTCATTTTTCGGCTCTGGATGACAAAGAGCTGGTAGATTACCAGCCTAAAAAGTTTAGAGTGCGTATGGAGTGGAGGAGCTACTAACAGTAGGGTCCATAGTCAATGTGTTTGTGAGACAGAGTGAGCAGGGCAAGCAGTGTCTGAGCGAATAGATGGACCTCAGCTCAGTCCACTAGTTAATCGATCACGGACGGTGCCATTCTTTTAGACAGATTTTATTTTTTTAAATGCTAAAACTGGTCACCATCTATACATTTGTGACTGTTAATATATCTGGGGTCCCGCCCGAGTAGAGACTAAGTGTAGGGAAACACTGTCTTTACGTGTCCAAATAAAGTCTCTGCTCAGCGTCCAATCGAGAGACCACCAGGAGTGGCGTGCAGATTGGCCAGGGGTCCTGTGGCGATAAACAAACTGGTATTTGTTGCTCAAAGATAATAAATGTTTAAAGACAAGCTGATAAAAAAGCTTCATTTGGATTCTTAGAAGATGGTGGGGGAGGGGGCTTTTTATTTTTTCCAAGGACAACCGTTTGTTTAGTTTTTCTGTTTTGATGTTCTCAGATCTTCCCAGCTCGTCTTGTTCCTCCAGAGTGTGAGAGATGGGGATTAACGAGTGAAATGTTTTGTTTTTCACACACTCTTGAAGCCAGTGTTGAAGGACAGAATAAAATGTCGGCAGAACAACATGAAGCAAAAGAATCACATCCCAAGAGTCTACTTTGTATGCTTGTTCAGGAGGAGGGGTCTCCCATGAGCTTTTTAAGTGCAGCGTGGGAGCGAACGGGCAAGTGGTATGCTCGGCCAAAGAGTGGCTTTACTGTCCCTCTCTCTCCCACGGATACCACCTGGCTCTGAGCTCTAGCTAACCCCTCTTGTGAGAGCTGGTATATAGAAGCATTAGGCTGAAATTACCAGAACGGTCTCATATCTCCAGAATAGAAGCAGAGACTGGCAGAGAGGAGCAGTGGTGAGGGAACACAGGATGCTTAGGGACAATTCTGAGGCAGCAAGTCCACAAGTCACTGGCGTCACTTTGCAAACACCTACTTTAATTTAGATTCTATTCTCATTTCATACACATACTCACATTTAGGAGGAAACGACTTGATCTGTGGCAGAGGTTTATCATCCGGGAGCTGAGAGTCGATGTACACGTTGGAGGAGGATTACAATCAATATGAATTGGTCTGCACTGTGCCAACAAGGAGAATTAGCTCTTGATAATAAGGACATCGTTCAGAGAGTGATGAAACGGTGGGCTTGGAGGGACATTTAAAGTGATGATAGACAGAGAAAAAAGGATAGAGAAAGATGTTAAATGGCAGAGATGGAGCGAAGGACATTTTTGGAATCACACTCAACGGAAAGTGAACCGCTCTTTCATCCAAGTGCTTAATTTCCCTCCAGATTGACAGTCATGATGGTCCTGACCTTTTTAAAAAAGCCCCCTGCCAACTCAAATTAACATTATGTAAATATTTGCCCATTAAAGCCTAATTTGGTATTTTCCAACCTGGGCCCAATTTACCCATGTTTTTGTGTCTAACTACGGGGGAAACAGTTTTTGAAAATAGTCCAGTATTCAGTGAGAAAACAGGCTGCAACGTAACCACTTGAAGCATGTTTCCACCGTCAGTCTACGTCCACTAAAAGTGCTTTTTTTGCCACTGACAGGCTCAGTTTGTTGTTCTAAAGCCATGTTTCCACCAGACACTTTCAGTATTGTACCTTTGGAGCCAAAAGTAACCCTTCAGACATGGTACCTATACCCTAGTGTTTCCACCACAAACAGTACTCTTAAATGTGGGCGGGGTTGTTGTCACTCACTGTATTTCCTCATTACCGTCGACACAGATGGAAGTCTGCACCTCGTTTATCGTCCACAGAACGAGGCTGCACGCCTACATTTTCAGAACAAAATAAAACAGGCTGCAGTGAGAGTCTCTCTCCATGGGATATTTAAAAATAGCAGGTTTGTGC
>JAPZEB010000010.1:16874312-16887079 GCA_029783705.1 Chaetodon striatus
AGGTGGACATGATAACCCTTAATACACATAACGTTATTCATCCCTACAACAGGAAATACTCTTCCCTAACCTGATATGAAGTGAGCATTTTTGATGATCGCCTCCATCCAGTCCTTTCATCTTATCACATTTAACCATAGTTGTCTTTGTTTTTGTTGACGGGCAGTGGGGGCTGGTATGTGTTCAAATTCAAGTTTTGAGCCATGACTGCTTCTATTCTGGCTCCCAATAACACAACAAGACATTTTTAGACTCCTATGTAGCCTCCAGCCCTGTGGTGGAGAGTCGTGTTTGCCTCCAGCTAACAAACTAACATCATTGTGACGTCGGCCCTAAAAGGGTCTATTCAAGACAACATCCCTTTGGCTGATATCTCCAACACACGGCAACGGGCAGGAAAACAATCTGGACTGATAAATAGCTCTACACGTAAGAGGATAACTATTGTCCCTTTAAGACAGTCACACAAAGTAAGTGTTGCAGTGAGCCTTTAATTGGTTTGCTCTGTTGTATTTAGCTGCATGTTTATGATGCTCTACAGTGTGAGACTGTTCATGACAAACATGGATGGACTAACTGAAATAGGCTTTTCTCAAGTTTCTGACGAGGTAGCCGTGACACTCTGAGTGCGAAGGCAGCCTGTACACATAAGCGAGGATGACAAGTTATGCACTTGATCAGTAATTTTTACTTGCAGCTGAATACTGTGGTGCAACTGTGTCTGAGTCACCACACAGCGGCTGCAGGGTTTGTTTGAACTTTATAACTGAGCTCCACTGTGCACTGAGAACAGGACTTATTGATGATCGGTGAAGCAAACCACTGGAAAGCTCCTCAAAGAAACCACAACAAAACCCCAGAGGAACCTTTAGAAAACATTGCAGAATTGCGCTATTGTTAGAGTCCGGGTCGTGTCCGGACTTGTGAAGGATTGCCATGGTTTTCTTCGACTCAGAATTTCAAGAATAATTTATTGTTCTTTTCGTGTTTCATTATTCAGAGAGTGACAGTGTCAGTACATCCAGTGTTATCAATCACAAGTGTATCTCCTTCCCACACACTCTGCAGTTTCCTGTCAGTGAAGAGGGTTACGTTTTCTCAATAAATACACTGAAACTTTGTGTGAGTAGTGATGAATCACATGAGGGGATTTCAAAAGAAACGCTGATACATAAATTCACTTGAACTCAAATACAACTCTTAAATGTCACACAAACGTGCCAGGCCAACAAACACGAGGGGCTGACTCAGCACGCCAGAAAAGCACCCTTGAAAATATATATGAGCCAAATCATGAGCTGAAAAAGTGAGAAAAGACAGAGGAACCGAGAAAGCCGGACAGGAAGTGACACGTGTGACGCCATCCCCTGACACACACGGCTCATTGCCAGGAAGTCCCCCCTTCGCTTTGCTCCGACACTTGATACAGGACCCTTATGCCTCAGCATTTAGGGGGGACCTCTGGGAATCGAGCCACAACTCATTCATATACAGCGACGCACAATCGAATACGCGCACACACAGCCGACGGACAATACACACTCTCTTAGGAGGACCCATTAGTATTTCGAAGAGGGCTCCTGTGTGCACACTCGGGCTCATTGTTCCTATTCTCAGCGTGGATTAAGCCAACTGAGCAGTCACAGAAACTGTAGCAAAACAGGCCCTAATCTCTGCGGCGGCCTCCCGTCTCACTGAAAGGAATGTATGAATTAAATCAGGAGTAATTGATGATGTAAACCTTTCCCATGGGACAGTTTGCTGCAGTATTCATCAGGGAGCATGGGAGTGGCACACCTGGGTCAAATCACATTTAAACTTGCAATAAATCATTTAATTTGTTTTAAAGGGCAACTACGCCCATTTTTAAAATTCATAAATGTTACTCCTATGGTCCAAGACGGTCCAAAAACATGACTAAACATGAACAACTCTCTTCATCTTAGCTTTAGTGCTAAAACTCAAAGTTGTGATGTCATAGGGTGTAAGGTCTGGAGCTGCTTTATAGACAGTAAGTGAGAAACTGATTTTATGGACTCACAGAAAGGTTTGTTTTCACACCCAAATGAACTTTACACTATTGTTGTGTTCATAAACTGTGGTGCATTCAGGTGCTCCTTGGACTTTGGTGTGTCTTTGGTGTGTAATGTGGAAACAACATAAATGCTACAAAGAAGATGTAATGTATTCTATTGTTTAGAGTTGTCAACAGTTTGAAGATTTGTATGACAAAGTGATTTTGTCCCAGACTTGTTGCTGCACCAGTACATCCCCTTAAACCAGTGGTTCCCAACTGGTCCACTCACATGGGCGTCAAACTCATTTTAGTTCAAGGGCCACATACAGTCCAATTTGATGGCAGGTGGGCCTAAAAATAAAAAACACCTCCAAATTTTCCCCTTTTTCTTATTTAAAGACATACATGTTAAAAACGATGATCCATTTATGAAACAGATGACAAACAACCTGTGATGTCTCCGGAAGAACAAATGCAATTTCAGCAGTATTTCTCTGTTTTATGTGTATTTTACATGTTACGTGTGCATTTTTCTATACATTTTCTCTCCTGTGTATCCATCCTGACATCACTACACCGAACTAAAGTGAAAGAAAAGAACTGTATTCTGGTCAAAGTTTAAAAAAAAAGCTTCTGAAGCAGCATTTTACATGAAGAGAGCTACTCAGTGTTTAACTTGCTCCTGATACCTGACACACAAGGGCATCATTATTAGGTGTGCAAGGTCACCCAGTGGGCCAGATTGCACCCTTTGGCAGGCCAGTTCTGGCCCCTGGGCCGCATGTTTGACAACCCTGGTTTAATATGTTCAGAGTCATACTTGCCTTTGGCCATATCATTGAGCTTGTTTGCTGTCTCTGTCAAGCAGCTGTCCAATAGTCACCAATAGTCTGTGCTGGAAATTCACTGTACTTCAAAATAAAGTGTGTTTTGACATATCACCTGCAGTCCATTAAGAATGGACCTGGGACCCACCAGTTGGGAACCACTTCCTTAAACTACTAAAATATTCCTTTACCTGACTAATGCTGATAAATAACTTTTCCAACTAACCTGGTCCACTCTATGTGGACAGCAACTAGTGCTGGGCAGCATGACCAAATATTTATATCACACTATTCTTTAAGATTCTGCCTTCTTCACAGTATTTGTTTTATGACTGGGCCTTTATATAGGTTTATAGTCTCTTATTGTACTGTCAAGAGTACATAAAAGACCTATAAAAACATTTTAATGCCATCATATATATACTGAGAGCTTTGATTACTATAGGGGTTTGCTGCGCTCCATAAAGTGACACAGTATATGATGGAAGTAGACTGCATTAAACAGCCGCAGAAAGTAAACAACTTTTATTGTGCAAACTGCAACAAACTTAAAAATAGATATGCCAAAAACTCTAACATTGTTTCCTATTCAAATCAAAGTGTCAAAAATCAAAAAATGTCAAATCAAAAACAGTAATCAAAGCCCTTAATATATACATACACAAGGACATTAAATGTTTTGATATTTTATGTACTTCTGACTGAACAATATGCCACTAAAAACCTAAATATTTAAAGTATTTAAAGGGATATTTCTCAAATGTTCTGTTGTACAAGTCTGATATTAATTCACATTACGTAATTAAGTATTATCATCCCAGTAAAAACTAACAGCAACTAATGGTTACAACATAACAACATGTTACAAGTTACATTTGACCAAAAAAATTGACATATAATATAATTAATTCAGTCATTTCCTGCAGCTGTGGGTCATGGGGGGGCTGGAGTCTATCCCAGCTGACATTCTACGGGAGGCAGGGTACACCCTGGACAGGTCACCAGACTATCACAGGCACATAGAGACAGACACTCACGCTCACATTCACACCTACGAACAATTTAGAGTCTTTGTACTGTGGGAGGAAACCGGAGCACCCGGAGAAAACCCAAGCTGACACAGGGAAAGATCATACAAACTCCACACAGAAGGGCTCCCCCATCCCGGGTTCGAATCAGGAACCGTCTTGATGTGAGGCGACAATGCTTTTAGAGAGAGGGAGGCCTCTGCGAATAATTCGGCTCCCAGTCAAAACTTCCTGAAGCATTGTTGGACAAACACTGCTTTGTAATGTGAAACAGCTTTTTTTAGTGTTTTTACTGGTTTAAATCCAGGGTCCATTTCTTTTGGAGAGGAAGAGACCTCTGCGGATAATTCAGCTCCCAGTAAAAACCTCCTTAACAATAAACACTGAGAGAATTCTTACTGGGAGTTCACGTTTGGCACATGGGAGAAGTTTCAGCTGGTTACAATGTGCAATCTTCACTGCTATACACCACTAAATCCCCCTAAATCTTACACGCTGAACCTTTAAGTCTTCAGCAGACAACACAGAAACTGTCACGTAAATTGCCAATCACAGAAACTGAAAGAAAAAGGACATAAACAAAAAAAAAATCCCACACTTGCTTGAACAACACCTGATGGATGTGACCAGTAAGCCTCATGTGTCGGTTGCACCTCAGGCAATAATCCCTGTGACAGATACACCACCCTAATGTCAAGGCAAGCCAGGGCAGGACCGATGTCAGTAAAGCCTCCCGTTATTTGTTTGAGAGTGTGTATGTGCCATTGTAAATGTCGAGTTACCTGAGAGCAGATGATTTTTCACTTGCCGTGGGAATCTCACCTGATCAGACCAGTATTACTGAAGTGTGGGAACCAACCTGTGCTCTTTGGGTTCAGTGGGGACACTGAATTACCTCATAGACAGGGTTCATGTGTTTGGATGAACAGAGGCATACGCACACTGTGGTAGAGCAGAGTTTAATTAATCACTCTGAACCGCTCCCTCTGTAGCTGTCATTTTTATACACGCATATAAATACAGGCTTAACTCTGCACAGTGACTAAAATAATCTGACCAGATCAATCTGAGCTGGCTAATCAAAACCATTCTTAATAAAAGCTCATAAGTGACAGTCCGCGCATGTGCGTACACTCTGCGTTCAAGTGTCCAGCGCGTGCCTGTGGATAGTGTAGTGTATGTGTGTGTAAAAAGGGGTGTGGGGGACTGACGGAAAATCCAAGCCGACCGCAGGAATGTCTCAGTAACACGTGCGTCAGGTTCCCTCGGCCCCGGCTAGCAAACTGACAGTGTTCTTTCATTGACACCTCTCATATCCACCCAGCGCGGGGCAGGCTGGGCTAATGCACACCAGGCAGGGGATATATCCACGACTGGTCCCAACTCCGAGTGTTGACATAGCGAGGCACTCACGCTGATACACACACAAATATTTGACATGCTATACTTGCGAGGACATTCTTCAAATCTGGAGCTCTCTACAGAACACACAGGAACTTAAAGCTTTTTATTAAACCTTCTTTCGGATGTTGACACTGAACCAAATAACTCAGAGTGAGGTGACACTGTTGCTGAGAAGCAATGCTGCAGTTTTATTGTTTTCAGTTGCTGATTTGTCAGGTGGAGCCTCACTAGTTCTCTCTAACCCTCCTCCACAGAAAAATGTGGACAGCTGCTTCCAACACACATGCTCACAGAAGCTGGAGGCTCGACTCTCTTAACTTTAAAGCTTGATCCTAAACACTGAACCTAATCTTTATCTTAGTTCCACCTTAAACATGAAATCCTTTTTTTAAAGACACGTTAAAGCTGCAGTTAGCAACTATTGTGAAGATAACCTTAATGTCATATTTGCTGAAACTGTCTCTACATCCTCACAGCATTACGTATCATGTCCATCCACCTTTTACTGTCTCTAATGGCATCTGCTAGAATCTGTGTGTCTCTTACGTTTTTTTATTGTGTGGTTGTTTGGCTGTAACTGAGAAAGTTTGTGACCCGGCCGCCAAGTTGGAAACAGTCGAGTGAGGCATCAAGCACCTCACACCAGCCAGCCCACCTTTCTCATTTGACAGCTAAACAGTACACTAAAATATGTTTCTGAAAACATCTGAGGTGAGAAATATTCAATGCAGTAACAGAATCTTGATGCATTTTGATCAGCGCTGCCTAGTTTGACGGTTTGAGTGCAGTGCAGTGATTGACATGATTGACAGCTGCGTGAGAGACTCCTCAGCTTTTATTGGTGTTTTGTTCACATGCAGTAATGCTATTATAAGCAATTTGAAGAGGTGATCATCTGTCTCATGTAGTCCTGTGTGATTGTCGTGACAGTTTCAGCGAATAAAACAAAAGGTTATTTTTCTAAAAGTTACCAACTGTTGCCTGAGACGACTGAATATATACAGCTATCACACATAAGTCTGACTCTGTTGATTCCTACACTTCCACTTTGGCCTGTAATTGCTTTTTCAGCGAGGTTCAGCACTTTTTGCAGTGTAGAGCACTCTACTGCAGCATTATACAGATGGTAGTGTGGCATATGCTTGCGGCCACTGTTTATAGATATGATTTAGCACATAACGGCAAGCTGTTTTTGCTGATTAGGTAAGCTAGGATGTCGTGGCTATCGAGCACAGTCAGTGCAAATAAACAATACCAACAGCAGCGATGTAAAGCGCAGTAAGTAAAGAAAGCACAGCAAAGCAAAACAGGATGATCTGAGAGACACCTCTGTGCCGATACCGTAACATGTTGGGATGCAGCAGAATATCAGTTATCCCAGAGACTTCCAGAGAAGGAGTGAATGAGTCAAGGACAAGGACAAGACTTGGAATACACTTGAGTGACTCAAGGCAAAACACTGCATACTGTAAAGACTTAAACTAACTCATCACACCCTGTTAAAGAATCTTGGCCCTCAAAAATATAGTATAAACACAAACTCACACACACACATTCCTGTACTTTTACCTTATGAGGACCCTCACTGATATAATGCATTCCCTTCCCTCACCCCTTACCCCACCCTTAACCATCACAACTAAATGCCTGACCCCGACCCTTACCTTAACCCTACCCTAAACGTAATCCTAACCTGAACCCTAAAACCAAGTCTTAACCCTCAAACAGGCCTTTTAAAACGCGAGGACCCGCCAAGATGTCCTCACTTTGCAAAAATGTCCTCACTTTGTAGCTAAAATACAATTTTGGTTCTCACTATATAACATGTACAAGTACAAACACACACACACATTCACACACAGGTAAGCCAGTCCACAGCCACACAGCCTCCCCCTCTCCTTTAACTGTAGCAAGGGGCCCCCGTGGTCTGCATACTTTAATAACTCAACTCACATGGTCCAAAACTCCAGGGAAAGCAGTGCAATACTTAATTACACCCAGTCAGACTCAAGCCAGAATGACATTCACTCCTGTTCAGCTCTCGGTATGGCCATCTGAGCGCGGACAGTATGGAGGACTGTGGGAGGAAGGACCGCGAGCGTATCAGTGTTCGGGCCTGGATATAGATTTGCTATGAAATGTTGTATTGATCATGATTTTGACATGTTTTTATAACCAAAGTATTCTGTGCTCCTCTAATCGAAAATGTAGTTTTATGCAGTTACACATAAGACCCATAATATCACTGCTAACTGTATTTTGTGTCATGAGCTCAAACTGTATCTCAGCAGCTCCTCCACAGCGAAAAACTCCCCAGAGATTAAAAAAAAAAACTAAAAATTGAAAATTAAAGTAAGGCTCCAAATGGCATGTACTGTATAATGTGAGATGCATTGCCTTCAGTATGGCGCTACGGGGGTAAACAACTCTGCGAGGCAGATGTAGAATACCAAGTTTCTGATGTGGTTATACTAAATCGGGTCTCTAATTGGAATCATAATCAGATTTAAATATTGGGTTTAGCATCAGACTGCCGTGGCCTTACAATTTGCCTTCCTGCCTCCAGCAACACCACGTGTAAAACATCTTCAAAGGGAGCAAAGTGTGGTTTTGATATATTTCTGCATTGAAGAAATGTTATGCTGCTTGTATTTTAACATTTAGGAAGTTAATGTTTGTCTCAAGATAACGACAAACAGAGGTCTTAAATTCAACAAACCAGTCATCTGGCTGACACGGAAGATGGTTTTTATCACTTATTTAATGAGTGAATGAATGTAATAAAAAAAAATCAATGTCAGTTGGATTACTTTCTTGTTACGATATTGAGTGGAAGATTATAGAGGGTGTTTATATAACATAGTTCAACAGTCAGTATCATTACCGTCTCTCTGTGCAAACACTCTTTGGCTCACATGCCTCCATAATTAGTGTACATAAAGCTCATACCAGAATAAGAAATGAGTATACAACATTTCACTTCATGTCTCAACTGAGCTTCAGGTTATGAAACCAGCTGGCCAGGAACCAAAACAGATACAGAGTCAAAGCACTTTTACTGGCAAGCTAGTGACTCAGTCATAAAGTAACTGTGCAGCTCTCTCAAATACTGCAAACGCATTAGTATTTCAAACCATAAACATCCGTTGCATTGATTTAGCTAATGTCCATATGAGAGTAAATGGGCCTGTGGGCACTGGGACCAAGATGAAAGGCAGATAGAGGGGAAGAAGGCTCAAAGATTCAGTATTTGTTTGACTTTTTAAATAAAATTGTTAGAAAAGTTTTCTACGGTGGGCACTGGTTCTCTTGGGACAGGGGTGACATAGTCAATGTGGTATGCTCTATAAAACTAGTTAAATTAAAAGCACTGCAAGATTTGGGGAGACATTTTAAGAGGGGGACTCAGGAATCTGACAAAAATGTTATGGCCAAGGATACACTGCTTAGAAATAGAAATAAAAAAGGTAGTTGATCCATCCATCCATTTTCATCTACCTAGTCAGGGCCAGGTCGCGGGGGCAGCAGGCCAAGCAAAGCCCAGATGTCCCTCTCCCCAGCAACGATTTCCAGCACCTCCTGGGGGAACCCGAGTCGTTCCCAGTCCAGATGAGATATGTAATCCCTCCAGCATGTTCTGGGTCTGCCCCGGGGCCTCCTACCAGTGGGATGTGCCAGGAACACCTCTAACGGGAGGTGATCAGATGCCCGAACCACCTCAACTAACCCCTTTCAACGCAAAGGAGAAGGCAGAGGGGTTTGCATGAGCACCTCGCCTGGTATGGGGACACCAGGCCCCCGTGGGCCCTGTAGGGATGAGGCCCTGGGCATGCTGATCCCTGGCATCGCGAACTGGCTCTGGGGAAGGTAACTGATGTTAGCTGATAATTCTCTTAGTGATGCACCAATTCATCTGCCGCACATTGGTATCAGCTGATATTTGCCTGGTTGACTGCTATTGGCCTCGTGGCACATAAGATGGCATTTACCAATGGCAGTTTGCAAAGGCTATATTTAAAAAAAAAAGGGCCCCTGCTTTCCTGGGGATGATTGGGATGAACAGAGATCTTCCCTGGGTCACCTGCGGTTCGAAAGGATGCAGTAAAATCACAATCATCGGCCAGCGGACACAACCTAAGTTTTGCTCTGATAATGCTACATTGTGAACAACAGATCTGTGTTGAAATCAGCAGGAGCTTGTTGTAAAAGTATTTCACTGCAGGAAAGATGGCTTTTTATTAAAACTAAGATGTCCATGCAGTAGAGAGAAGAAATTACTTAAAACAGAGAAAAAAGGACAGTTTTGCTAAAGAGCGAGAAAACCTGCAACTACCAGACTGGATCAATAAACACTCCTGCTCATGGATGACATAATGCAAACACATCCATTTGAAACAATGGTGGCCAGCTGGCAAGAAACGATCTTGTAATACAGTTAAACAATAAGCTAAAACGTGTTTCTGAAAACATTTGGGGCGAGAAATATGCAACTCAGTGACAGAAACTTGGTTTGTATTTGATCAGTTCTGCCTGGTTTTACCATTTGATCCCAGTTTTTCTGCCTCTGTTTCCACTGTGCGGGACACAGTATCGGACTTCAGTCCAATCAGACGAGCAATATAAAAATGCGGAATACAGCCTATAGTTCGAGCAACAGCGCAAGAGTCAGAGAAAAGCCGAGGGGATATCCAGGCACCGGTTAGACGGAGTGAAGTGTACCACAGTTCATTTACACATACTACCCACATTGTTTTGATACAAAGCTGGTTGAAAATCAGTATCCCTTTAATGTGAACTGTTAGCAGCCGGTGGCCGGAGCTTACAGCTAACAGAGGTTGCACTGAGTTACATAATGGTGCGATAGAGCTCTACTATGTATCCATCTATCCGTTTTCATCCACTTATCCAGAGCCAGTTCGCGGGGGCAGCATCATCCCAACCAGCTGCAAACCACCCCAGTGCATGCTGGAGGTCATGGTGTGATGAAGCAGACCACATCATCTACAAAAAGCAACGACGCAATTCTGAGGTTCCCAAACAGCACCCCGTCCTTCCCCCGGCTGCACCTCGAGATCCTGTCCATTAATTTCACAAACAGGATCAGTGACAAGGGACAACACTGGCGGAGGCCAACACCCACCGAGAGCGTGTTTGACTTTACGCAGAACATACGGACATAGCTCTCACTTTGGTCATATTTTTACAGCAATATAAAATACATATTAGAGAGGAAATTATGAAAAATTACATATGGTATAAAGGCTTTTGAAGCATTTTAAAAAGACGATTTTCATGTTCATTTTCAGGTTATATTCGAGGTTGTTTCTGAAATGTGTATGATCGAATATGTGCTCATTCAAAGGCAGTGAAATGAAGAGCTGAATGACTTGAAAACACTTCAATTATTTCTTCTATAATAAAGATTTCTTTCTTTCCCTGACACAAAAGAGGAAATGAATAGCAACAACAAAAACACATCGGCACCAGTATTGACTTGTTATTTTGAACATCAGTATCCATATTGGCCCAGAATTTCACAATCGCTGCATCCCTAAATTCTCCTAATAAAAACCCTTTCCAATCTGCAGGCAGGTGCAAAACTTTGGCTACAAAACTACAGCTAATCAATCAACCGGCCCCGTGTGTCTGCATGACTACACTTTGTGTGAGACTCTCGCAAAGAGTCAGAAGCAGCTCCTGAATGAAAAGTGGTGCACCCCACATTTACATTTATGTATTAAGGAGTTCACAGGGTCATATCGATAGAAACTTCGAGCAAGTTTTTATTCCTAGACTGTTAAAAAGTTCACGACACCATTAGTCAAAAGTGCACAGCTTACAAATGTGAACTGTATCTATGAATCATTTTCCGACAGGAGAAATTAATCCTCTCTGTGGAAAAACAATCAATGATCAGGCACTGATATACTCTGTGATACACACGTCTATAAACCACGAGATACAACTTGAAGCATGTAAATCACTCACGATTTTACGCTTGAGACAGCAGCTTTGATTTTCAAGCCAGAAACAATAATTAACTGCTGCATAAAAATCAAAGCTCTCACCAGGTATCTCTCATCGTCTTTCATCCCTGGAGTGCGGATGAGGTGGTTCTGCTCGCCCCTCCAGTCCCCGAAGCGACGGAAGAAGTAGTTGGACAGGAACCGGTTGATGGGGTCCCGGATTATGTTGATATAGACCGGCTGCTCTATCCTGAACCTTACAGAGACAAAGACAAATCAATGTTGGGCACAAAATTTCAACTGTGATTCAAAATGCTGTTACTGAGCATCAGTGTCCACCGTACCTGGTAAAGTTGAGGAAGTGAACATGCCGTGTGTAGAGGAATGGCTGAGGGATATTACTGATATTCTTCATGAGATCCACCTGAAAAAACAAAACACACTGTAGACTTCACGTGTCTGGCAGAATTTGATAAGTGGAAAACACTATCTGCCATAAATATGGGCAATCGTCTGAGACGCATGACGTCATGGTAGAAATCAAGCAACAATCACATTAACAGACGATAACCAAAAGCATATGCAAGCTCCTAAGAGTGAACACACATCTTTAAAAAATAAACCAAAGTAGTTGGAGGAAGGTGCATCAGGTCGTAGATGCTTTGATTACATATGTGAGCTTTTCAAGATAAGATTTAGATAAATTTAATACAGATTTTTTAAACAAATCATCTTTTTTCAGATTCAAGCATTGCAGGTACATATAAAGGTAGGTATATATGTAGTGCAGAGGAAGGTTTTATGTAGGAACATGGTTATTAGAGTGAGTTAGGTTAATCTACATTTTGCTAACAGGTAAGCACAAGTAGTTAGTAAAAAGAAAGCGAAATGTGGACTCTCATACAGAAAGCTCGACTCATTTTAACAAAAATAATATAAAAGATAGATAAATTAAATTAGATCAAATGTTTGTGGAAATTAATACCTCACAACTTCAGATTTAAGAAGATTTAAAGACTCTGAAGGCCGAATACTTACTAATACTTTAAGACCCTTGAAGGACCTGTAGATACGCTGTCTTTGATTCAGATTTTTTATTTATTCTCTGTGCCTGTTATGATGTTTGTCTCCAACTTTGTTTAATGTGCTGCTGCCTATCTTGTTCAGGACTCTTTGTAGAGGATATTTTTGATCTCTTTTTCTGTTTAAATAAGCCTTAAACTTTTAGTGGCCTACCAGAATAATATCTTTTTCTCTTCAGTCCACTAGATAGATTTTACTGCCATAAAAATGACTGAAGTGAACTGAATAGACTAAAAACTTTATCTTACTAAATAAAACAGATGTTGACAAAGCCAGGTCGTTGGGGGCAGCAGGCCAAGCAAAGCACCCTAGACATCCCTTTCGCCTGCAGCGCTTTCCAGCTCCTCCTGGAGGACCCCAAGGCATTCCCAGGCCAGATGAGATATATAATCCCTCCAGCGTGTTCTGGGTCTGCCCCGGGGCCTCCTACCAGTGGGACGTG
>JAPZEB010000010.1:17040593-17050899 GCA_029783705.1 Chaetodon striatus
ACAACAAACTAACTGAAAGTGGCAGCGGCAGACCAGCAGCTCTCAAGTCCTGCTAGGTAAAATGACCACTTTTGTCAATGGAGTCTGGTTTTGAAGAGAGCATAGATGTGTTTCACTTTCAGTTCAGTTTAAACTAAGTGCATGTGTTTGGGAAGTACTGAGCATACAACTGTATAAATGAGACTTGAACTATATTCCGAGAGTTTGTCAACAGTTGTTTTGATACAGTTTTGCTGTTGTGAAACATGGACCCCTATGACCTCAATTCATCAAGAATTTTCTCAGTTTTTGGATTCTTCGTTCACTGGAGGCATGCAAGAAAAACAAAGGTTTCTTCAGGAATTTGACATATTATGGGATGAGTGACTGAAATACAAATAGACATTTCTGTGGTGAAGTATTCCTTTAATTTATTAAAAATCTATACCAGTGGTTCCTAACTGGTCCAGCCACGGGGTCCAGATTTCTCCTTAGTCATTAGTTCAAAGGCCACACAGTTTAATGTATATGTTGGCCGTGTCGTTGAGCTAGTTTGCTGTCTGTTATTCACTTCACTCAAATAACTTGTGGTCCCTCCAGAATGGACCCACAACCCACCAGTTGGGAACCACTGATCTATACAATGGCAGAAAATAACTAAAGTTGCCCTTTAATCTTTCTCAGTGCCCATTCGAATTGTTTCCAATTTGCAAGTTGCATCCATAAAGTATTGTCTAAAAAATAACTCTGATTATGTATTATGAAGCTACATACTCTTCCTGTAAATGTGACATGACTGCTAGAAACTGTCCAAGCATCTGGGGACAACTTGAGCCCACGTTGTATCGATCTGACAGGCTGCAAAACATGGGAAAAATACAGATGCAGAAAATGATCATGCAGGGAAGGTACAGTCAGACAGCTGAAGACGAGCTAGGGGTCCCTGGAGGACACACACATACACACTCACACTCTGCTCGTGTTGGTACAGGAGTGAACTGCCGCAGGGCTTGGTGCTGAGCCCATGCTGGCTGAAAAGATATCCATATCCTGTGGCGCAGAGTTGGCATTTAGCCCAGACCCATGTAGTATTTACCTTCCTTCTCTCTGATTATCATTCTTCTTCTCCTGTACTCTCTCTGTGTGCAACATCAGCCTAATGCATATAAGTGCAATCATCATGAGCTGCCACGCCTCGAAGACAATGCTAAACTTTGACAGTACATTTAGTCAATACCACTTTGACAGCAGAGACAGACAGTTAGGAAACACAGGGATAGAGCAACAAACGTACCCAGCCAAGACTGAAACAGGGTTTTTGCAATAGCGTCTTGGTGGACCTGAGGAGTTTCTCTTTCCTCCATACACACATTTTTCTGCCTTTCCCCGTCAAAGTCTGGAATATATTGAGGGACAGCTGCAAGATCATCTGGTCATGATGATCTCAGAGCAGGAAAAAAAAAATATGAGCACATATGGCTTGTAAAGTACAGACCTGAGATTTGAGCATAAGTATGTAAAGCTCTCTATATCATGTCTGAGGGGGAATTAAAAATTGAATCCTGAGCTGGGCAGGGGTATTTCCAAGGGTGTGGGTGTGTGCTTGTGTGGAATCTTACCTCTCTGGCTCCGGTCCCAGAGCCTGGTGGGTGGAGGGGAGCTGGGGATGTGGAGCAAAGTAAGTGGAGTAACCATAACAACTGAAGCACCACCGACCCACATATAGGCCCATTCAATACATTTGAGGTAATATGATCAGTATTTGTGTGCAGTAAGCAGATTCTTAGGCAGTGTGGCGTTGTTTCAATCAAAGACAAAATCAAAAGCCATCAGTCAAGCCACATTTGTTGGTATTAAAATAAATCTAGACGAAACAAATGCACCTGATGGTTAAAAAAAGGCATAGACAGCTGTGATTTAAGCATTCAGATACAACCAGGCTGCTCTTGCAAACCTCTGATCTTCAGACAACCACCCTGCAGGTACACGCACAAACACTTGTCACATGTTTCACTCTGACACTATCCCTGACATGAATATCGAGGCGGGGTGAGATATATGCAGGCTTTACTCACCGTACACCGAAGCTCAACAAGATCTACGGGGATAAAAGCCGAGGCAGGGAGAGCGGAGGCACAGCGATGCATCTTCACTTTGAGTCACACTGAAATTTGACTGGAGCTCCAGTAAAGTCAGCCCAGCTCAGACACCGTCTAGTTCCACTGCTTTAGCTCAGTCATAACCTCAACCAGACTTCTGATTCAGTCTGTTTGTGCACACAAATGACTGGCATCAGAGAGCAGGACATGTGGTGGAAACATGTTTACAGCTGCGGCCTGGGTTTTGACGTAATGGCAAAATGAAAGGTGGGTAAACTACGGCCGGTGTTGGTGGATAAAAATCAGGGAGAAAGTTTAATAATTGTAAAGTTTATTGGCTTAAGTATGACATAATGAGATTAAAGATAGGAACAGGAAGGAGAGTGCTGACTGAGGGACAGGGAGAGGCGACAAAGGGAGGTTACAAGAGGATGTTATATGGAGCCAGGGGGCAGGACAGGGCAGACAGGGCGGACAGGGCAGGGGAGTCACTGTCCCACAGCTGGAGCAACAGCTCCCCCTGGGGCAAAGGAGTGATAATACACAAGACAACATCACAACAAGTACCAAGACTATACCCACATGTTGATTCGGGCAGCCAATGAGATATAAACCCCTGCCGTGTCAAGCTTTGCCCACTGAGCTGCACAGATAAATACATGAAAGTCATCTACAAAGACAAAGACATCTGTCTTTTGTAATAAACGAGAGGCATTTTCATGATACATTTAAGTTTAAACAACTATATTAAAATGAAATCGATTTGGTGAGGCACCAGAAACCTGCGCATTCATCTCCCCCTGCTCCTCTCCCACACTCTGTTTTCACTTCAGCAATTTTATGTGTTTACCAACCTTTACTTTTACAGCAGCCATTAAACACCCACCTCTGAGCCAGACGTTAATGCAGAGCAAATCCACTGAAAAAAACCCCATCACACTGAGATTCATTACTGGCTCTTGATTCCTCACACCTCATAAGGGTCCACAACTTTAAAAACAGGTTCTGCACACATGCACTCGCCCAACACACATACAGCACACAGATTCCCAATCTGTATCCGTGGATGTGGTCGGTGCTCCTATGATTATTTTTCCGTCCACGGCTGGTAGCACAGCTGTCCTCGGCAGAGGCAACCACTCATTTATGGATTGACTGCTGCTTGAATCAGAGGCGAGGGCTGGACAGCCCCTCTGCCAGCCTGGACAGAGGCCACCATTCTGAGGGAAAAGGGATGAGCTGGATCTAATTGGCTTGAATATCAGCAAAGATACACCGATGCCAACAACAGACCGTAACACGAACATAGCTGCCTATGTTGCCCGCTGAAAAAAGCCACAGGACACATGTGCCAGAAGCCAAAAGCCTCAAACCAAAGCTGATGAGCATAACCACCGGCCTTACTTACAGGATATACTATAACTGCACCCGCTTTAAATTACAGCATGCATAACTGACCAGCTCAAAATGTTTCATAACAGGATGGTACGCTCGCTGAATGAGCGCTGTTTACGCTCAGTGTTTGACACCAAAACACACTGAATGCATCACAAGGTCCTGACAAACATGCTCATCAGAAAATATTTGGAGAACCAAGATCTTTTTATTTTTTCTTTACTCTGCATTGCTGACATTGGCGAGCGGTTTTCTTTGTCCTCTCCCACCCTTTTACTGGCGCTTTGGAATATTTGCACCACATTCCTGCTGCCAGCTTTCAATATGTGGAAATGCACAAAACCAACGGGCACATGTTGTCACCCCGTGTCTTTCATAGACCAGAAATTTGATGAATGTCCTGAAAACATTACATGTAGAAGCCTTAGTTGCATATTTTTACAACAAAATATGCAAAAGTTTAAGTCACCATGGAGACAGGCTTAATTGCATGCTTGGATTTAAGTTGTTATTTAGTGAGTTCATCAAAACATTGCTCTACGGCACCCCTAGTGACCAAAAACTCCACAGTCCGCCTTTAATTTGACACAGAGTCATCCTCTTAACATTCAGGAACACCCAGGGTCTACGCAGGGGTGTCCCTAGGATTTGAGGACATTAACACAGACCTCTGTCTGGCACTTTTTTTTTATAAACAAGCTCTATTTTGAGGCGTTTTTATGCACTTTTGCATCGTATTACATTTAAAGTCAACATTAGAAAATGGTCACGGGCCGCTCGGCCCCCTATGGCGGGCCAGATGTAGCCCACGAGCCATAAATTGAGTATCACTGCTCTAAATATTCCCAGCCCTTTGTTTTGTTCTTACAGGCAGTGTATAGTGTGTGGGACTGTGCATGCGTGCGTGTCAGAGGTCGTCGTCACGCTGCGTGCTGGTGATTTGTGATGCCTGTGAAGGATCAGAAGTTGGGGTTTGTGGGGGTCGGGGCGGCTTTAGCTCTTCGTAAAGATACTGAGTGTGAGAAAGTCCTGACGGCGAGCGCTGGCTGCAGCTGATATGAGTCCTCGGGGACTTCCCCTCTGCTGAGGTCATCCCCCTCGCACTCCCAACACTCGTACATCACTGCTGACATCACCGCGGAGCCTCGCCAAGCCGTTGCCTTTGGCAACACAAACAGGAAAAAGTATGTGTGTGTGGACGGCTGCTGTTAAGAGAGATCATCAAATTTTATTGGTGTTTTATTGAGTGCAGAGTGATGCGCTGAACGTGATCATTCAAAAAGGTAATCATCCATACACACACATACTTTGTGCTTAAATATGAGCTCTGTGCCATGAACGCAGTATAGATGGACTCCTTATACATGGGCTGACATTAAAGCGCAAGGCTAACCTACAAAGTGCTAATCACTGTGATGCGTGTTTCTACTGAACGTATGTGTGTGTATGCCTACAGCCTCTCCTGTCCCCCCACTGTGCCAGTCAATGCTTGGTATCCTGGGAAGTGGGGCGGCAGTGCCAGCGGTAATCAGAGCTCTTTGTATCCACACACACAGTCGGGCTATAATCAGGGAATGTTCTTTCTTCACCAATAATAGCTGTAATCCTCTCATCTCAATATGATGTGTAACCTGTGACACGCTCAAAAACTGGGATTTCGGTGCAGATTTTATACAATATCTGCCCTCTGACTTGTTTCAAAATAGATTTAATGAGCTTTTAAAGCCAGCTTTTGTAGTAATAGAGGAGCCGCTGAGAATTAGACTGTAGTGTGAGCTGTAACAACGGGAGAAAAAAAGGTGATCATGTAGAGAGGTAATGACAATCTGCAGGAGCCAACTGGGTGTATGTGCAGCCCACTGAGCGCTATTTACAAAGATACATGTTTCTGTCTGCATGCACTCATTATACACATCCATGCATGCACAAACCTGCATAAAACAAAAGCTTTAATAGCTAATTTTGATAGTGTTTAAGTTAGTTTTTAATTAATTTGAAAACACATCTTGTTAGTGAGATGAAAATGGCTAATAAAAGGAGAAAAATTAATTCTGTAGACATGATAGGAATGATTTAATGTGGAAAAAAAATGCAAATTCTCTACTTCACACACAGAATGAACTACTGTGGGCGAGTTTCAAACCCGTCAAAAGCAATCAGGCTGTAGACTGCAAACCATTCGTGATGACAATGATATTTTGGGTACCCACGCAATCCACACATAGCGCTGCAAAAATTAACACCACTCTCTGGACGAATCTAATTCAGGGAGATATTTTTCACAAATAATTTCCCTGCCTGCAGCACTACATCAAAACCCCTGCTCCCATGGTTCCTTCTGTATGTACTTGCCCTACTTGAGTTGATTCTAAAGACTGACATCGTGATCATATTTGCACGCAGTCGAGTTTGTGGAGCAGATTATTTGAACAGTTGCCTCCAACCCACGCTTCAAGTGCAGCTATATGTTTGTGTCCATCAGTCTGTCGTGACATATGAAATGTCTTGGATCCTACATGCAAAACTGGGCAACATATACACATATGTCTCAGATATGTCTGACAGGGGAATGCCACTCTGTAATTGGAACCAACTGTGGAAATGAAAGGCGGAAATCTCATGAAACTGTATGAACACGAAACCTGACAACAAAGATCCCATTTTTAAACGCCTAAAAGCAGATTTGATGTGTGCGTTTTTGTCTCTACACACACGTTTCTTTGTGTGTAGCCCTACAGCTCGTCTCATCAGCACTGACCAGACTCCCACTCTCAGGTGCTGCGATCTGTCTCTGTTGCAGGGTGTGAACCGACTTTGACAAATCTCTGATTCAAGGCAATGGAGATGTGCATGTGAGGCAGCGCGCATGTGTGCTGAGATAAGAGCAGAGACACAAAAAGTGCAGGTCGGGGATCAAAAACGAGGGAAGGATAAGCTTAAGGTGCTGCTCTGAAGACTCATTTATCCTAAAATAAAAGAGGCTGGATGAATAAGTGAACTGAGAAGCGGAGAAAAAGAGACGGGGGATCAGTAAAATCCTGCCTGAAGTCCTCGCATGTGTATTCAGTCCAGCTCGCAGAGCTGAGAGAACCTCTGTTCTTAACACATATAAAGACCTTATAGAATAAATAACCCAGACGGCTGCATGTGTAGCATATATTGACTCAATAATATGGCTGAATGTCACTGAAATCCACTGACACGCTAAACCTGTTTTCTATTTCCTGATTTTCACTTTGCTTTAGGTTGATAGGGATGTTAACTTGACCTTTCATGCATGTTGGTCTATACGTTCATTTTGCCACTCTTCAGTTTAGTGCACTGCGAACCACCTGGGTCTGGTGGGAGCTAGTTATCTCTCAGCGCCGGTCATTCAGCAATTACCACTAATAATGTCAAGAAAGCGGCTCAATTTTGAGCCACAACCCCTCTTTAGCATTGCTAACTACCACTGTTAGCTCTGTTTGCACCGTTAGCAGTGTCAACATAGCAAGTGGTGTTAACTGGCTAGAGCTGGTTAGCCATGTTAACATGTGAAAACATAGGGCCCACTGCCAACCCTCTGTCGCCAACTTACTGGTTAGCTCACGTTAGCTTTGGCTGCTCTGTACTGTGCACCACCTGGGTACGGTGGGAGCTAGTTAACTCAAGGCGCTGCTCATTCGATGATTACCGCTACTAACGATGTTCTGACACCACAGAGCCCCCCAGGTTTCCCCAGAGCTCAATTTTGAGCCACAACCACTCTTTAGCATCATTCTATCATCATTAGCTCTGTTAGCACTGTTGGCAGTGTCAACATGGCAAGCTGGTTAGCAACGTTAACATGGGGAAACACAGGACCCACTGCCAACCCACCGGTCGCTTACTTTATGGTTTGCTAATGTTAGCTTTGGCTGCTCCGCATTGCATACCACCCGTGTCAGGTGGGAGCTAGCCAGTGGGGCTTCTCATTTGGTGATTAACACTGGTAGATGCGGACACATTCTGCCCACCTGGTCTCCCCCTACGTCACCCTGGTGGGTAAGAAGCTTTCCTTTTAAGCCGCAAAACCCCTTTGGCATTGTTAACTATGTTAGCACCACTGACCATACTGACACTGCTAATGGTGCTAACATAGTTAACAACGCTAAAAGAGATTTGCAGCTCAAAATGAGGCCAAATACTCATCAGGCAACATGGAGGGAGACCAGAGGGTAGCTATTATGTTTCCACACAACACTGTTGGTTGGTCTTGTCACCACGACAGTGTTACCAGCGGTAACTGCCAAATAACTGGCAACGTTAGCTAGCGTAGGCTCTCACCAAACCTGGGTGGTGGGCAGTGCAGAGTGGCCTAGGCTTATGTTAGCTAACCTGTGGAGAACATAGCTAATAATGCTCAGGGGTTTTGCTGTTAAAAAGGAAGCTGCTATCTGAGGGTGACATGGGGGGAGACCTAAGGAGTGGGCACAATGTTTCCGCAGTTACCAGTGGTAATATGAGGAGCCCCACTAGCTAGTTCCCACCTGACATGGGTGGTGCCTGCAGCCAAAGCTAACATTAGCTAGCCAGTAAGTTAGCGACCTGAGGGTTTTCATTTAATGTGGCTAATCCGCTTTCTGTCAGTATAGCCATAAGAAAATAAGTAAAAGGCAAAACATTTACATCACAAAACATCATAAAATTTACTACCTCTAAATACATAATGCTTTGAAATGCAGCGCTAAAGCTCACTGAGTCAATGGAGCGCTGGTCTTAAAGGAGAGGCCTCTGTATGTTATGTCATTTTTCTTAAAAATTAAAAAGTCAGTTAGCAGTTAATTGGCGTCCTGAATACGTATATATGACTCACATGTTACAAACTTGAATAAACAGCTTATTGTGATGCTCTGAGAGACCTTTAGATTTGTTTAATGCTTCCCACATTTATTGAAATTCAATCAAACATTCATTTTGTCCCACTGTGGTTTCTTTGTCCTCAGCAGTGGTCTCGTTCCACTTCAGTCTCTTTTTACATTGTTGTGCACGCTGTGTCGACATCACTGCTGAGTGAATGTTTTTATCACCATGCCCAAAACAAACTGGAGCTTTGTTAGCCCAGCTGAACACATTTCACTCTTCTTCACTGTGATTTGTTGGCGAGCGCACATACTGTACAGTACAGCTCTTCTTGTGCCAAATGACGCCACCTCATTGGCCGCGGTGCTCGGTCTGCCTAGTGACATACTGATGTAAGACATACAAACTCTCAAACAAGCTGACGTCGGAGGAGTAAGACGTCTACCGCAGTGTAAGGATGGTGTAGGGGTCTTTGTGGAAATACATTTTAAAAGACAGCGGTGGTGTCAAATCCTTATTATGTTACTATATGAAATATTTTATATCAACTGATTCTCTACGAGACTTTTACAAGAGAAGTTTTACACTGATGTCATGTCACAAAGCGAGGCTGTTCGGACTGTAAAACTTAAGCAGTGACCTCAGTCACACTGATGCCACCTGCATTGTAACATCATCGCTGCTGGCCTGTAAATCCACAGAGATGCAGGCTTAGCTCGTAACAGCCAGAAATAAACTGAAAAGGCAGCGGTACAGACAGACACGGACCAGCTGCACTGACAGAGGGAGATGGCTGAATTACACATGCACATATGGCAGAAACTGCACAGTCAAACAATTCCTGGGAGGCTGACGAGGAAATGAAGGCTGGTGTTTTATCACTGTCTCAATCATTGCCACCCCTAAACTGTCCCTCTGCAGATCATATGCGCCGCATGACAACCGCAGAACCAGATGTGAGTAAGACGTTGGCCCCTTAGAATAAGTGTGTGTCCACGCTGCCTCGCCTATTGCTTAATGCAAAATGATGTCAACACACACCTGTTTCCATGGCACTCAGCCCTGGCCTGGCGTGAATAAACAGGCACAGGAGTGGTCGCCCGGCTCTCTGGCAGAGCACTGCAACAGCAGCTGGCATGTACAGTTTCATCTGGCAGGGAAAATGAAAAAGCATAGAGAAGTGAAATGCCAAGTGATTCTCTTTAAAGTGGAGCTTTTCATTATAGTTTCAACTTCAGGGAGTCTCATTAGAGTCCGGCGGTGGACAGACACTCACTGATGAGCCGAAAGGTTGGAGAGTAAAGAGACTGACAGATAACAGGACTTGCTTTGACAGATCAAGCCTTGTGCAAAAATTCCCATTGAAAACTTGACACGCTACGGCCGATTCTCTCCGTGAAGCCTCAGCAGTCTCTTCTCTGGGCTAAATACGACAGCAGCATATGAGTCACTTCAATGGGCTTAATGCTGCTTCACTGTCACTGGCATCTGTGTGCTTGTGTGCAATTAGATGCATCTGAATATGTGAGTTTCTGTCCATGGGGCCATTTGTGTAATACGTGCACTTATGTGTGCTTAAAGGGACAGTTCACCCCAAAATCAAAAATACATGTTTTTCTTCTTACCTGTAGTGCTACTTATCAGTCTAGATTGTTTTGGTGTGAGTTGCAGAGTGTTGGAGATATCAGCCATAGAGACGTCTACCTTTTCTTCAATACAAAGAAACAAGATGGCACTTGGCTTGTGGTGTTCAAAGTGGCAAAGAAATACATTTGAAAAACTCAACAGCAATGTCTCTTTCCAGAAATCATGACCCAGATACTCAAGATTATCCACACATTTTGATGTTGTGCAGTTTCATGTAGGAATTATTTTCTTTGGCGGTATAGTGGTACAGTGGTTAGCATTGTTGCCTCACAGCAACCAGGTTCCGGGTTTGAATCCTAAGGTGGGGGAGCCTTTCTGTGCAGAGTCTGCATGTTCTCCCCGTGTCAGTGTGGGTTTTCTCCAGG